>NW_010582253.1:0-23331 GCF_000705375.1 Tinamus guttatus
CAAAACCTTGAAAGATAACCAAAGAGGGGCGAATACTGGAAAGGGTAAGTCTAGTTAAAGCTTGCTAACAGCCTGCAAAGAACAACCAGACATCCTATTCAGGATGCCTCTAAGAGAACTGAGGGATATACAGTACATTGTTTTGTTATGGGTGCACCGAGCATAGGGAGAATGCCATGCAAATACTCTCTGGAAAAAGCTTGAGCCCTTGTGTTTGTACCTCTGAAGTACAAATGTGGATACGGAAACCACTCGAGTGACTTAATACCATTATTCTATCACCAGGAGAAATTATATTTCGCGTTTAAATATATCATCTCTGAAGTATTTTTCAACATAATTGATTAACAACATTCAAAAACATGTGTCACTGCCCCAACCAGCATTTGGGTTGTACAATGCCACGGTTTATTGGATTCACAACAGTCTTTGTGTAAACACGTTTTAGCCAAACGATAACTCTAAAGCTTTCACTGCGGCCATTCTGTTAAGTATTCACGGTTTGGGACCCACTTTTCCAACTAAATGAAAGGTCACCTCTGAAAAAGAACAGATGGCTTCTGTTCTCCAACTATTTAATGCACAAAACTCTGTTCTTAACTAAGCAGGACTACTGCACTGAACACCAGAGCTGGCATATTCTAAAATCATGTATCACATTCATCAGAACTGTGAAACTTGTCTGCTTAAATGGATTTTGCAACATTTTTAAGGAAAGTTACTCTTCCAAGTGTGTTTGAATACTGCAAGTGTTCTCCAATAGCTATTCCTTGATAATAAAAGCTATGTGAAGATACAGTTAATCCATACAGAATTGTGTGCTGAAGGTTTGGGTAAAGGCTTGGGTAAACCTTGGGGCACTCAGTTCATAATAGAAGATTTTCAGAACTGCCCTTTGCCAACCACTGTGTCATTTCCAGTTCTCTGCTATTAAATTCTCTTAGACTTTCATTTATGTGAGTTTTAAGATTTTTACCAAATATTGCATAAAATAGATAGCTTTAAAAGTATCCTTTTTTTTTTAAGCGTATTCCATATTGAAGAAGAAAAATAAAAAGATAAAGAAATATCAAGTACTGGCAATGGTTGGTCTAAAGAACAGGGAGACAACCTTTGGGGTAGAAAACACATTTCAGAGTTATATATATATATATATATATATATATATATATATAAAATTAAGCTTATTCTCCCTAAATATTTTTTTGCTTGTTTTTAGATGAGTAATTGCTTTCATTCAGGCTTTTGCGCGCTTGGCTCTCAACAACAGATTTGTGAGTAAAAGATGAAACCTGGGTTGTATCTTAAACCAATTTCCTCACAACTGAGCACAAAAATAGTATTTCAACAAATCTTTAACAAATTTGCTGTGGATTGTCCATGGTGTTACGTATGTATAGCCAAATATTGAACTCAAAGAAAACAAATCTCAATTCTTTCTACCAAAAATAATAAAAGGAAGAGGATAAGTAAATTTCCACTGCTGTTTCAAAAAGCATTAACAACTGAAATTTCACAAAATAGGACAGCTGTTTTTAGAGAAAAGCAGGCATTTTGTGTGCAAGTAACTGTTCTTTGTAACAATCCGGTAACAGAATTCAGAAATGCCTAGTTGTGCAGACCAGGAGGGTGCAATGGAGCAAAGACAGACTGGCATTCTTCCTGAAATTACTCCTTCCAGGCTACTCTCAGAACTGACTCTTTAGGAATACATTGGGGAAAATTCTCCAAATTAACGCAAGAATTGCTTACTAGTTATTCTCATTTTGTCAGGCTTGATTCCCAGGCTTGATCAAACTTGTTAGTTGTTACATGAAACTGCTCCATTCAGTTAATCTGACTTCATCCTTATAAAATTTTTCAAAATGTTACAACCCAGCAAGACAAGAAGCATTCTAATTGTTGTCCGAGACACTTTGAAACGACATGGCAAGCTTCAATAGGGATTTTAACACATGTATGGTATTTCTACTTGCATAATTCTTCATTGCACAGGCAGTAATTTTTTTCCATACCAGCTTTTAGATCAGATACACCCAAACACATGAAAATCATGGTTGGTCTAGAACTCTGCATATCTTGAGGCTACTCTGTAAGCAATCATGTAACCAGCTATATGTGATGTGAAGGCACAAATCTTGTAACTCATGTGAGCTAATACTGCAATTATGCAAATACTCGTGGCTGGGTATAAGGAAAATTCCACAACTGTTTCCTGGAAACACTTCTTGCCTTCAATAAATTGTAAGCACTACACACGCAATACACATGATAACAACAAAAAGCCAGTCTCCACAGGACTTAAAGCTTTAAAACAGTCTTCTGGAACGGAAGAAGTTAAAATTCAGAGCAATATTTTTATATCGATTGTATATAGTGGATAAGATCCTAGGCATTCTATATGGAGACACATATAGTCTCCATAACACTTTAATCTTTATTTTGTTATGAATAAGATCCTAGGCATTCTAGCACATATAGTCTCTATAACACTTTAATCTTTATTTTGTTATGAATAAATATTTAAAACCCAGGTTTTTTTCCTCTGATTCAGCATTTTTATTATCAGCAGTATGGCATGTGGTCATTTCTTGTGAGTTAAAACATCAAGAAATGTCTTTGCATAAGTAGGCAAGTGGGGAAGGGAATATATAGAATAGAATAGAATACCAGATGTTAACAATGATTTGATACCACAGTATCATAATGCTTGCTTACAAAAAGTAAGCTAGTATGATTTCTAAGTAATGTTTTAGAGTAAGTTTACAGGAAGACTTCACTTTTGGCTCCCAAGTTCAGCAGAAGTTTGTTTGCTGGACAGCACAAACTTGTGAGGAGAGCTACACAAAAAAATCTGTCATTTCTGGAGCCATTACTGTCGCCTAAGCAAATCCATAAAATGACCTCAAAAGCAGTTCTCTCCTGGGACAAGACTGGAACCAAGGGTGCTTCGCCTTTTGTGCAAGGGAATATTTCCCTCATCTATAAGAGCACACAAAAATCTTTAGGTACACAGAAGGTTTCATATGCCTAAAAAAGGCTATGTAGCAGACTTTTCACAATAGATTAGGCTTTTTTGGGTACCTTTGATATCCACAGCAAGACTGCTGTGAATCATACCAGGTATGTCACTGACTACAAGGTTATATTGAACAAATCCAAAATCATCTCTGAAGAATAGGTCAATATTAGTTCTTCCTTTTGTGATAGGATGATCAAAACACTCACTGCACCTAAGAATATTTTTTTAAGAAGTATCTCATACAAATTCTTAACAAGAAACCCACAGAACAATATCTATTACTCAGTGCTTCTTTTCAGATAGTGTAGCAACAGTTACTACAAGAGAATCTAGCTGGAGTAAAGACAAGCTGCTCGAAGACATACAATAGATTGCACAGAGAGACACAGAATAGACTGTATGTACAACTAACATCTATAGTAGCTTCTCATTATGACTGCAGCGAAAAGAATTGCTTAGGAGGGCAACTTTGTCCCAGAACACACGGAGTACTTCACTTTGTATTTACCATTATTTAATAACCTCTGGCACTAATTCAAATCAAATCTGTGGAAGTTCCAACACACTCTGTACATACTTACATACTTGTAACTGACACCCAGTTAGGACTGTGATAGAATCAGTGCTTCACATAACTTCACATGAACAAACCATCCCAACTGAGACTTAAGCATTACACTTTCACAGAAGGTCTCACTCAAAAAGGTGAGGCAGAACAGTTCATTTCAGAACTAGACAATGGTAACACGTGGAAAGACCATGCTAATAAGGCAGTCAATCTCTTAGTGTGTGTATTTATCAGCATCCATGTACGAGGAATAGCTTCAGCCACAATAGAATGACCAGTGATACTCAGGCTGCACCTAGCTGAGTATCTTGCTTACCTTATCCTCTGACTTTATCTCCTGGATGGGTCTCTGGCCTCCCTCATCACTACGAGCTTGCGTGGCAACCACTGGACCATTGGCTGGTCTTGTTACTAACACTGGACTTGCTTTGCTCTTCTTGTGTGGGGACTGCAGGATCATGCCCATGCTCAGGGAGGATACAGGGTCCATGACTGCCCTGTTGTCCTGCTTCGCTCCTCCTCACCCTACCCGTCCACTTGCTGCTCCCCAACAAACTGAACTGGGACCACAGCTACTATGGAAATTGATTACCAGACTGAAGAACTTAATTAGTTGAAGCATGTGGCAGTACAGAGAGTATCTCTCACTGGACTATCAGCAAACTGCCTATAAGCTACTAACCAAGAGAATTCTAATGGCTCATGTCATCGGTTTAATGAGAAAACCAAGAACAGAAGCTAAATCAAAGAACATACATTAAAAAGAAATTTATTTGCCATGTCACAGTCATAGCAGAAGTGCTACAAACCAGCTGATCTGCAGAACTGGCTTCCGTAAACAGGAAAGTCTCAAGAAAGAAGGAAAGGCCTAGATTTCATGCAGGCCCTGCACCTTTGGCAAGCCTTATACGCCCTCCTATCTGAAAGTAATCTTACTAATGTTTACCTCAAAGATTAAAAGTGTTTACATAGAAATGAATTAGATCTGCAACATGGTTCTTCACCACTAGTTTAGCATCCCTGAAGAACAATAATTAATAGAAACAACTTAGCAAGGCATATGAAAATTGACAGAAACATCTTCTCATAGTTTAAAAATATGATGTAGATTTAAAATGAAAAGTGAAACATTCCCAACATAGAAGTGCTAGGATTACTGTCTCCCCTTCCTTCCCTTTTTCATTTTTTGGGAACTTTTTTGTTTCTAATATCCGAAGTCTTATTACTAGGGTCAGCTCCACACAGCATATGTCTTAGGTGCAGACTGTTGCTTCTGTAGCTGTAACATCTGTTCAGGACCAAATATATGACCTTTGTAGAGACTGAAGAAATTAGTCTGTATAAAGCATATCTCTGGGCTGGACCAAAGCGTCTTCGTGGAGACTAAACAAAAGCTCAAATGGCAGCAACGGGTTAGCAGTACATCAGTTAGACCATTCTGCTGTATTGCACATAGTGGAGACTGAAGTACTAAAATAAAGCATTAGATTTGCCCAAGAACAGTTGCAATACACCAGGTCAAGGGTTCTCTAAGTTCAAAATGACAATCTCGGAAAGAATTAATTAAAAATGCATTTCTAAAGTTGCCTGAAGCAGATAAAAAATAAACAAACAAAACACCCTATCTTGTGGGCTGTTCCTACTTCAAGGATCAGAAGCACCTTGTTCAACACTGTATGTCATGTTACAGAGCTAGAGAACGTCAATGATTTTTCTTCCAAAAGAGACACAGAGGGAGATTACTGATTTTCTCAAGCAAGTCTGCCTGCCAGCAGCTACTGTCAGAAAAAGGACTTAAAAGGGGAACGTAAGAACACCTCAATGTAACATAACAGATGAAGAAAACAGTGCCAGGTAAAGGCACTGCACAGCAGCTAAGAAACGTGTGCTCACTACAGCTGTGGCCCTCATATGTAACCCAATGCAGTCACCATCTGATGTGGAGTGCAGAAGCCCTCTTGCAAAGAACTAGATTAAGACTGTGTCTATGTCTGCAGTGCAATTTGTTGATACCACTGAGATGATCTGCCAAGCAAATTAATAATAAAGAACTTTTAAAACTAGTTTCTGATGATGGATTTGTAAACCAAACAGCTAACAGAACAAAAACAAACAACAAAAATCCCCCCAAAAATCCACCTCAAAGCAAAAGGAATTCAGCAGCAGCACATTACTGTGTGGGAGGAATTCAAGTACACATTGCTTGCATCCCAGATGAACATTTTGTACTGGGTTGTTCAAAATCCCAGTTTCTGGAAGATCCATTTTCTAAAACATCAATTTTTCAGAAGAGAGAGAGGAAAGAGTTAAAAAAAAAAAAAAAAAAATTATAAGGCACTAAAAAGCACTGATTCTCTGAAGAATTTTACAAGCTGCCACTGCAAATCCAGCAAAAAAAAATCATTTTAAGAAAAGGGGCATACAGAAAAAAGGCACAGAAGATGCCACATAAACACTTACTCTATCAAATAGCACCAGAAGTTAAGATGGAGGAATAGGAGCAGATGATTTTTCTCAAGCATTAACCACCTTGTTCTAAACTCATTTTCCTATGGCCATGAATCTCTGGTCATGCAAGTTTTGCACCCACGGTTGCCCAAGTTTTACTGAGCTTTTAAGTATTTGCATTAATTCAAGAGATGAAAAAAATCACTAGAAACAGATCACTGAAGATGGTGGACTTTGTCCTCAAAAGATTATCTCCCTCTCCGCCCTTTTCTCCTTTTCTGTTTCCCAGAAACAGACTTTTTCAAAGTTGACTAGCAATTCTCTATTCTAAGATCTGGTAGAATATACCAATATAGAGCTGAGTATTTCTCTTCAAACTATGATTTATGTGGCATATTACACTACCCGACAGCAATCACTATAGGAAATTAAGATTTGTCTAGTTAGAACTCTTAGTGACCTTTAGATATTTTCAAAATCGGGACAGAAAAGAATTTATGCCCCAGTCTTCTGCTTTATTGTTCCATGCTAAAAAAAATCTCAGTCAGTAACAAGTTTTGAAAAAGGGGGACCTCTGGGGCTAAGGTACCCCGAGTCACCTGATCTGATCCTCCACCTAAATGAGTGCTACTACAGCCAGGTGTTTTTAGAAAACGTTGTAAGTTCTCAGTATTCAAATTCGGGTTGCCAACAGAAGATGAATTACTGTCAAAAGTCTTTCTCAACATTGTTTCATTTCCCTTTCTAAAGTAAGGGAAATAATGAGTAATTGTCCAGATCTGTAACCAACATGAATTTCAGTAAATCATCTTTGTAGTCCTGCTAACTCTTTCATACTTTTTGTCTTTGCTTTGGAAAAACAAAGCATAAATTTATTGCCCACTGAACAGTTATTTAACCAAAACACAGGCAGATAGTCATCAGCACTACAGATTATCCTAACTTACCTTTAACTCCCTCCCACCACTTTTTTTCCCCAGAGATTTCTCAAATCTCAAATAATTAAACATTTTCACTTTAATTCACATAGATACAAAGGGTCTTTTAAAATCAAAATAACAGTTTATCTACTAAGTCACACAAAGGCAGTGAGAGTTCATTTAGGCCTAAAGTAGTCAGGCGGTAGTCATCCTCCTTGTGTTCCAGCTTTGATCACATTTAACCTGCTCAGAAAATATGTATGACTCTTCCAACTTCATCTACCAAAATCCAGAATGGACCCACACATTTTATCACTTACTTATATGAAACATCATTTAAAAGATCACTTCATACCCACATTAAACCAAAGATCAAGCTGATAACTAAGCTAAACAGATTAACATATTAACAAAAATCAAAGCAATTAATACTGCATGTAAGTAGACCTATTGAGATAAAAATATAAAAATGGTGTAACCAGACATCCAGAAGATGATAAAGATACTGCAAATGAAATAAGATAGTAAAAGGCAAATTTGGAGGTGGGAGAAGAAAGGGATTGAGGGTAGACTGAAAGACTCTTGAAAAAATAACAACACTGAAGTGAAACAAACAGAAGAATGAGAATGCTGTAGAAGTCTTAATACAAAGTCTGTTAGACGTATTTTTTTTTTTGAGATGAATAACTTATTTTAATGCCATCTGCAAAGATATTCTACACTCCTATTAGACAGGAAGTCAGCTGAGATGCATGAAAGCATATAAGGGTAAAAGTCCTTTTTGTTTTTCTTCTCCAAATTTCCCTGCAATTCAGTTGCAAGTTACAGAAAGACTGAACTTGTTTGTTAGTATTAACAGGATTGTTTGATTAAAATTTAGTCTTACTCTCAAGGTAAACTAACATACAAAAAAAAGAGACTAGTAATTTCCAGCTTCTACATCTTTTATGTAATCCTATCCTAACGTTAGATCAGCCAAATTGTCTTCATACAGTATTATTTTAATTATTGTTTGAATACTGGTAAGTATTTCTTGCCTACCTGCCCTCTGACTGTGGGTTATCCTGCATTAAATTCATTTTCATTCTACTACGCGACTCCGCTATTTCCTCCCTTTGTACACAAATATTAGTGGGTACTGACTTCATTTTAAAGATACACAACAAAGGCAAAAGAACAGACTACTTCGCTTGTACAAAACAATTTCAGTTTTACATAAATGGTAGTATAAAATGTTTAACCACAGTTTCTAAGAAAATGTATGTTTTAGGTCACTTGAAGCAGAAGTATTTGGGTTTGCAATTCTGTGTTATACACACTTCCACATAACCATGGCAGATGCAGAAGAAGGCTTGGCAGTGCATTTTGGTATTCTTCATATTCCTGCTTCAGTAGCTGCACAGTACAAATCAACACGCTTCTGCTTTCCTAGAAAGCACATGCATTTGCTTTCTTTCACTCAAAGAGTATTTAGCAAAAGCAGTTTCCCATCTCTAGGCTAGTGAACAGTCAATTAGTCTGCAATATTGTTATTAAAGAGTTTGCTCTTTAAAAAGCATCAGCTAAAGCAGAGATAATGAAAACACCAACCTGTTTCCCAGGCAGTATACCTAATTACAAAACTATTTGAAACTTATAAATCTATGATAAGGAATTTTCAATGACAAAAATTCTAAATATATATTTTAAATAAAATATATTTAAAATTTGAAGCTAGCATAATTCTCACATGTAAGGTAATCTGAGACCAAAAAGTTGCCCCTAAAAAAGACTATTTTAAAATGTCTTTGAACAAATAACGTGGAAGGTCTCAGAAAATATCACAGAAAATCTCTAAGAATTCTAAATGTATACAAAAGTGATGTTCTTCAAGCAATTATAAGCATATACTACTTTTAACCTAAAAATACCTGGTTTCAGAAAACATAATCCAAACAGCAGGTTACTAGACTAAATGCCACTTGCATAAGCATACCTTGTCCATGACAGAAATTGTGTAAGCAGCAGGATGGGCCTGGGAGGGAGGGTGAAGGAGAAGGGAGAAAGGAAATCATATTTTTCTGGATAAAGTGCAAATGCTATAGTCTTTTTCATCCATCTTGCATAGTTGTGTAATTTTATTTATACATGCTAACCAACAAGCATGAAACACAAAAAGCTATACGAAGTCTATGTAATTATATGGGCAAATGTTACTTCTCAGTAAATACATCCGTTCTGATGTAATAAATGTAGTTCGGAACATGAATTGTAAGTATTCTGCCAGTAGAATGAATTGTCTACATGTACAGTAGATGAATTGTCTACAGAGATTACAGTATGAAAGGTCTACTATGTATAACTGGGTCATTCTAATCATAAGTTTAGTGTCTTAATTATAGTGGCATATATGGAAATTGTAGTAAAGTGCAGATAAATTCTCAGATTTTGAGAGCAAACATTAAATTGGTAATTAGGTTTTCTCCTTAAAAGAAATACTTGAAATGTTTAGCTTTTTGACAGGGATGGCAAATACAAAACGTGGAGGATAATAAGGGAAAAAATGAACAGACTTCTGTGATGGACATGAAAGCAGAATGGATAAGAGTCAGAGGAAGCAACATTACATGATCAAGAATCTTGAAGGATTTATTTTAAATGATTAGAGAAGAAAGAAGAATAGAATCAGAATCAGAGTTTAGGGGAAAAGCAGAAAGGACAGGCACCTCTGATGCTTATCCAAGTTCTCTTTTTTTTCTTGTTGCTTTTAAGGGACCTCCTGAAAGTGAACATAGATGGGAAAGAAGCATTTTCTCCCCTAAAGCCATCTGTTTTGAGACTGTAAAGAAATTTGTGATTAATTACGACATGTTCTTATTACATGGAAGATTTCTGCTTCAACTCTTGCCTCGTGCCTGTAAGACTATTCCTTTTTCCTCCCACAAGCACAGTAACATAATACAATTCAGTGCACTCTGCCTGTTAAGGCCAGTACAGCTCTAAGCAGGTCCTGCTGCCCTGCTGTTCTCTGCTGAAACTGCCTCTCTCTCCACTTCTTTGTGCTTCCTCTCTTCCACTGCTCTGACTAACCACTGCTGAAAATGCTGAACCCTTGTCATTCCATTTATTTCTCCTCCTGGAAATAACTACAATTTAAAAGAATATACAATTTCCCTGCTTCAGAAAATAACATTTCTTATCTCCTTTAAAATGATGCCCCCAAATTCGACCAATTAATTTGGAATGCGAATAGTTTAGAGGAAACTAGGGTTATCTATTTTAGAAAACCCCTCTGCTGCTTATAACAGTCTTTCAAATCTGTACTTTCAGAGTTCGATCTTGTCATATCTAATGGTAAAGCCAAAAAATACGTAGTTTGAAAATCTCTCAAAATTCTGGGCAACCTACTTTGACTCTCTGAAATCTCGAAAGCATATTTAGATATAAATCTGTACCTTACAAATAATTAACAATAAACTTCAAAAGTCAGAGATCTCTATGTTTCTGCTATGTGGTGCTATGCCATGAGAGATAAGCTTTTATGCTAAAAGCTGGCAATTAAGCTTATCAAAAGTGACACTAAGACATGAGAAAAAGACAAGATAATAATACAATAATTATTATTAGCACAAATAATAGTCATAGCACACCATTTGCCTAGTCACTGCAAAGCATTAGCACAGTCAAGCATTTTAAAAAGGCAAGTGAAATGGCAACATAAGTGGCTTTTCAGACTTTTAGGGATCTGTTTTGCACAAAGAGGGCAGCAGGAGCAAATATGAAGGTATTTCAGGGAAAACTAGGACAAAGATGTCTGACAACACTGCTAAACCAAGACCAATGACTTGAAAGCTCCAAAACCAATAAACAAAGGATGGCTGTAATACTTAAAAACAAAGACTAGCAGCTTTTATTCTACAAGGTTAAAGTCTAAAAGGCAGTTTTTATCCTCTCGAATATATGATTTCAGTAAGACAGAATTTGGTTCTGTGGTCTTGTTGGATTCCGTCTACAATTCAAATACTCACCTCATCATTAAGAAACTCCTTACTCAGACCAAAGTCTGTCAGCACCACATGGCCATCAGAATCGAGGAGAATATTCTCAAGTTTTATATCACGATATATAATTCCCAACTGCAAATAGATAGAAAAGCAATATTTTCAAATCAGTGTTACCACACCAAGAAGACATTGTTGAAGGCATCTAAATTTTAAGCTAGCAAAATTTCCAAATTTAAGGTAATCTGGGACAAAAAAAGGGGACTATTATTTTAAAATATCTTTCAACAAATAATTTGTAAGGTCTCAGAAAATACATTAATGATTAAAGTCTTGAAATTGAAAGACATGTTATATGTTTCACACCAAAACTGACTGAATACTTCGAGTGCAAAACCGAATTCAGTTTCATTAAGAATTAAGATGCATCCTTTTATTACACGTTCCCAGGCATACAATTTCTTTGGCATTGTCATGCATTAATTGTAGCATCTTCACGTTACAGTTATAAATCTGCAGTCTTATTCTGGTGCACAGGAAGAGATATTTCAAGGGGAAATATCTCCTACCAGTAGAAAAATTTACATTTGAATTTCAAGGAGTGAAGAAAAAGAAAAAAAAAAAAACAGTCCTCCTCACTAATTTTATACAATGTAAAAAGAACACTGATGGTATATAACATTGATGATATTTCCAGGAAAAGAGCACTGTGATAAAATTATTTTACCTTATGTAGATGTTCAAGCGCCAAAACAATTTCTCCAATGTAAATCTGCACCTCATTTTCTGAGAACCTCTCTCTTTGCGAAAGGTGAGTAAACAATTCGCCTCCGTTTATGTAGTCTAAAAGTAGAAGAAAACAATAATTTCACTTTCGGATCACTTTTCTTATTGAAATATTAATGTTAGTGAAATATTAGTAAGTATTATAGGCTATTAAATAGGATGTTCTAGGATCAGATACTTTTATATTACTGTTTTCAATAACATTTCATAAATGTTGTATACTACTAAATTTCCTTCTCAGAGGACTGATGGAATAACATTACCAACTTTCAAAGAATTAAGGAAATCATAAAAGGAATTTCAGACATCGATAAACTAGAAGATATATATTTCTTAAAATAAGTCTTTTAGTTACTAAGAGAAAAAGAAAGGAAGAGAACTGACTAATTCATCTGCAAACACAGCATTTGTACACCCTTATGAAATATTTAAGAGCAGCAAGCCAGACTGACTAGAAAAGACAATTCAGAACCAGCTATTAGACAAAATTAAAAATAAGCAACTATGGGCAATTAGAAATGTTCCCTTTGTAAGAGGAACTTTGATGGTAAAACTTAATGTGTGTGCAAACAGTCTCCAGTCCAGCAGTCCCACAGAGAAACCGTACTCCCATTCTTTACAAGATATAGCACAGAAAAGAAAAATTCACAAGAAAAACACGTAGAAATTTCTATTATTTTTCAGTTGAAAATTATGATGTTATAGCCAACATATAATGAAATAGGCATGTGTTAAAGTCAATTTCAGGAATAATTTAACTGAACTTGGTAAATAACTTCTATAGCCAGTATCACAGAATTCTACTCTCAAGATGGTTTCATTGAAAGAAAAAGTATTTCTTTTTAAGGTTGTTCCTTTGCATAAACCATTCCACATTATTTCAAGACTCAACCGCAACCTTATAAATCTGGAGTGGTACCAAGTTCCAGCAAACAACTCTGCAGGGAAGCAGAGATGATCTTGGACAGCCTTCTAACACCTAAAACTTAGAGGATGCAGGCTTCTCAATAACTCAAAGGCCGCATGATTTCATAACCAAAGGCTTCGGCAGAAAAGGCTTCCGAAGGTAGCAAGAACTGTCTTGAATATTCTTTCCAGTTCCTGGAACACATGCTTCACAGATCAGAAGAACCCTCCTCCTTCCCCAAAAAGCCAGGACTGTCTTTATAAGCATTGATGCTAAGGAATACAGCAGCATCAGCAACAACAAAAAGGAGTGTAATACTACAATCTCGGACTCTTTTCCTAAAAATTTGCTGCCCTGGAAAAGAAGAGTGGTGAGGAGACAGACATGCACATATAGAAGTTATATCTGAGCTGAATACTCTCCAGTTCCTGAGCAGTCTTTTGCAACACTTGCCAGTGCTACAGAAACCAATGTGGTTCTTCACACCCAAACAGCAAGCAAAATGGCAAGGATAGCAATGAAGTGAAGAATGTTCCAGAAAGCCTCACCATATAATAAGTTAATCAAGAAGCGCATCTCTCAAATCGAGATATGCAAAATCTACCAAAACATGGAAGAAAAAAAAAAAAAAAAAAAAAAACCACCTATACCACAATGTATAGTCCATTAACGAAGTCTTCACAAAACAAGAAATACTTGTCACCAGCATTTTACAGCAGGAAACTGTATAAACAGTTTGTAGTTCCTAATGTTGTAAGGATTGTTTTCTAGCAATAAATAAGAGCATAATAATCTTTAACTGGCATTTCCTACCCTGTTACTACCACATCTGTTTACCAAAAAAGGCAGGGCTGATGAGATCTTTGTTGGCTGCAATTCAGTGCCACTAAAACAACGTACAAATATCTGGTCAGAATAACAGCAGGTAGGCCTGTTCTTTCAGAAACGTAACGCTTCAAAACCACTAATCAGGAGAATTTTTAATATGTTTTTTAGAGTGAAATGTGCAGCGTATTTGAACCAGGAGGCTTTCTGCAGTTTAAAAACTCCCTGACTTAATCTTTTCTCTTACCAGTAACTAAGAGATGTTTTGTCATGCCACCTTACCCATAACCTCTGTCACACAACAAAGCGAGCAGACAGAAAACAAATCAAATTTTTATGCCCGTATTTATATTGACTAAAATGCAACTAAAATTGGTAGCAATTGCCTGAAATTCTGCAGAAAACTAATGCAATATAATCACTGTTAAATTTGAAAAAGTAATTGGAAATTTCATCTTCTAGTTAGGTTCAAGAAGTTTTATTTTAGTAGTTTTCCCTCTCTGCTTTAGGTTCTTATGACAATATACATTTTTGCTGGATGCAAGTCATGGACATGGGGGGACATTCCTCACCCCCACTTTAGAACAGTGCACTGAAGTTCAAACAGGAAAACCACACACAGCTCTATTGAAGAACAGTATTTTACTTCCTATACTTTCCTATACAATCTCCAAATGCACTGTACTTAAGAGAAAAAAAAAACATGAAGATAAAAGGGGTTGTTATTGTGCGAGGGTTTTTTTAATTTGCATTAACATAAGATTTGAATCCTGGAAAGCACTCACCTAATATGAGATGAAGCTTTGTATCCGTCTGAAAGGCATAATGCAACGTGACCAGAAATGGTGATTGCCTAATGTGCTCCAATACTTGTCGCTCTGTCCTTGTGTGCTCAGTTGTTTTGGCTTTTTGAACTATTGTTGCTTTCTTCAAAACTTTCATGGCATACAGCTTTCCAGCATCATGGCCACTTACTTTCCTTACTAGGAACACTTTTCCATAGGCTTTAAAAGAAAATGTTGGGAGAAAAATGGTCACACTCTCATACCACAGGTCTAGTTAGTATCACATCACTTCCAATTTTAACATTACACCGTGTTTCTTATTTGGTCTTTTTTTTTCCCCTGACTACTCATTATGGTACCAAACAGCATTACAGCAAAGATTAAAAAGAGATTATTATTTTTTACTTTATAATAATATAACATACTCAAAATTTAAGGTTTAGCAGGAGTTTGGAGTCAGAGAGACTTTCTGTCCCCCCAGAAGTCAGTCCATATTTGGGCAACTTGCACACTGTCAGCAATAGCTTTGTAGCAGAGGTTACAAAACCGCTTATAAGTAAGTCAGTGATTTCTTCCTATCAATATTAAGTATATAGGAACTTTATAGGGTTCCTACACAGGACTTAAAGCAGAATAAATTGGAGAAACTCTCAATAGAAAATAATAATAAAAAAAAGGCAAGAGAAACATTCAGTAGGATTAAAAGGTAATAATTTAATTAATTCAAGAGTTTTGACAAATAGAATCATCTAAGTACTATAAAGATCCTCTATACTCAAGGAATAAAAAGTAGCATAATAAGAAATGTGACTTTTTAAAAAAAAAAATTAAAAAGGCCTTTTGGGAACTATCACTGAATTTGACCTCTGCACTAGACAAACCTGCAGGAAGAATAAAGATTAGAATTAGTAGATGTATAAACAGTATACAATGTGAAAAAATCAATGTTAGCTCTGTAGATGGAAATAATTATTTCTATTAATATTTGCTCAAAGGAGTCATGAGGAAGGAAGAAAAATGATCTGCTTGACTTATACAGATCTCCAAAACATTTTTACAAGTTTTATAACAACAGGGTCTTAAAAGCATCAAACAATCACAGGTTCAAAGAGAAGGTCCTCTCATGGAATCAACAGACAGACAACAGACGTTTCATTTCTTTTCCAATGACAACAGGTCACTGCAAACATTTACCCTGCCTGATTCAGTTATATATCAGCCGAGAAGCTGATTTTCTCAGGTTAGTGAATTATGCACTCCAACAAAAGTCAAAGTTGACTTCAAAGCTGCAGAACAACATCATGATATTAAGTAGTTGAATAATGAAATGGAGATAAAATTCCAAGTTGGTAAACAAGCAATTCCTTTTAAAAAAATAGTTGTGCAAATAGTTACAACTGAAAGCACATATGTAACTGGAATTACTACTGACAAACAGATAAAAAAAACACTCCTTAATGGTCAAAATAGGCAGAAAACAACAGAATGTTAGAACCACAAAGAAATTAAATAATAGGAAATAACTTATTTCACTAACTCACTAAAAATTCCAGCCAAAAGTATTTAACATGAGCTCCTTTAAGTACCCAGGAAAGAGTAGTTTTTAATCAGAAACACTGGGGAACATTTCAAGCTAGGTTAATTGAAACGAACAAAAGGCCCTAGTTTTAACACTTTGCTACCTGTACCTTTGACCATCCTTTATAAAAGCATTTAATAATCCCTCTTAAATGGCAGAATCCTACAAACACATTAAACAGGATCAATTATAGCTTTAAATATAGCATAAAAACAAATTATAATTATATGAATTTTATGCAAATATCTAGAAGCTAGACTAACATGATCTTAAAAGGATTTTGATATAGAGCTTTACCATCACACAAATCGTTTTCTTCATAAAATTGAGAAGAGCTGACAGAATGATGAAGACTCTCAGCAGTTTTGATGAGAATAAATTTTAAGAGCACTATTTTAATCAAATGACTCATGACATATTCAGCATCAGAATCTCTGAGACCACTACAAGATATTTACTTAAGAGAAAACTGCAACAGCAATCAATTTGAAGGGCCAAAAGCAGAAGGAGCAGAAGATAATTTCAAGAACACCTTTATGACAATCTTATCCCAGGAAAATTTTGGCACTTCAAAATAAGAATAAATACAACTAAACCTTCACTGCTGCTGCTTCACTGCTGAAAATATACCAAGTTTATAAAGAGCCATCACAATTATGTATTTTAAGCAAGACAGCATTGAATTATTTTTATTCTGAGGATCTTCTTTAGTTTATCCAATTGGCTCACAGCAGGCCATATTAAAAATATTGCCATTAGTTAGAATACTACCTATATCCATCAAGTAATTTGTCTGGAAGATTCAATATATTCTGCTTCCCATTGCTGAAGATCACTCAAGTGCCAAATAACGTGAAAACACTTTGGAGAATCTCTGCATAACTCCACAGAGGCAAATTAAAAAAAAAAAAATGCTTTTAATTATATTCAGCAGTAATATCTAGAAGCTCACATCAGGATAAGCCTCTTCCATTTCTTACCTAAAAATGCAACAAGTATTACTCACTATAAAAGCTATCAGATGCCCTCATTCATTTTTCTTTCAATCACTCCAAACCATGGGAGAGTTGTCATTTTTGTCCCTATGAACCTCTTGGTCTAAGATGACCTCAACCACCCCATCCCCAGCCTTCGGTTACACAGAAGTCAAAGTGCACTCCAGTACAGTAGTACATTGGAACAAGAAAAGAACAGAGCTGTTCCCAAGATGGCCAGAAAAAAAAAAAATGTTTTCTGCTCTTTCATCATCATCATCATCTTGACCATAATTTTAAGACAAGTCACTAAAGGAAAAAACAAGGGTTGTTTGGACTGGTCTTTGAGTTCCAGGAACTCAAAAAAAAAAAAAAAAAAAAAGCCTTTGAAAGACTTTACTATTTCAAATTTCAGAGATAATGGACATTACCTGCCATTTTTCTGGATGAAGGGCATCTAGTAAAGCACGTGTAATTTGCATCCCAGTAAAGGACTGGGAAGGCCATAGCAGTCATCCTCTCTTCTCCAGTTTGCCTTCAAGTATGAGAGCAAGAAGTTACGGGCCTAAACAGGATCCCCAAAACTCAGGGCAGAACACAGTTCAGATACTGTAGCAAAGTTTGCATGCAAGCAGGTGGTTAAATTTGGTTAAATTCTTGTGGAGGTTTGGAAAAAAAAAATTAAATCTCTGCTACATATAATACGATAGCTAAATTGAGTAACTGAATGCACAGGTCCAAATTTTCCCAACTGCAGCAGATATTTTAAGGATTATTGCATTTCCTTAAGTTGTCTTTCCATATCTAAGATATAAGCACTATACAATAATTCTTATTCCTAAAAAACAGATACAAAAAGCCTTTCTTATATCATTAGATAAATCACAGGAGTCAATTTGTAGCTCTGTCTGGTTTTGTAACCATAAGCCGTAACTTCTTATTTTACAGGTGAGCATTTCAAGATAATCTTAGACTAACTGGCCGTTACAAGCACTTGTCTGATATCATTTCTGTTTTGCTTTGTTGATTCAATGAAAAGAACACAGAAATTCTGACCATAACAATTATAAACACTTTTATGTTTCAACTTATCCCTAGCTGCATCAAGATTCTATTGATATCTGCATAAGAAACATCTAACAGATGGTATAATATAATATGGTACTCTTAAAAATCCATTGCAAGGATGAGAGAAGATTTTTGGTTAGTGCAATCCCCAGAACGTTTCTCAAACGAGGAAGTGAAACCCCCTCAGCGAGGCTGCCTAGGAAGGTTGCAGAGTCTCTGCTGCTGGAGGCCTGCAGGAACAAATCTCTGTCCTTTGCCAGGACAGGGCAGCAATCACTGATTTTGCGGTGGGAGAAGGAACTAGAGGACTTCCTTAAGTCTGTTGTAATCCTCTTCTCAGCGATTTTGTGTCACGACAGAAGGGACAGGAATTTCAGATGGTCACTTCCTGAAGAGTGAACAGAACTAGCTCCCTTTTCATCAGATGAAGTGCATTTAATGCTGGCCAATACTTGGCAAGCAAACTCCTCTGAGGCACCCAGTGCATAGCTCTCAGCTCTAATACACTGAGTGTAGAGGGAATAAAGTTTCACGAGTGCCTTGCTGGTCTAGCCTATAGATTCCCTATGCAAAAAGCAAGCTATGATTCAAACTATTTACTACAGAAATGCAAATAACACTGTTGACAGAAGCACCATTCTTTCCACAAATGCCATTTCAGGATACCTAAGGTCTCCCTGGATTCTTAAACTGGCAGGAATCTTTTAATCAGCTCTTAAACTAGCTTGAATACACTGAGTCAGACGTTCCTGAAGTAATCTAACCATCAGAGCAGGATGAAGAGAAACAGGCTTTTTTTTTTTTTTTTCCCCCTCTCAGCACTTCACACAAACACACAATGTCAATCTTGCTGTCAATTTGTTGAAGCAGACTGGTCTCAGAGGATTCTTCATAATAATTACCCTGCTGTCCTATCAGCATAGGGTAATATCCTATCCTATGATAGGGGTATGAACCTAAGGACTACCTGATATGATTAAGAGTATAGCAGGCCAAGAAAAGCTGGCTAATCACGTCATGAAGGTGAGACAGCATAGAAGGTAGCAATGAGTAACAGACACAAATTCAACCTCAGCAAAAGCGCTATTTCAGAGGTACTGCCTAAAGAAGGTAGGAGGAGGTCAGGCTACTACCAGTCTAAACTTGAAGACCGACACTTATGAAACTACCAAATTCACCTTTTATTCCAAATGTAGCAAGGAAAAAAAAGAAGATAGAGGTATGGAACTACTTGGGACCAGTCTTCACTTTTCATTAAAAAAAAAAAAAAAAAAATCACCCAATGTTTCCATCAGCAAGAGAGAAAGCAGAAATGCCTACAATAAATGTATAATTACAAGTAAAAAGAAAAAAAAAATGCTGACCTCAGACCAGTTATAACGAACCTCTTCAGAAGAGCAGAATTACTTAAACCTATGAATATGCAACATGCATATCTGAGTACTACAGTTTCCTTGACCCTACCTACAGAAATTAGACAGAATTGACTTGTTAAGTTTTTTAGACTCAAATTAAAAATTTACTTCAGAAACATAAAAACGTAATCCTCTGGGATTTAACAGTATAATGAAATTACAAAAGAATCCACATGACACTTAATTGCAGAGATCAAAAACCTTTGTTTTTTTGTTCCTTATGCAATAGTTTGTGGAACTATAGTTTCATTGCTAGCAGTTGATGATCAGTAACATTCACACTTCTAAAAATCAAAATCTGTAACTTTTATAGACCTCGATACTGTCTATTCAACATCGAATCTGTCAGTACCGACAAAAAGTGTCAGCATCCTGAGAACACACAGGCATATTAGTGGGGTGTGTGTGTGTATATATATGAATAAAATATATGCATATTTTAATTAAGTATACACACAGCATGCATGTGTATCCACAAACACACATACACTTAATAAAAGGGAAATAAACCATTAGAATTATCAACAGGGGTCCTAAAACATCCCCTGAAACTCTAGCATCATGTGGAATCCACAAAATAATGCATATTTTCCATCTTAAAAATTACTGGTGTTTGAAAATGATGAAAACACACCACAATCATCCTATTTCATAAGGTACCGACACACCTGTCCTTTCAGAAATTCCTCAAAATAGTTGGCAGAACTTAATGAACTTTCTAAGCTCATGCTTTAAATCATATTTTTCCATAAACTACATTAAATGTTCAAAAAACAAGCCATGAATATGATATATCTTCCTAAAGAACTTTCCAATACAAAACAAGTTCAGCTGGAAAATAAAAGTGTACTTAAGAGTATTGCTTCCAATACTCGACTTAGAAAAATAGTGCGTCTTACCTCCTGTTCCAAGAACTTTCAAGAGTTCAAAGTTTTCAATGCCAACTTTCTCTGCATGGCCTGTCAGATTTGCTGAAGAAAGAAAGAAAAATACATCAGATATGTAACACACAACCATCGTTTTGGCATATTACTACAATTTCAATAAAAGTTAGTAGCTAAAATAAATATGTGGCATTAAGCGACACATCAGCACCATACTGTACTATTTTAACTTCAAAAGTGAAGGAGTGCATTTTTTCCTGCAGCTATTGGCGTTTGCAGAGGCACAGAATCACAGCATTGTAATTTAGGTTGAAAGGCACCTCCAGAGGTCATTTAGTCCAAATCCCTGCTCAAAACAAGTCTAATTAGATCATACTGCTCACGGCTTTGTCCTGACAAGTCTTAACTCTATGGACACAGATTCCACAACCTCTCAGGACAATCTATTCTGCATTTAACCACCCTCATGATAATTTTTTTTCCCCTTAATATGGTCTAACTGAAGACCATGTTTCAACTTGGGTATGCTATCTCTCATCCTATCACCATGAGCCTATGAGAAGAATTTTGCTCCATCTTCTATGGGTCCCTTGATCAAGCAGTTGCAAGCAATAAGGTCTCCATATAGCCCCAACATCCCTCAGGATGCTGAATGAAATGGTAATTGGGATGAGATAAGCACAGAATTATTAAAGCTAGAAAGAGTCACCTCTATTACCGAAAGACCCCAAATCTACATGGATAACCTCTCTGGAAAAGACTAGGCTGCTACAAAGTTATTTCTGCATTTTCTGGGGAGCTTGAAAGAAGCTTGAGGGATTCTTTTCTGTATCTATCCTATTTTGAGTACTTTTTGTCTAATAGTAATTTTTTCTAAGCAGGGAAGTGAAGACCCCTGGTTTTTTTTCCCCACTAAGATGATAAAAGAAAGTCTTAAGCAACTCTCCTTTTCCAACCTTTATTCCTACCATACTATCATTCACTCATTTGTATCAACACAATTGTAGGCCAAGCAGCAAAAGTTGCCCAGGGAAATAGTCCACATTAAAAGCAGTAGTGAAACAAAATACACTTGATAATTTTTTAGGCAAGGTTAGTTCCCTGATACACTGAAACGGTAAGCTGTTGCAGTTATTCTAGCTAAATTAAGGGTTAGGAACAATCAGTAGAAGCTATGTAAGGTGGTATGACTACTAAAAAAAAGAAAGAAAGAAAAAAAAAACCTCTTAACAGTAACTTTGAGTCAAGCTACATGTATCAAGGCTAGTAAAAAGAAAATGAGGCTTAGAAAAGACATGCAAGAAGCTTTCAGCATCAGCAACACAGAATTCAAGTACAAAGATCTCTTAACCCTAAAGGGAAATTCTTTCATAGGCAATGTTGGAATTAATTTTCTCAGTTCACCAGAAATTCTAATTTGGTTTGATAATTCTAATAAACTCCATCAAGGTACATGAATTCTATATTCATTATCAGAATTTACAGTTAATCTCCACAGCATTGTAGTAACTCAACAAGTCAAAACAAAGAACTGCAAGCTTCAAAAAGACTTCCCATTGCCTCTACATAAGAGGGGCAAGCCTCAGAAATTCTGACAGTAAATAAGTGAGAAAGCACATTCTAGACTCATTCCAACAATCCTAGGAATCTGCACACATGCACAGAATGTATCGAGAAGCAATAGATTAATATTAGTGCTCTCATACAAGGCATTGATGAAATCTCATTTAAAATGCCAATTCTTATCATCCTCTTTACAAGAGATTGCATCAAATTTGGAATAGGTGAAGAGATTAGTTGGCATCACTGGGAGATAAGAGAGCCCAGAAGAGCTTTTAGAATTTTCTCTTAAAGGAATATAACAGTATTCAACTGACAGTGATTTTTGCAAATCTAAGGGAATTTGCAAGCTTTCCTAGTGTCATGTGTAATCAAAAAATACACAGCACAGTGAAATTATTAGAACTCATCAGAAAAGTAATGTTTCTCCATTTTAAAAACATACAATAGACAAGACTTCAGGACCAAAATTGTTAATAAATTAATGATGCATATGCTCTGCACCAGTTGACCTGAAGTTTGCTGCACTGTTTTCACACACATCCAATTACAACAAATACTATTGCTAGTGCCACATCACAGCTACTGCTGAAGTCAACAAAATGAAAATGTATGCATCTGCCAAGAGATCATTAATAGTAGGTAAGACAGAAATAAACAGAGTTAATGCCTAAAGAATCATAGTAAGTCACTCAGAGAATAGTCTGTTTTCAGGCAACTGAGTATTACATATTACTTTCTTCTTAATGAGAGCTAAGTAGAGCACTCAACGCAAGCAATTTCAAAATGGAATCTTTCCTGCCAGGAACAGCAAGGATCAGGGCTATTCTAAGGAGGCCAGTGCTACAGCATCCACAATTTTTCAGCAGCGGATGCAGCTGAAAAGATCCAGGACATAGAACTTGTCTGGACACTAGCTAAATGCTTATTTTAAACGGCAAGAAATTTTTACTTTTAAAAAAACTCTGATTTTGATCTTCCAATATGGATAGCTCCAAAAAATGTAACATTTCATCTTTTAAAGAACTGTCAGAAGAAGGCTTTTCAATTAAATGCCCTTCCAGAAGGCCAAACAGTCATTTAACTCTGCAGTATTCTTAGAAGGGAATAGGATGGAAAGAATGGAATATGGAGAAATGCCCTACCTCCAAAAACACACTGAAAATTTGCAATAACTTTAGTAGAACTGTAGAACTTTCCCCACTTTCGTTGAGTTAGACAGGAGTATGTAAAGAGCTGAAAGATAACGAGTAGGAAGTATTATGTATCTGTTTCAATGTGAACTACAATTTCATGCTATCTATTTGATCTCATTTCACTCGGGCTGTTTCTTTAAATGACTAACATTAAAAAGGAAAAAAAAAAGTTGAGTGTTACTGTAATCTCACAAAAACAACACAAATATGCATCTGATTACTATTAAAACATCCACTTCTTTCTTCATTACACTGAGAAAAAAGCCAGCCCACAAGACTGGATAGCCAAGAAGCATCCGCCGCACATGCTGGTATGATAGGACACTTGAAACACACAAACTCTCTATCAGAATGATTCCCTATAACGTAAGTACAACTACCCTGCATCTAAAAATTTAACAATAAATATAATAA
>NW_010582253.1:32678-45090 GCF_000705375.1 Tinamus guttatus
TGTCGTAGCCGAGAGGTCAGGAGGCGCGGGGGGACGCGGGGGCGGCCGGGTGCCTTGTCCCTTGTCGCCGGGGCTCTGCCTCCGTCTGCTCTGAGGTGAAACCGAGGAGAAGCCGCGGCCTCAGCGCGCTGCGTCACCTCGTCTGGTGGTTTCCCTGCTCCCGGTTACTCTATTCCGACAGTGGCTTTTTTATTCATATACTTTAAAGGGAAAAAAGTGTGATGTTTAGAAACATCTTAGGCCTGTTTATTAGACCTGAGCCTCTCACGCTTTGGAGCAACCTCTAAAGCTGGCTCCTGTTCCCCAGTGATCCAGGGGCAGATCACACAAACTGCTTTTCCTCCCGTTTCTCATTTACAGTAATTCGTGACCCTTTTCTCCCAAGTGCTGCTGATTCCTATTCGCATGTCTCTCCTTAGAGATGCCATAACAAGATGCTGATTTTGTAGTGCCACATGTAATAGCTGTGTTCAGTCGTAGCATTTGACCTTGGTACAAGGAACACTCGTGGAATAAAATGTCTAATGTTAATCTGTTATTCATATTCCGGTATCATATATATGTGTGTGTGTGTGTATCTGAACACAGTATGTACACTATACGTATGTGTGTTTATACTTAAATATACATTGCTACAGTTTCCTGGAGAAATACTGACGTGAGCTTCTTAAAGTTGATAGCTTTCTGCTACAGTATTGTTTCAGTGCCAAGTCCTGTTTTTCATTTTTTATTTCATTTTTTTTTAATTATTTTTTTCAGAATTTAAATAATGTGTAAGGGCTTCTTAGTATTCCTGGTTAGACGGAGATAAGGCTGCAGATACCCTGTTCAGGTGCCTCCCTGTCGCACACGGTAGGCACATAACTTCGCTGGGAGTGCCCACCTAATTACTGCCCTCTGACTCTTGTGTTATCAGGACTGTTAGTATAGAAAATTCCAACATAGTGTTTTCAAAATGAAAAAAAAAAAAAAACCCAAACCTTGAATTTAGAAGGCTCTCTACTGCATAGACAGTAAATCTTACACCATTACATTTTATTGAATTACAGTATTGAATTACAGTATTGAATTACATTGTATTGAATTACAGTGCAATATAATGAAACTATAAAATGAGATGATAAAGTTATTTCTTCAATTACATTTTTGCATCTGTGTAACCTTTATACAGTGGGAGTGTCAACTTTATTTCTTCTCTACCGGGAATAAAAGCAGGTCCTGGTTCGTCTTTGACCTAATTGTTATATCTTAAGAGTCTGATGCAAAATGTCGTCCAGTGGCTCCAGCCTACACTTTGGACTAAAAGTCCCAGCCAGCCTCAGAAGAGAAAAACCGAAACCCAGCTTCACTCCATCCCTTACTAGCACTTAGTACTAGTAGAGCTGGCAATGAATCCAGCAGCTGCAAATAGCCTAAGGTCTTGATTTCAGATGTTCATAGTTGGCAGGCTTGATCTGCTTGTTTGCCTGAGGCTGAATCCTCTTTTTATTTTTCCTCCTTTTAAGTCTCAGCTAAAATGATTTAACAACTTCAAAGTATGAGGAGGTAATCCTTAAAAAAATAAATTTAAAAAAAAAAACAGGATTAGGGGTCCATATAGTGGTCCGTTGTGGTAGTTCCTGAATATGCATATGAAAATAATGAAATAATCCTGTATTTTGACATACATTAAGACAAAAGGGCTACATTTATGCAGTTCTAAAGCTTTTGTCCATATTCCGTGAGTTCAAGACCATTCTCAACTTTTCAATTCAGCTGAGCTTTCAGGGACACCAGAGGTTAAACTCAGCTCTATGTACACTTGATCTGAGAATAGATCTACTTCCAGTGGAATAATCTAGACGCAGTGAGTTCTATTGCCTTTATGCTTGAAGTAATAAGTCAGTGTGTGTGGTCATTTCAAAAATGACATGCTATTGTCAGCCGTAAGGGTGGATAGGTAAGGATTTACCTGTAGGTGGAAACGTATAGTAACAGTAAATAAATCAGAACCTGTCTCCGGATTTCAGGGCAAGTGGCATGGCATGTGCACAGCTACATTCTTTCCCCCTTCACAGCAGGGTGGCCTTTTCTGTGCTGCTTAATGGATTTAGACAAACTGCAAACATTTCCTGGCTCGTGCTAGTGCCAGGATATTGTCTGGGAGGGTCCTGGTCTGGGGACAGAACTGTACCAGCAAGCGTGCCAGCAGTCACACGTATGGATAAGCCTGTGCCAGCACTCAGCTTCTGCCTGTGACCCATCTAGCTCGCTGGCATGGATGCTGTCAGAGGCAGATGAGGGAGGACATTTGGTTAGAGCCTGCAGATAAAACTAGGATTCTAAAACTAGTACGGAAACAGTGATGATTACAGAGGCATAGGAAGAAAAGACTAGGCTTATAGGTTGGAGAAATACAGCCATCCTTGCTATATAAACCGTGCTCCTGAACATGCAGCTCTGAGTGCAATCTGACTGACAGAAAATGTCATTTGCGCTTTAAATAGTTATTATATGTGTGCTGAAATAACACTACTTAGCATGATCATGCATTCAGTAAATTACCTCTGCAACATTAAAAAGAAAAGAAATAGTTGGTATAAAACCAAAAAACCTACAGAGTGATGTAGAGCAACTCTCTGTAGTTTTTTTTTTTTTTTTTTTAATTTGTGTGACCTGACAGGTCAATCAACCAACCAAGAGTTTAGTGTTGAGGGTGAGTGTGTCCTGTGGGTTTGGGAACATGGAATAAGTTTGAAACACAGGATGTTCCTTTTCTGCCTCACAACACGACTGGTTAAAAGTATGTATCTTTACTTGTCATTCCTAATTGTGGAAAGAGAGACAAAAAAAAAGTGCGAAATACCCACATAGAAAGATGTTGTTGAACTTTGTCTAAGAAAAAGTGTCACAACATTTTGGTTTTAGTTCTAAAAGTAGTAGTGTGCCAAGCTAGTTTGAGGGCTGGGGTGAAATGCTCAGTGTGAAAGTTTCTGAGAGGAAATGAGAGAGCAAGAGAAAGAAGAAAATGAGTCCTATTGCTGTACTTTTCAAGGATGCTGCTGCTTTACAGTTTTGAGAAACTTGATTTACTTTGTTTCTAATGAGGAGCTGCATATTGTGTTTCTATGGAGCTGAATTGGAGGCATCTAGTACTTTCCTATGGTCATTGAATTCTTTGCAAAATAGGTGTAATTTTCAAAGTAGAAATGTTGGAAGACAGATGTTACAAAATTGTTCCCCTTAACTCCACAGAAAACATAAGTGCAGTAAGGGCAAAAATAAAGATAAAATTTTGAAAACTAAGAAATACATTTAGGGAGGGATTTTCCATGAAGGGCCTGATAACATGAAAGAGCTTTTGGGTGCAATTTAGTACAGATGCATTTTCATATAATAATGGGACAAATTTCTAGCTTACATACAGTCTGTGTTTGAAGAAGTTTTTTTTTTTTTTTTTAATCTGCAGTTGAACATTTTGTGCTTGATAACTGCCAGAAAAGTAGATGAGGTAGGTAGATTTGCTGTTTAAAGCATTTTATTTTGTATGAAACTGATTTGGCCAACAGTTTTATCTCTCTGAAACCGCCTAATTTCTTACCATGAAAGGAGAAGTTATGCTAAGCATCCAAACCTAACAATTCTTTTAACGGAAGTGGTATGGCTCTGTCAGGAAACAGATCATTTCTTGAAAGAATGAGTAGAAGTGATGAAGATGTGTCATTGATTCTAGACTTACATCTTTGCACCAAAAGGTTTTTTTTTTCAGTTAAAATATGACCTGTTTGAAAAAGTATTATTTTTTCACTGAAAATTCATTTGTTTATTTTCTCAGTTTCTAGACAGTTAAAACTGCTGTTACAGACAACATTCTCAGAAGTTTAATTGATAAAAATCTCTGTGTCTATAAAGAGAAACAGTAAAAATATTGGTTATGTTACTTTCTTTCTGATGGGGATAAAGAAAATGGGTGACTAATCCTGGGGGAGAAAAGGAAGCAGTAGTAGGAAGCAGTCTAATAAAACAGAAGTAGAGGCTCTTTTCAGTTTCTGATCTGCTCAGATGTTTAAGCTAGAGATGGGGTTTCTAGGTAATACACAAAACTGACTTTTGGATTCTAGTTCTCAGTCACAGGGAAGCTATTTTCAGATTTATTGTAAGAAATACAGAAGACTTGTTCGTTCTGTAAAATGAACCAAACCTTCAAGTAATGCTGACTGCAAAGTAATTAAATTCAAAATCCTTTTCAGAAAATTCATCCGTGAATTCACACTGTTTTGAAAATTGACTGTAAACTTTAGAGAAGGCGACTTTAAAAAGGAGAAGCTAATCAACATGATCCAAAAGCTAGAGATGAGGAAATTAAAACTTTTAACTCACCATGGAGACCATGAGTACATCCTGATACTTGCAGAAGCCATGCATCTGCTCTCCACCCCCTGAAGAAGGAAGCAAAACCATGAGAAGAAAAAAAAACCCAAAAAGATTAACTGCCAGAGTTTAAAGGTGTGCATGGTTTTAAAGAGATCCTACAGAAAAGAAGCTAAAACGGGAAGGTGAAAGTCAGTTTTTGAAAAGCACAAATGAAAACTTTTAACTTTCTTTTGCTGACAAATTTAAAGATACTGCATCAGTTGAATTGGCAGAGAACAAAAAACAGTATAAACAAATAGATCAGTATTGCAGAGATTCCTTTATTCCCTTTGCCTTTACCTCAAATAAGGTTATGCAGGAATTGATTTTAAAACTATTCTTTTAAAGACTGAAAAAATGAGATGCTCACAAGAACTGGAATATCAGAAGGGTAGATCCTAAAACAGGTGGATAAATTAAAAGCGATATATTCCCAAATCAGATGGTGTACTGCCAGGAATTTTCAAGGCATTTGGAATAAAATTGCTGACCTCCTCAGAAAAAATATGAGCACTCCTATTAGTTGCAAATATTATACCAGATGACTGGAGGGCACCTCTTAATGTAGTATAATATAATACATAAACTCTAATATGATTTCATGTAAGTAGCATTATGATTAAAACCCCCCAAAACCTCTTTAAATGTCCCAAGAAGTGTTTTGAAAAGGGTTTGAAAGGTTAGCTTATAGCAACCAAAATTTAAAATGGATAATAAAACCTGTAGTTAAACATGATACCATGAACACACCAAAGGAAAAATATTATAATAAATCGGGTAATGAGAAATAGATAACTGAATTGTATTTTTTTCAGTATGTATATATATTTTTTAAATGGGAATTTTAACAGAAGTTGAATAATTGACACTAACACTGTAAATTGTATGACTTAAAACCAGAACTAACAACTAACTGATATTCCTGCAGTTGCTGATCTATTGGGCTGTAGGATACGGATTGAGGTGATTCTAGCTCAGCATCCTTGTCTCCAGCAGTAGCTAATAGTCATTGTGTAATTTCATGACATGCAGTGGCAAGGAACTTCTACAGTTTAACTACGTTTTGTTATGAATAAAGGCCTGTATTTATTTGCTTTGACTTTGCAGTTTGCTAGTTTCATTTGATGAGCCATAATTAGCTGAAAGTAAGATAGAGTGAAGAATATTTATCGCTTCTGCCTTCCATGCTATGCAGTCTTTTCTGTTGAGTCTGGCTAGCTCATACTCTGTTGAGTCACACTGAGTCAAACCCAGACAGTGGAAGCACTAATCCCCCCTACTCAAAATGTTATGTGAAGTAGCTACTGTAAGCACAGAACATGCATCAGGCACTAGGAGCACTTTGAGCTTTCAGTAGTCCCTGCAGAGTCGTATTTCTTCTGTCTTCCTTAGGTAAAGGGCTTGCAAGGGAAACCAAGGTTATTCACGTCGGAGTCATCGGTTTCAGTACACCCCTGTCTTTTCATGGATCTGATTTCTGATGTGAAGCTCTTGTTGTGACAGTCATTTGAGAGGATGTCAGAACCCCTGTTTGCCAGAAAGCATTTTATACTCCTTTTGTAATGTCCTCGAGATTTGCATTTTCTCAGAAGTGTTAACCTTCCATGCACAGAAATGTCCATTAAGGCGATTTCCCTCTGGCAGTCATTGAGTAAATTTGGCTCGGAATGAAGTTTGGCATCCCTCTGCCTAAACATGTCACATTCAAAGCCATTTTTTCTGTTGTTGTGACTGCCTGTTAATGTATTGTTATGCATAGTTTATGAAACAGTGCAGCAATGAAGATTTTTGATATTGTAAATAACAATTAACTCTGAGTTACTTCCACTGTCACCATCTCCAGCATTCTGTGGGATTTAATGAAGGTTTAAACTAATATCAGGTGTCTGGCTTCAAAGGAACACTGACAGGCATTCTCATTCCTCCAGGTTTTGCTAGACCAGATTGTAGAAAAAGTGACCTGTTTCCCTTTGGATTCAGGGTTGCCTTCCTAGCAGTGTTGTGAGATGCAGCGGATGTTCACATCTCCAATAGGTGAGATCAGATGAGGTGAGCCTTGTGGATTCTTAGGATTCCTTGCAATGAGCAGTGGGAGAACAGTGGGACTTGCCTGTCCTCCCAACTAATCACCCATTGCCCAGAGTAATGTACATCTGCATCACGGCCTTATGAAGCCTTATAAAACTTTAGGGCTTGTCGGGTGGTAAGTTATTGTTAGATGCTTTATATTATTTTCTCCAAATCTTTAGATAATGAGTTAGTAAAGCAGTTTCCCCGTGTGACAGTATTTCTTTTTAGAATGCTATCTGATCAAGAATAGGGAACAAGCTTGAACTATTGTTTCAGTTTATGCATTAGACAAAATAACTACTTTTGGATAGCAAGTACTAAAGCATTATATAAATCATTTTGGGTTGGACATAAATGTAAAATGTTCACTGCAATCCTGAAGCACTGTCCTGTGACTGATTGTAGAGAGGAGCTTAAGGGGAGCTCTGTGAAAATCATGAGGTCTTCCATACTTTTGCCAGGCAGATAGTTAGTATTAAACCCTTATTTAATCCCTGCCCCCCGCCTCTTTTTTTTGTAGCATTTATGTACCTGTTTGGACTTCGGATATCCCACGAAAACGTAATCGTTCCTCTTCCCAGGCACCGGCCACCCACCCTTCCTTGTGCCTCTCCTGTTCCCTGCACGAGAAGGTTCCTCCTCAGCGCGCGTGCGCGCCGGGAGAGCCGCCTCCCTCCCGCCCGCCCTGCCCGCGCCGCGGCCCGCGCTGCTGCTGCTGCCGGAGCGGCGGGTCGCGCTGCGCTCCTGAGCCTCGCACCGCGCTCATCGCTGTCCCCAGGCCTCCCCCAAAAACATTTCTCACTCACGTGCTTCGACGAAAGCTCCTAGAACACACCTGAGAAAATCTGGGCTTCTTTGCTGAAGCTGAAAATTGTTCCAATACTGGCTGACCATGAAAAATACTTATCGGGAACAAAGTAGGCCATCTGTGAGCATGGTGCCCTCTCTATTCTTGTTCAAGGCAGACATTTGAGATGTGTGACTCCTGCACAATTCATGAACCTGAGGTCACACAATTTAGATGCATTTCATTTTTGTAAATATTCTTAGCTATTTTTTATGTACATAGATTATATCCTAAACAATGCCTGCTTTATAGGCTTTGTTTTGCATACTTTCTTTTGTATGCTTGGTAACCACAGAAAAGTCACATACAGATCATTCTGTCCTTTGAACTATAGGATATTCATGTTTGGACTGTCTTACATTCTGTTAAAATTGTGCAGTCTTGAAATAACTGTTTAACTGAGAACATTTTGCCTGCTTTGCTCAACCAGGGAATGCACAGACACACAAGACACACATATACATATATGCACACACACACACTTTTTTTTTGTTTTTGGCCTAGAGTTTGAAACCAAGTACTGGTTTTAATAGTTTCCTTCAAAAGGAGTGGAAAATATTGTGTAATATTTTCCAGACTGAAGCTGGATCTACTCAGAATAGTTAGTTTTTAAACTTTCCAGTAAATGAAGAGAGAAGTAAAAAAAAAAAAAAAGGCACATTTATTGTTTGGTTGGGAGGGCATAGATCTGTGAATTCTTATGTATGATTTCACATTCTTTATCATGCCTTCTCGTAAACTGTATTTTTATGTCGTCTCACTTCTTTCCAGTCTTGCATTCTTATGCTCAAGTGAACTTCTCCTATTTGTGAGTATTCTTCCATAGACACAGTGACCATATATCTCATGTATTTGCAGTTTAAGTGCTTGTTAGGTTCCAAATTAGCCTCATATATACCAGAACATCTATGTCAAAGTCTTTTAGTATACAAAACCAAGTAGTAAAAGAATAGAGAAGAGATTTCTGGTAAGGAAAATAGAGAAACCTACTCTCTCAGTAGAGAATGGGCTTTTAAAGTCATTAACTACCATCATCTTTTCAAATGTTTTGGAACAAACAAATTAGGTTTTTGTTTTGTTTTAACCAGAAATCGTCTCTGACTGTTCCCTCAGCCTGACGGGATATCACATGAGGTTCCAGTAAGTCGTGCCAGTTCAACTGAAATCCTCTATCTCCTTCTGTAGTGAGAAACACCATCAGTCTATATTCCAATTATCATGCTCTATTTTTTTTTCATTATTAAAAATACTCTGATAAAAATAGCCTGCACTACACGCAGTTGTTTGTTTTTATTTCCAAGTAGCTGGGTACCCTACCTGTTTGCTGATTTACATCTTTCTATCCAGTAATACCAGTCTTAAAGATTTGATCCATTTTCAGAAGTCTACATGGTCCCCAAAAGAGGGTCCTTTTTATTAATTGTATTAAAATAGAAGCTAGCCAAGAAGGTCCAGCTTTGAACTAAATTCTCTCCTCCCTTGCCTCTCCCCACCCATTTACTTAATCCTCTGGAGACAGAAACTGTAGATTTTCACAGTTTATTTTTTGCAAATGTAAATGCTCTATTTCTTTCTAATTATACTTTTAAGCTTGGAGCCCATTAGTCCAAGCTGATGAGCATTCATTTCCCTCGCCTTTTTTTTTTTTTTTTTTTTTTACCATTCTAGAACAAATGAGGCAAGTGTTCACATACAGGTCTTCTTTTGGAAATAAATGTCATCTGTTCCCAGAATATTAATCCCACAGGGCAGTGAGTGAGGCAGGATCCTATAAAAAAGTAAGTATATGGCTCCAGTGCTGAAGGATGTAGTATGAATACCTGTGCTAATGGCTGGTGAGATTTGAATTTTCAAGTACTTCTGTGGTCTTTATGACTTCTTGTATAAGCTCTGTAGGGCTTGTAAAAATAAACATTCTAACTAATAAGAACATATGATGTTGTACCTTCACCTGTTTGGGTAACCAGAAGGGCCAAAAATTTTGTAATCCACTGCAGAGACCTTTCCCACTTGAATTAACAAAGCAACAAATAGGATATGACAGATGGTCATTGCTGTGCAGACCTGTAATCAAGGGGGATGTATTACCCTGTTCCTGGATTGCTGCTGCTGCCAGAGCACTGGTGAGTGTGTGAACTCTTGTGTCTCAAGGTTTTGTTTTCTAATGGTCACACTCTCCCAGAGCTCATCCCCTTTCCTCATCCTGCTTTTCTCTCTCATTTTCAACGACAGCTATTCCCAGGCTTTTTGCTAAGAACTGGCTTCCAGGCCCAGTTTCTTCACCTAGTCATTCCTCGATTCCCACTAATAGTTATTCTCGCTTGACACCTTAAAACACCTCCTAAATACTGATGCTGCATGTTGCAATTACCTATCTGACATGTAGTGAAACACAAACAGGAGCAATAGTTAATAAGCAGAGGGGGAAAAAAAGAAAAAGAAAAGCTAGAACTTATTTCTTGGATATGTGGTTCATCATTTCTAATTATAACATACTTTCTTTCAAGGGTTTCAGCTTGTCCCATACATCTATGTATTTACTTGCATTTTTTCCTGTCCATAATATAGGGAATGTTTAAGCACTTCACCCACCCAACAGGACTACTCCACTTGTATCTATTACTTACTCTATTGGTACTTATAGAGGTATTATAGGTTTGAGGCCTGAGACTACAAGGTCTGAGACAAGCTGTTTTTACATATTTCAGCAGACATTTCTAAGAATCCAGTGATTAAACTTGTAAACTAAATAGCTATCTTTTATTTCTCTGTATTTTTTCTTTACAACAAATGGGCTCAGTTGGATGGACTGAATTCATATGTCATCATGTATCTAAAAATTGAATTTTGGAGGTAGAAAGGTACAACCTTTATAGTGCTGATCTTTTAAAAATATGAAATGAAGCAATAGAGGCTCAAGACATTTTGAGCCCTTTGCTTCTTTTTGTTTGGTAAAGAAAACCAAAATGATGACATTAACATCTCTTTCAAGTCAGCTAAGTGATGCTGCAGCATTATGAGTCATCTCTAACACTGAGCTGCTTTTTTTTAAAAAAATAATTTTTATGGTGTTAAAAGGTACGAGATTGACAGTCCTGCAGGTTGTACTGTGTTTACGCACAGAACATAGGGAAAAGGGATAAAAGCTTAGGATTACTTCTGTGGGATAAGAATACAAACTATGTATTCCTTTGGCTTTTTGAGCTCTTTGCTCAAATTGCATATGAAGGTTTGAGACACTGGCTGTCTGGTTTCAGCCAGCATTGTAATGCTGGTGCAGTGCGCAAGCCACTGAGCAGCCAACAGTGACAGCATCTAATCCTCGGATATCTGATCTAGTCTGTAACTGGAACTCGCATGAGAAGCTCCCTCACTGCCAGTGCTCTGGACCTTCCAGCTTCTCCCTTTTAAAAGAATGTTTATGGATATAAAAGAGTTGGCAGACAGTTCTGCCTGCAGACCCAGCACAGGCCACAGGTCAGCATAAAACTGCATTCCTCTTGCAGATCTGCGTTTTTCCTTGATTTATTCTCTATTTGTATGTGCCAAAGTACCATGTTAGCATTTTATGCCGAAAGGATAATACCAGTTTAGGTTCAGAAATCTATTTATACCTAAATAAAGGATTTAGGTCAGGTGTCTTTTGGGTATACGATGATATTCAAGAAGATCCTTTTAATGCAGAAGCAGGACAAGCTGCTCCTAATCAACGTTGCTAACTGTTAAAACTAATATATTGCAGAATTCCAAAACATGAAATATGAAGCAACCATCGCTTTGGGGAAAGATGTAGAATGGGGGAACTATTATGCGTAACATTGTATGGCCCCAAGCAGGATTGTTGTCCATGTCTGCTGAAATCTGTGGGCTTTTTGCCCTCCCGCCCCGACCCTTGGCCTCCTACTTGCCCTCTTTGCCTTCCTCATCCTTTTACCTTTCCCCTCATTTTATTTCATGAAATTGCTTGTTACTTGTAAAGGTGAGGCAGTCGCACTGACACTTTGGAAGGCTATTTTAAGCCTTTTCAGTTACATAAGTTTTTTTGCGTCTTTATCTGGTGTAATTTAGCACAGCTGTATGTGGACACACCCACTACATCTCAAAGTGAAATCTTTTTGACAGTTAAATGACATTTTTCCATTTTCTTATGTAATGAATAATTTACAATATGGGCCTTGAAAGAATCTACACTCATATTTAAATATCTATAAATTTTACAGATTCACTTTTTAAAGATCTATGGCAATGCAAAATGTTTCACTCACTCCATTTCCTCCCTTTTCAGTTTGTCTAAAGCAATTATAATCTATAGATTACAAACATTCTTTGTAAGATAAAGCTCAATCAAAAAATTAATGTAAAGATAGATATTTCAGCAAGGCTAGTTGGCAGTTCTGCTTTCAAATTTTGTGAGGTGCAATGGAAGAATTAATTAGAAAAAGACAAAGTTTGTTTAATTTATCATCCTTAGTATTTATAAGGATTTCTAATATGTTATACATTTATATATCATATATCATATGATATACATTTATAATAGGTCATACATATGATATAGGTATATCACATACACATATTTGTGTAGGTATATTGAGAAAGATGTAGATGAGTCTGAGGCTCTGAGGAGTCAAAATATTATAAGTCTAGAAGCCATTTATGCATTTAATATTCATTGTGTTTTACGATTTATAAAGTTCCATTGCATTATCTCAATGATCAGGAAAAGCTACTTTAAGGTTGAGAGGTCCTATAATTGGGAGATACGACAAGTCTATAAATGAAAGATAGCTAATGAGGAGAAAGTGTCCAAATCCCATATAGCCACGTTGTACAGTCAGACAAAACTCGGGAATGAGCTGTTCCCATGGGATCCAGCTCAGAGGGAAGGAGACAGAGCAGGAGAGGCGACACAGAGCTCAGGAGCTGCCCTGGGCAAGGGGATGATGTGAGGAAGACTCTGCTGGTCATCCAAATCATCTGAGACAGCCTCATTGTTTAACCTAGGCTATTGCTGCATTTTTCTTGTTTCATGTTCAGTTGAGGATTTTGTTAAGTATTGCTGTTGAACATTTAACTGTTACCTGGTTAAACAGAAACTAACTT
>NW_010582253.1:45215-80049 GCF_000705375.1 Tinamus guttatus
TGGGAACAAATACTTAACCAGCATGTTGAGAAGGGCACGTGAAAATGGTGAATGATTTAGAGATTCTCATTGTAACAATTCATTCTGAAAAATGAAAGTATTCAGTCTCCACGTCTGGCCTTCCTGAAGATTGTTGTCTGAATAATGGGATACTCTATAAAGCAGGGTGAAACCGTCAGATCATATGCATCTGCCTGCGTCCATGGAAGTCAGTGAAGCTACACTAGATATACAGTAAATCTAGATGTCATGTAATACTTACTTAGTTAAGTTACTAGTTAACTAAATTATTTAGAAAATCAGACTCAAGATCTGTTTAGAATTCTACCAAAACATGGTACATATCTTTTTTTTTTGTGTCAGTCACAGTCAGAAAGTAAAGCATTTTTTCTAAATACGTATCTTCTGAACATGTAATTTCTGTGCAGTACTGTTTCTGACAAGTCAGTTAAATTAATGATATGGCATATGCCATAGTACCGTCATTGTTTAATCACACAGGTCAGTATAAATGATTGCATTCTCATTGATTCTTATAAGTAGTTATCTCTTCCCTGCCTCGAAGCTCCTTGCCAAGATCTATAAGTGTAGCTCAGAATATGATAGTGCCTGCAGCTCAATAGAGGGTAAGTACCATTTTAATGTGTCAGACAGCAATATGTTCTAATAACCAGTCATTAAAGTTTGATATGTAAAACTCAAAACACATGAAATATATTGAGTCTTCACATAAACCTGTAAGATATATTTGCTGAGCTTCTAATATGGTACAGCATGTTCAAGAAAGGGTGCTTTAAAAGTTACCTTGACACCTGAATGCTACAAAGCTTTGCAATACAGGGCATAGGATTTTAAGTCGCACAGGCCAATCTGAGCAATGTGATTGAGAACTACTTTTTTTCCCCTCTCCAAATTGTGCTCTTAGTAGGAAGTTTATCATTATGCAGACAGTAAATGATCTGGTTTTCAAGTGCTAATTGCCCAGGACTATGTCTAGCCTGCTTTTGAGGTTCATTCTACTGAAGATACTCAGTCAGAAAACTAGATCTCAGGGCGCCTTAGGTCATCCAACAGGCACACCCCATATGGTGCCCTCGGGTACAGCTCCTGTCTCATCCACCCTTGCAGCCTCTTCCGTTAAGGGCCTTTTCAGGGTCTGTATCATAATCCAACATATCCACGTGACAATATTTTACCATTATTTGAAACTACCTCAAAACAGGTTAAAAGGATTTCAAAAACCTGTGCCAGGCACAGATCCTTATTTCTGGGCTATCCATCTTTCCAGGTGCTCTCCTAGGTTATGTGAGCGGATTAGTTAGAAAGGTGTTTGAATGCCCTCTGAAACCAATCATTAAGCAGCCTGGTGGGATAAAGTGGAGTAGATGTTGGAAGACCCGAGTTACTTCTTCTCTGTTATTCCAAATAGGCCATAGTGACTCCAAGTATTTTCCAGGAGATCCTGGAAATAAAGAATCTGTAACCTAAGAATGCCCCCTAACATTGTGAAATGTCATGGTGCATAGAAACTAGCCATTCCTGAGAAAGTCAAATAGACATTCACTGCCAAATTTAGTTTCTGTTAGCAGTTTTTAGCATCACTGTCTAAATCTCAGGACTAGTGAAGAAAAACAAGAACATTCCCTAGTATTAACATTGTACAGGAAATAAAGTGGCATAAAGTTTTAAAGGAAGATTTTAGTACTATATTATTCACTAGTTCTTTAACAAAAATCTTCACAGGAACTTTAATGATACCAAATGTGCATAAGAGGAGTTTTCTCTCTCATCTGAAAGAGGTGAATCAGCCTGTTAATTTTTATTCATGTCCTAACTAGTTCACCAGTAACATTTTATTGCTTTGCAATGAGGTTCTGCTTTCATGAAGTAAGAGTTACATGTCCAAATACTTCTATAGGTACATAAAGCCAGCAGTTCAGCACTGCTGGTATTCAAAGTCCTGTAGCTCAACAGTCACTCACTCTTATATGAGCCTAAAACTTTTAGGCTCTTAAATGTTTGCTGATGAAGTCCTGCAGGTACTTCCACTTCTGCTATTGGCACACATGGTTTTTTGACAGCTACTAAAGGAAAAAAATTCAGCTTATACCAGCTGAACATACTTTGTTAGTCCAATTTTTGAGTGTGGAATCAGGCTTGTCCAACCTTTACCTTGGCATTTCTGACGATATAGCAAGCTGAAGACCAGTTTTGGCCCATGGTATATCCTGAACTTTAGGTGGTCTTCCAAATCTAGTAGTTCCAAAGAGCTAGTAGCTTTTAAGGCGTTCAGTTTTATAGAGGATTCCAATGATACTCAGAAATAAAGAAAAGTCATTTGAAACAATCTAATGAAGACATTTTTATTAGGATCACTGTATTTGACTTGATACCTCTTGAATGAATAATACCAGATTAGTATTTGAAATTATTTCCAGTACGAATCATGTTTTAAAATTGACACTTATAGGCCTGGGATAGGTTTCAGCCACACTTCTAAATCCAAATTCTTGTTGGCCTTGAAGGGTGTATTTGCAATTCCTCATAATTTTGTAATGAAGACTTTTTTCATGCAGTCTACAGTCTGATACATAGAAGAAAGTATAAGATGAGTCAGAAAGTAGTAAGTCAAAGTTTATAAAACAAAATTATTTCTTATTCTGAAATGTTTATATAAGATCATCAGCCAAAAGAAATAAATGCTTCAGAGACCAGATGCAAAACTTGCTCTAAATTTCAGTGCACCCGGCTTAACCTCTCAGAATTCAGCAGGCTTTGGAAACAATTTGGATAGACAACATATGATGAAAGGGAAGTTTCAGTCAAAGCATATCACTGCTCATACTTCAAGTAAAGCGACAAATGAGTTGCTCAGAGGTAAAAAATTTCACAATAACGTGGTTCAGGTATTTTCTACTCCATTGTGAAACTTGCAACTTGTACCATCATAGTTATTATGCAAAACACAGTGGATCTTTAATAGAAAAGTTAACCTTTGCTAGAAACCCCTAACATCTCATTGTACATTAATTTACTGGCTTCTTTTAAAGGAAGAGCACAGCTTCCATTATATTTATAACTACTTAAGACTGATATCAAGAATGGCTGCTTCTGAGTTAAAGACAACCTTGGAGGTACCTTGGTAATTTGATTACTTGGAAGATAGCTCATTTTCTTTTATTTGGAGAGACATGTTGTTGACACATGTTCTTTCCAAGTTAGGCTGTGGAAAAGTGGCCAGTGTTGAAATCATAAGCAATCTAATTATTGTTTTATCCTGATTTTTTTACTTTTTCCTAATGAAATAAATGCCTCTTACTTTTCAGATAGTTTAGATTGAGATAAAAGACTCTGTATGGACTTTGACTAGATTGCAGAAAGAGATATCTTCAATCTTCCAAAGATTGAAAGAGACACAGAGATTGACTATAATTAGGGTACTTATTTCTGTTTCTATTCTAGATTATATAGAAAATGACTTAAGCATCTATATGTCTGCTTTCTCAGTGGAAAGATAGCCGCAGGAGTATTCATTTCTACATAATGAATATTTGAGAAGTACAATAGATTTGAAACATTAAAATGACATTTTCTGAGTACAATTCTCTTTCATGGCAAAGTTACAATGCTAATTATCTAAAAGCATTTTCAGCAGAGAAGTAATATTCCAGATTGCAGCTTGGTTGGTTGATCCATTTGTACTTTTGCAGTTTACAAGTAATAAATTTTCAAGAAGTGAATACTCCAGGAAACTCATACCTAACAAGGAAAAAGGAAAGAAAAAAAAATGAACAAACAAACAAGAACATAAAGAACTCTACTTTTTTCTGGAATGATAAACTGCACTTCTCTGACTAATTCAGTGAACAATTCAGTTTGAGTTTAATCATAAAGCGCCAGTGAAATAACCCTTTGCCCTGAGTTGCCTTTTGAGTTGTAAGAAAGAATTCCCCAGTGATAATAGCCTTGCTGGAAGAGGGAGGGCACAAGGAGGAAACTTAACTAAGATCTCCAGAAAATCTGAAATTAAAATGTTGAAAAATATAATATATATATGTTATATATTTAGACACAAAGCATGTATATATATATATAATGTTCTTCTGTTAAGGTTGAAGAGATGCTTTGGACAGGAAACTTGAAATCTCTTCTTCCTCAAGCATTGAGAAGAATAATTCGCTGCAACAGACTTAGTATTAGTAATACTTCTGGAATGGCAGAAGGTGAGTAAATGTGAAAGTGTAAGAGTGGCTCCACTTTAGATTCACAGCTGGTTTTGATTTTTTGCCTTTAAAGGAAAGGAGGAAAACTGAAAGCACTGAAATAAAACAGAAGAAAAAGTCAAGCTGCCTTACATTCTTAGGTCACTTGGGCATTTAAAAAAAATCACATTTTAAGCACCTGAGGTTATGTTTTTTAATCACAAGGTTACTTTAAAGAAAATATTTCATCCTACCTCTGTAAAGTACATAGACTTTGCTTTCAAAACTGCCAAGTATCCCACAGCTCCCCCATTAAACCAGTGAGAAGTTACAAATTCAGAAAACATTTGAAAAATCTTTAACCAAAACTGGCTTTGTTTATATACATATATTATCACATTTATAAAATGACATACTGTGTTATTTACAAGAACCTTGCTTGACTTGGTGCCTAACACACTTTTGGGGAAGAACTAGAGGACTGTAATTGTAGAAGTGGTTTCTGCTTCATTTGTTGTGCAATCTGGACATGAACCCAGTGAAACTGGGAGTTACATGGAAGGTGAGGAAGGTGAGGATAGCTTTATACTTTCCAAATATCTTTCTGAAGAATTGATTTCTGTCTTGCATCTCTCATAGCTGTACTTTTGCAGAAACAGAATTTTGTCATCATTCTTTAAAATATATGTCATCAACTTTAAAATATACCTTAATACAACTAAATCTATTGTGGCAAATAACTCATCAACTGTGTATACTGTGCTACTGTGTATAGTAGCATGACTATAGCATAAGAACATTAAGGATCATTTGCTAGAATGAGAATGAGCCTTTTAAGTATGGTTGCCTTCTTCTTATGCACAAAAGTGAAAGATACTAATGGAAAATATTTTATAGTGCTAATGATCTCCCTTCAGCTTGCCCCAAATGCACTTTTGAATGTATGCACAAATGTGTTAGATTTAAATGCAGTAGTTTCAGCATTTGAAGAACTGTTTTAATTACAAAACAATTCAAACTTTTAACTATGGACATACATGATCCTACGAATATAACAAGATTCTATTACATCTTTCTATCTGTAAAGAAAGTAAGGATGGGTCTTAGGAAAAGTGATTCCGTTGTTCTATAAAGTTAGGAAGCTTGGTTATAACTCCTAGACACCTGGAAGTTGCAGACAGGTCCAGTGCATTAGATGTGACTTGTATTTCAAATACAGTGGTACCTGAGTTGAATGCACTAATTAAAGCCATAGTTTTAGGAATTCTTGAATATCAAAGCAGAAGGTGCCTGTGGATTTCACATGTGTAGCAGGGAATAGGGTTGAAGAGTAACTGAACATAATGTTGTATTCCATGTTAAATTTAATATGTTTATTTAACAAATATATATATATATAGCTATATTTAGCAATAAACTATTTCTGTATTTAGTAACTTTTGTTAGTAATAAAGTGAATTTTTGTGCTGAGTGCTCCCAGGAGAACACTTTGCGGGCACATTTAGTATGCAAATATGTGCTTACCTCAGTCTAAGCCTTTGCTTTGCTTCTTTCTTCAGGAAAATGACTTAATCTTTGGGATTCATGGACAATTTTGATCAAGAAAATGATCAGTCAGTGCTAATATGAGAGTTAAGGACTGTTAGTTTATATTTTTATGCACTACTTCGTATTTCCTCTCTGTGCTGGTATTTACATGCAAGACAAGTAAAATGGTTTGTGTATTAATGTTTTCAGAGGTTTTGTTTGTTTGTTTAGAAAGACTTGAAATGAAAATGCTTTTGCTGGCTGAATCTCCGGCTTGACCTGTAATTTTGTCTGTTAAAATGAAGCCCGGAGTAAAATTCCACAGCCAGGTAAAACACTGAAAAATGAGTAATGTAATGACAGAATTCCAGGAGTTTACTGGTGGACTGGCCATGATATATATTAATACACACACATATATATATATATAAATATATGTATATAAATATATATATATATATTTATGTGTGTGTGTATATATAAAGAGAGAGAGAGCACACCTGAAAATAAATAAAAAGGTGCGTGAGGTATACAGTAACCTTTTCCCCCCCAGTATGTGCTCAAATTTGCATATATTAATATGCAATGTTTGTAGTATTAATATCTCATGTTCTTTATTTGATTTGTTTAGCTCAAAGCAGTTGTGCTGTTGTATTTTCTCATAGAAATATTTATTAAAGATATCGTATTGTCTTCAGATTCTAGTACTGCCCATGCTTGCCAACTGTTTTAGCCAGAAACAATTTCACATACAGAGTACATCTAGGTGTGATTTTAAAGATATTTCAAACAGTTGCAGTGCAACTTGATTACAGAGGTCTGTATCTAAAATTCAGTTAACATTTTTATAGAATTATTTACAGATCATCTATACAGGTATGTTATTGTTTTGTAAATAAAGAGTTGTTTTAACAACCAGTTGTTTTCCCTTCCACATTTTCAGGCTATAAACAGGCAAACGTTGTGATTCTGCACAAGTCGCTTGCTGATGACTTTGAAAGGTTTTGCCATGCCAACAAAGGGCCCCTACCACTGCTGTACAGAAGTCAGCCAGGAGATTGGAAATGCCCCTCTCTGAGTAGTGATTCTGATATCAGGTAAATACGGGTTTCTCAAAGTGTTGAAATTCAGGCTGATGGCAATTAGAGGAAATCATTGCTTCAGAGAAGAGCTGGCTGCTGAACGTTTTGAATAAGTTCCTTTTTTTTTTTGGGGGGGGGGGATGTTATGCATCTGAATTAAATCTATGTGTGAATATAATGGAATTGAAACAGTCTGATCATCTTGTTCTCAAGAAGCTTATCATATTATGTCAGTATTACAATGTGAAAGTGATTTTTTTTGTGTATGATTAAAATCTTGCTGTCTGAGCCTATAAAACTAAATGGTGCTTTATCTCTTCTATTTAGTAGTCATGGTGATATTTGTAGTGTCGCTGGGATTTAAGAGATGTGCTCCCGCAACAAACACTAAAAACAAGACTTTGACCAGTTCCCTAGCTTTTGAATCCTGAAGCAAAATACCCACAGGGAACATTTACCTATAAAACCTTGAAGATACATATTTCTAACACATTCAGTGTGCTGGCTTCTTTTCCTGAAGATGTTTTGAGATTTTGTTTTGCATGTCTGTGTGTTTGTTTCCTTGTTACTCAGAAAGGAAAGGATAAAATAGCCTATATATTCTGCTTTGATATTGGATTAATTCCAATTCAAATTGTCACATTTTTTACTTACAAAAGTACAATAAAGCTGCGATAACTTGTTTTCCTCCTCACTAGAACTGACTGCCTACAGTACAGGTTATATGAGCATGGAACTTTTACTCGATCTCTGAAAAGTCTAAAGGAATATGCTGAACAACTCAAGGACATGGTGACTTTCTACTTAGGCTGCAGCTTCTCTTTTGAAAAAGCACAGAAGAATGCTGGCATTAAAAGCATTCCTGTAAGAAATGTTGAACAAAAGTGTAACGTAAGCATGTACAAGGTAAAGTATATATTTATAGATAGACAAATTGTTTGTCATAGTCTTCAATGAGTATTTATCCATATTCATATCAGGTTTCTATGCTTATCACTCAGAAATCATGGCCTTTCACCCCTACTCTCACAGTATCTTTAGGAGAGTGCTAGTGCCAAATGCCTGAATATTTAGGGTAAAATATGCCCAGCATCAGGTCAGTGCTCGTCTCAACTTTCTGGGAAACTGAAACAGTTTGTTATTCATTTACAGTGACAAAGTTTTTCCCTGTGTACCATGGTAACTTTTTTCTTTAGGACTTCTTCTCCCTTTCTATTGATGACCCATGCAGAATTCTGACCATCGACTTTCCACACAAGCTCCAGCATACAGGAGTGATTTTTATGATGCATGACAAAAGGGTTTTTGTTCCTCATGTATGAAAGTTATGTTTTGAATTTTTCCTGCAGCTGTAGAGCCTTTAAACCGCATATTTGCTATGAAGCCAGGCCAAAAGATCTAGGCATCTGGGACAGAAAATGTTTTTTCCCAAAAAGTTAATATCCTCCATGGCATTTAAGATGGTTACTTCACAAAAATGTATAGGTGGGGATTTTACTGTAGGTGAAAACCTTGGTATAATTCTGGCACCAATACATAGATCCTTAACATTCAAAGCATTTAAGTAAGTCTACCTGTTTTCTTCATAGAGCTAATGAAGATGTTCTTCTAAACAAAGGTTTTTGTTGTTTTCAGTGTTATAATTTGACAATCTTTTCCCTATGTCACTAGTTAAAAAGAAAAAAAAAAAAAGAAATATATCTTATACTGAGACTTTCTACCAAGCTTAAAAAAAATACAATTATGTATATAGCATTACAGTTATATAGTATATTAGTATTACTGTTTATAGCACTTACATTAATAAAGTGTATACAGAATTAAATACTACTTTCTTAGTTACAGATATAGTAGTTTTAGATAATAAAGTTTTCTCACTTAATATTTCCTGTACAGCTCTTGATATCTTCATATATTTTGTTTATTTTCAAATACAATTTAGATATGAGGCATTTAAAGCAGAATGAATTTGCTAGATTAATTTCTGACTGGAAAAGAAACTTCAGCAACCCAGGCAGTTAAGGATGAATTCTATCCTTTTCTAAAAGCACAAAAGATTTTGCATCTGTGGAGCTTCCACACTGTTTCTGTAGAAGTAGCTACTCTCAGCCACCAAAAATAAGAGTTCTGGACTCTCACGTGTTACAGAGTTTCCCTGAATTCCAGTACAGATTCATAAAAGTAGATTTGTCAACATCTTTTCCCTCTCCATTTAGGAATCACAGGGTTTCTGGACAACATTCAGAATATATTGAACTCACCATGCTGTATGCCCTGAAACAAGATTTTAAACCTTAACACATGCTTAAATTTTTGTAATTATTATATTAAAAAGCTCAAAGATGGAATGTTTGGCTTCCACACCACTGAATCTTACGTGCACACTTGCCTGATATGCTAAATGAATGAAATAATAATAATTTAAATGGTATGTTGTTATGCAGTCTTTTTAAATTCAAATATAGCACAAATTTGAGACCTACAATATTAATGTTCCTGCTAACACCTTGGATTTTTTTTGAAACTATCAGACATCTGTGCCTTGCTACAGTGTTTCTACTTTCTGCTGCAACTTAGTAGTTACAATGAGACCTATTCCTGCAAACAAATTAGAAGCAGCTGTGCTAGCAACCTCTGAATTAGAAGAATCCCATGGAGCACCAGTTCACATTGGTAACCCTGGTCAGTGTTTTTTCATTTCTTATTCTGCACGTTTTACTGTACACAGAACTTGGAGAGGGGTGGCAGCAGGGGAAGTGATGACACTTCAACAGCTACACCAATACGTTTGTGATATTTTAACCCTTTTCATTTTTAACCTAAACATGAATGGAAACAAAATGTAGATTTCCAACTAGCTGAACCAGAATTTTTGGATAAAAGATAGAAGCTTGATTTAAATAAAGTAGTTATATTGGAGGGGTGGTTTTGATAACTATTCTAACCACAATTTTCAAGTGCATGCAGTTTCATTTATGTGCATATTTCCTCATTGCCAAAGATTGACAGAGTAGCAGTGATTGACAGCATGGAGAGAAGTATGTGTGGATGTTTTTTATGTCTTCACCTACAACTGTGAAAGTAAATACCGCATTATATTTAAATAGTGAAATAAGATACTTCGATCACATCACTTAGGATAAAATGCATAGGGAGTTTAGAAATATGACAAGAATGATTATAAGCATCCAGCTCAAGCAAATAGTAGCTTATTCTCCACAGGGGAATATTGAAAGAATGATAAAATAGGATGTTGATGTTTAGCCTGGTGGCAGTAGGAAGGAGAATAAGAAACTGAGGTGAAGACAGAAGAGGGGAAGGCTTTTTTTAAGGCAATACAGAATTTGCACTTCTGTGTCCTGTATACACAGAAGGATCACATTGCAGCCCATGGAAGGGGATGTCATCAGTAGTACTGCCCCCCAGTATATATCTGGCCCCACTGCTTAGATTTGAGAAAACTCATAATAGAGCAACAAGATGATTAAGGTAATTAAAGTCTCCACTTAAAAAGGGGGAGATTGATTGTGTATACTGATTATATAAATTTCGGAAAAGACAGTGGTAGATTAGTTTTGAACAAATGTAAAATAAAAAGAGAGAAAGTGCTTAGAATGACCCAGAATACTCTAAACAGGTGTTTTAATAAAGCAAAAGACAACTCGATGAAAGCTGTATTAGAGTGAGATTTAGTTACCTGACCCAATGAGGTCTCTAATCTCTCTACCTTGTCTCTTCAGCTGAAGAAGGTATGAACCTAAAGCAACAGAAAGCGTGTTCTAGAAAGAGCCCATTTTCCACTCAAGTAATTTATTCTTGTTTGCCAGTGTTATGAATATAACTCTTCTGTTGAAGGAGAAGACACAATATCTTGGGGAAAAAAAAAAAATCATACACACCTGGCTTATATTTTGCAACAAATTCAGGAAATAGGCTTTAAGTTTTTTGCTGATGTTGTCATGTACAAAAAGGAAAAGGGGGAAGAGAACAAACAAGATTCATGCTTTAGGGATATACGGTCAAAGGCAACAAAATATGCCACTTCAGTGGGGTTTGCTGCTGCAATTCTGGCTTGTTGTCATTGAGATACTCTTCTAGTTATAACATTACTGCTTAAGAAGAATCTACAGTGATTTCATGGTTAATCAATGACAGGTTTGTTGGGAATACAAGACCTTTCCAAACCAGACTATGGAGATCCAGTTCACCTTCACCCTGGTGATATTCCAGTGTTTTGGGCATGTGGAGTAACAGGAATAGAAGCAATCATCAACTGCAGTAAGTACTATCTTTGCAGACTTAAAATTGCACTTCAACGTGTATTTATTTGTTTAAAAGCATATGAATTTGATGAGTTGATTGATTATCAGGCTTAGCTAAAGACTTTTTTTTTTAATTGTGAAATAATTTCACCTTAAAGGAAGCTCTTGCTGAAGTGTGACACACTGTATAGTGGAAGCTCTGACTTCTTCAAGGATCTATCCTGCATTTATGCAATTGTTGATTTCTCCATTTTTTGGAATTAATAAAATACTGTAAGAGATTCTAAGAATTTGTCAGACATTCTGTAATTTGCTATGTTCCTTTCTGAGCTAGGTATTTAAAATCCTGACTTGCCACCCATTCCTGTACTTTACATAAACCACACACACATTCTTCCTTTTCCTCCCATCCTAAACAAGCACTACACTTCTACTGAGTATACCACTCATGCAATTTATCCAGCAACATATCAATCTAGCCAAATAAATATGATCTACAGATCATTTATTGAGGCTTCCAGATCTTTCTGTTTTTCCCCTGTACTTCTAGTATCAGTATAAAGAAAAAAATATATATTTTCAGCATAGGAACCTATTATGTTGTCATGTTTACATAAGCTTTTTCACCAGCCTTTTAGATGCTACTGAGATTGCCTTTGCTAAGGCTTACTGGTAAGCTTTTGTCATTAATCCTTGCCAACTACAGTTTATAGCTCTCCTAGCTAGGTAGGCAAGACTAGGTGCAAATAAGCTATTCCCTATTTTCTTAAGTTGATAAAGGACTACTCCTACGCAGCAGGCAGTAATTGACAATTTTGTCATATCCCTGTATTAAAAGAATATTCACGTGTGCAGAGACACTGCAGCTTTCAGCAAAGTTCTAGAAACTAGAAAATAAATATTTTTTCCCCTCTAGAAACTATACCACTAACACACTGCAGACATTCGCAGCTTAACCTGTTCTTATGTCAGTGCTACATTTTTTTTTCATGCTGCATTTAAAGCATGTAGAACCTAATTCTCATAGCTGCCAATTTCCCATTGACTTCACAAGAGGTTACTACTGTTCAGTTCCAAAGCTGCTTCAAGCTCCTATACAAGGGGATACAAATCTGATATCAACCATCTGCATGAACATTTTAAACATGAAAATATATTTACGGATGTATATGCGGACATATCTTTCACCAAGATTTTACATTTACTTCTGCATTGTGTCTCAGACTATTCCCTGTTTTATGCTATAAGCACCATCAGTCAGTGATTCTGTGTTTTGTTAAAACAAAGCTTTCCGTATTTTTTAAATCATGCTGATATATTAAATATTGCATTAACAAGCTGCTTAGTTCTTTTTCCCTGCTTGTTTTAGGATCTCCATTAGCTTTTACTCATTCTCCTGGCTGCATGTTCATTACCGACCTAAAGAACAATGAAGCCGCAGTTGGGTCCTCAAGAGAAGTTCCACAAGTCCACTGCATTTCTCAAGATCCTCTGCATTACAGTATTGTATCAGCAGAAGCAGCACAAAAGATAAATACACTAGAAAGCCTAATTGGAATAGATCCAGGTAAAGACAAAAATTATCCTCTTCTGATGTATTTGTTATGAAGACAATATGATCTAGATAAAATTTGGGTATTTACCAAGTTCAAGAATGTAGCAAGAATCTAAATGCAATTTTAAGATTAAAAAAAATCCTTTGTGGATTGCAGTGTGTTAATATAGTTAGCTCTTACTTTTCATTACTGTATTTTATATCAGAATTTGGCAAAAACCTTTTAATGGGAAAATAGGGCATCAAATTTTGATGAGTGTATACTGCCACTCAAAGGACATGGAAGCATCAGTACTTTCAGACTGAGGGAGTCTGTGAAAGACAAGAACTCTTACTGAATAAAACTGTAATTGTGAATATATAAAGTATAGGGCACCTCAGCATGTTGAGAGCAGCACAATAGGCATTTATTGTTGAGTGAAGAGCAAATTTCTTTCTATATACACTCATGACTGCTGTAGAAAATTCTAGAAGCTGCATGTGCCTTTCCAATATCCCTCTCCAGTAGTGAAATTACATCAAGCTGTGTTTGCTAACTTGTCACCGAGATGTTGCATGACGGACCAAAGCAACCTGATTGCCACATAAGGTTGAAAGATAGGGTGAAAGGGAGAGGGGAAATAAAGAACTAGGATCAAAAGGCATAATGAATAGTGCAACCATTCATAAAATACACATTGAATTATTTCCCTCTGTCTTCTATAACTTTTAATCTGAGTTTCACATAAGTTTTCTAAAATACTTTGTAGGCACTAGTAGATAGAAAGTAGCTTATTCCCAGGTCTTCCAAATTCAGTGTTTGGGCTCTGTGTACATGTTTGGATTTGTTTATTTTTACTTACAAGGCCTCTCCTTTTCCAACTCTCTGGAGCTCAGCATGGCATAATGCCAGGCTCTGCAGAAATACAGGCCCTTAGAGTTAACTTTTTTCACTGGTAAAGGAAAGTAGCTTATTTACATAGTACTTGATCTCAGTTACTATGCCCCACTAGAGTCTAACATACGCTGCTTCTCTTGCTTAAGCTTTGTTCAAAACTTACTTCAGTAGCCACATGGCAATGCATTATTCATGATGCACACAATGATTTTCCTCTCTAGAATTAATTAGGACTGATGCTTGTGTTTTTCCTCACTTGTACACCAGCAGCATCTAGAGAAGTTAATTGAATCTGTTTTTTTTCCTGACATTTTTATAACAGTATTTCAGAATATGTATGGTGAATTACACTAGCTCTATTGGTTCTGTATTATGGAGGAAGAAGGAAAGAATAAACAAAGGGGAAACTGAGGGTGAGAAAGTAAAGTAGATGAAAAAAAAAGGTGAGGAGAATGAGGAGGCAAAACCAAAATCTGTATTGAGGATTTGTTTCTGCCTATCAGGCCATGAATATCAGCATATCCTTCTGGTGTTCATGGCTTTCATGAATGGTAGCTAGTCTAAAAGACTGCACCATGAACTTGAGTTTCTGAATGCCAAGGACGGGAAAGAGGCTAGGAAAGGTTGGAATAATGAAACACACAGATATATGGTGTTGTCTCTTTGGGCATTGACCCAAGAAGAAAGAAAAACTCATATTTCTGGAAGGTCAGATAATGTGGCTGTCTATGCTATGAGGTATAACAAGATCCTCTAGTAGTCACCTAGGTGCCACCATAGTAATTGAGTTTATCAAGTCCCCTGACAACTTATAAAGTCTCTCATCTCGTTTTTGTGGATAATCAATTCATTAAGCTCAATTTATTTGGGAACTGGCCCTTCCATTAAGGAATAAAGTTAGAGATAAGACAAAACTGCTCATTTTGAGACATCACTGAAACTTTTGTAAGAATCTGGAAAGCTGTCCATCTTGAGGAGATAGATAGCTGTATAGCACAGTCATGACCACAGGTCAGAGGAAAAGAGAGGGCAAAAGGGAGGAAATGATCTTCAATAAGCTCTTAGAAATAAAGATGGTTTACACCAATAGCTGGCAGTAGCTACACCAATGCCCAGTATTCAGTGAACTGGACTTCTTAATATGGAAGCCCAGCCCATTAACTTTATGACTCATATCCTACACCTTCCCAGCTTTCCTGAGGAAACAGACCCAATTCCTGGCTTGAACTGTCTTGATTTCCCCTCCACACACCCATTTTATGTCACTAAGGTGTCACTAAGCAGACAGATTGACCAAGACAAACTTCAATATACTGCCCTCTGCAAAAAAGGTTCTTTAACGTTATCTTTTTTAGGAGACAGAGGTATCATTCATTTACAACACCAGGAAGAGCTGCTGAAGTCTTGCCTGTCCATTTCCCACGCTCAGTCAGTGCTGATAACAACTGGATTTCCTACCCACTTCACTTATGAGCCGCCTGAGGAGAACGATGGGCCCCCAGGAGCCTTTGCCATTGCAGCCATGTTGCAGGCCTTGGAGAAAGATGTTGCCATAGTAACAGATCAGCGAGCCATGAGTCTGAACAGGAAGATTATGGCAGAGGCCGTTCAACTAGGTAAACCATAGAGCTATTCGAGGAACACAGTTTTCAAGCTTTTATCTTACTAATTTGAGCCAATGTTTCCTTTAGTGTAATTTCACTTTATATTAGTTCATGATTTTTCCAAGCTAAACATATACACATATATATATATTAAAAAAAAAAAAAAAGTAAAAGGTAAAAAGTAGCAGCATTGTTATGATTCCATTATTTTGTTAGAATCCATCTGATGCCATTTTAGGGCTTACATATCTGGAATTCATTCCGAATTAGATGTTTGCGATGACCTCTGAGAAGCTGTTCTTATTCCAGACTTTTTTTTTTTTTTTTTTTTTTAAATCCAGAGGTCCACTATACAAGTACTAACTAAACTAGGTTAACTTAAAGTAGCCATACAGTTTTGTTCCTGATAAACTCTTGGTGTTATCTTTATGCTAACTGTTCTGCCTCAAAAAAACAAAACCAAACCAGAAAACGCACACTACTGAGCAGGCACCAGAGTGACACATGGTATTTACATTTTCTGTAGGAATCTTGAAGAGACCTATCCCTCTCCTGAGTTACCAAAAGGAAAGTACAGATTCAGCTTTGATGTTTTTGTGTGAGAATGGGAATTGTGGAAGACCTAGGTATGTTTGTTTGTTTTAAAGAACAGGTATCATGTCTATGTGAAACTATAATAAAAAGGAAAAAAAAAAGAACTAAGAAGGCATAACAGTTGCAAGCAAATCCTTGAAAATGTAAGATTTGAAACTATGAAAAAATTCCAAGTGCAATGCTGGTAGAGTATCAAATTCTATGTTATTCTGGGATTATGAATTTCTGAAGTTTTAAAAGCAAACAAACAAAAAATACTTTGTATTTAAGTAAAACTTTACCTTTGAAATATTTCTAAAAGCTTTACTGATGTCATTCATAAAAATACACCTTTGGGTATTACATATTGTTTTATTGGTATGCAAAACCATGGAAAAATTAGGACACAGAAAAGTTAAATATCACATTAGAGTCAGTGAAAGATCTAGAAAATGAACTTTTGAGTTTGCTTTCTGGGCTTCTGGCTCCAATCTGACAACTGAGAACTCTCATCTGGCTTAGTTAATTTTGCCAAATGTTTTTAATACTCCAAAGGTGATTGCCCTATCATCTGTAGATGGCCAAAGCTAGAAATGTACGTGTGCACTTTTGAATATTCTTTTGAATTATTTGCACATTCATTGTAGAATAGAGTGTTGGGCAAAATTTCAGATTTATATCAGTGTCTGATTAAGGTTAATGTAGTAGAGAGTTTTCTAGAAAGTTTTAAAGTTTTACACCTCTATCTTTACTTGGTCAGCAATTTACATTTCTTTTAAATAAGAACATATTGGTCAAAAAAAAAAAAGCTCTTTTTTTGTCAATTCATTCCATTCCCATTTCTTTCTATAGATCAGCTATGATTTTAATACAATATTGGCTTCAATTTTCATGCATAGTTTTAAAAAGATTTTTTTAAACATAGCTAAGCATAATTTACAGCTTTTTCTATTTCATTTGATTCAACAGTCCTCAAAAGCTAAAATAATTCTTTTAGAGTACACAACTTCTCAAAGTCTCTTAGGTCACTGTAGATACCCCCCACAAAAGCATTAAGTAATTCAACAGAATTGGTAGTCTCTAGTCAGTAAAACTGGACAAAAGGAAGGGTTAAACCTAACATATAGCGGTGGAACTGGTTACAAGATTTCAAAACAGCACATCTACACAATACCTCTATACACTTCAATAACCAGCAAAATAGTTGCAGACTGAAATCAATCAAATCAACCAATTAAAAATCCCAAGCGCAAACACCAAAAGACTCTAGAAACAAACTAAAGCATCAGAAATAAAAAACACTAAGCAATACATTTTAAATGAAGATCTTACGTATACTAATGTGGATTTAGATTATTACTGAACTATTTTTCTTTGCTTTGTTAGAAAACATTTATGAAGAACAGTACTCTGAAAAATAGTACTTATTACTTAACATGGAACAGAGCAAAGCTAAATAGCCAACCCAAAATACTGCAAAGTAGAATGGTTTCACAAACCTCTCTATTAGTATCAATTACAATTTGAAGTAATTGCTCCAAAGCTATAAGGACACTAGATTATCCTTTGAAAATAAACCGCAGAGAACTACATTCAGAAATAAGTAACAATAAAATAAAAATGCATTCAAGTTTTACCTTAACTCCCAAATGGTCAGAAAACAGAAACAAGAGCAATAGGAAAAGAAATCGCTACCAGACTTCATTAAGTAAGGTTTGAAGCTTTTAACTCCTCTCTTTTAACTAATTTTTCACTCTGTATCTGACCAGATTTGATCACCTGATAGCAATAGAGCGTGCTGGGATGGCTGCTGATGGCAATTATTACAATGCCAGGAAAGTTAATATTAAACATCTAGTAGATCCCATAGATGACCTATTTTTAGCTGCAAAAACCATTCCAGGAGTTGCAACAACAGGTAGGTGAGAGTTTGTGTTATATTTTGAGCAGTAAGAGAAACATGGATGGGAATTCTTACTGGAAGAAAAATTGAGGAGGAGTCAGGTGCTAAATAACTGCTTTAGGACAACAGCTGTTTTCTTTGTTGAATTTAAAGGGACAAGTGCTGGAAAAAAATAGTTTCTATGAAAGGGTAGCCAAAGAAAATGGAGATGTTCAATGCAGAGTTATTTTAAGGCCAAAAAAAGGATAGCGCAAATATGTTTGTCTATATGTAAGTATACATACAGGTACTCCCCAAACTGACATTAAACTACGTTGTATATTGTGTGTGTGTGAGAGCAAGAACTTAGTAAATGGAAATATTACGGATTAAAATATTATGGTTGTCTTTATGATTGTTCTACCTGGGCTAAAGCTGCAGTCTAAACATCTTAGGTTGTACTGCCTTTTTAACAGTAAATTATCTTCAGTAGGGATTGCATATTTGCATCAAGTATAATAGGCCCTTCTCTAACAAAATATATCCATAAAATAATTTACTGTAAATGAGTATGTTGTCATTCCTGTCAAAATTACATTAGCATCAACTGATATGATTGAACAGTGCTTTTGTCAACATGCTGATCCTCCAACATGCTTTTTGACAGTCCTTTTTTTTTCCCCTAAAAACCTGTTTGTATCTGGTTTTATAAATATATGTCACAGATCAAGGATTCCCAGGTAGATATAACGTCATTCCTGTAGAGCGTCCTTGTACAAGCAAATGCTTTCTAACCATTTTAAATGAAATTAGCAATAAGGGTCCTTGCCACTGTTCTCCATGGTGGGATTCTGATTCTGTCCAGCAGTACTTAGTCTGTTTTCAACTGCACCTATATATTCAAATACACTATAAAATGTTATTAGTTAAAAATACCAGGATTTTGCAAGTACAAGGGAAAGAATCAGTTGTCCACTGCTGTAGCCCACTGCCATGAATTTTCTCTGAAGACATGTATGCATAGAAAAAGATTCAACTTCAAAAGTGAATGAAGGGATCTCTGATCTCCTGTGGATTTGTGTGCATTAATGTAGTACACTGGATAACTAATTGAATATCTATAGAAAAAAGGCAGTTACCTAGTTTAAATGTCTTTTACCTTCAGCTTGTATTCATTCTGTAACTATCACACTAACTTTTCGTGTGTGACTTTTAGTTTCATTATAATTTCTTCGGGATTGCTGTTGACTTTTTCAATGTATTCATGCAAAGTCTAACATAACAGAGAACTAATCTGGGTTGTGGCCTTTGCATGTTGTCACTTATGATGATAATGTATTGCTTCTGATTATGATATCTTTTCTAGGAAGGCTGTCTTTGTGTTAAATAGGAATTTGGAGGCACAAATCTAGTTCCAAGTTAAATGCCAATATTGTACAACACCCATTTGAGTGGAGTACTTGGTAACTGAATAGAAAAGGAAAGAATAATAAAAATATAAAGTTTTTAGTATTACAGAAGTGTTTATGCAGCATGCTCACCTGCAAGAAGCACTGTTTTAGTAGTTGGACAAAGGAAATATTAGAACGTTAGTTACATATTAGTCACTGTCAAGTTTTGCATTTAAACTAAGTTCAAGTTTAGTATTAAAAATACAAATCTGATCTAGGGGTCTGACTGCAGACAAATCAGGAACAATGCCTATAATGTTATGAATCTCGGTATCATTAAAAATGGTGGAGCAAGCAGCAACCTTTAGGAACATATAAAATAAGAAAATATGAAAGACTGAGGCTAGAAGGACTCATTTCCAGAGTCTTTTTCCAGAAAAAGTTACCAAACCGCATGCTAATTTTTATTCATCTGTCATAGTACACAGTTATATGCCATCTTTTTAGGAGCTAGTGAAAATTTTTTCAAAGTACTATAGGAAAAAAATGCGGTCACACTTGCTTCCTCTTTCATGCAAGTGCTGCTTAGCACAGAATTCTGATGTTTCCCGCATTTTTCATTAATGTACTGTCAGAAACTAATGTAGTCAGTGAAAGCTTACATAGAAAATCTGACAGAACGAGGTATTTTTCCTTCGACTCTAAAGGACTCAGACCTTTAGGAGCAGTGGATTCATCTTGTCTGGTTTCTGGCATCTATATAAGAGAAGTCTGCCTTGGGAGGAGATGAATTGCATGTCTGAAGGGTCTGTTTCTCTCTGCTAACTTAAGAAACAAGCCTGACTGACTAGCTCATGTGTATATGACTCTGTCTTGTCAGGTGAACCTCACTTTGGAAATTCTGAGTGATGTGTAGTCCTCAAAATATAGAGCAAATAGATGCTACAGGAAAATGCTCTATGTTGAAGATGTGATGTTCTTTTCTTTTCAATGTAATGCTAATAGGACACAACCAAAGCAGCAGTTCTATTAACAGTGTATCTATCTAGTCATAGAGGTCCCATAAAGAAAGAAAAAGCTGACTAAGGCTGACAAAAAAATCCGAGAAACACATTAACATCTTTCACTTTTAAAGAAATTGTATGTGATCTCTGAAGGGTGTCTGAAGGACAATCACCTTTTTGAAGAATATTAACAGCAAAATCTCAGGTTTTGAATATAAGCAAAATCAAAGTGTTCAGCGCAAATTATTAAAAAACAACTATAACTACTATATCTATAGATATAGCATATCTATAGATAATGCTGGAGTTACCAAGATTATATTTTTAGCTACTTGTAAAGTGTTATCAACAGATTTCAGAAGGCACCATTTAATCCCCATGCTGAAATAAAGGTGAGTAGCATATTAAGGCAGACAATTCTGAAAAAGAAAGATTAGCTGTTTAGTGGCAAAAGAGTAAATACTGAAGAAAAGTATGTCTCAAACTTGATAGGTTGATCAGTAAATTACGCCTGGTAAAAAGTTTCTTGAGATCTAGCCATTTCAATCCCTATATGTAAGTTATGTCGCTCAGTTATACTCTGCTTTGAACAACACAGGCTTTAGGAACGAGATACAAAACTGCTGTTGAAAAATAACTTTGAATTTCACTTACAAAAGAAATTCAGTACAGATCTAAATGAAATATTTATATAGTTACTAAAAAGTTATTTTTTTATCAATGTTCTGTACTTGAAATGTAAATTATAAATACTGTTTCAATCCTGTAACACATGCTACGCATTTGTCTCATTTCAAATTCAATGAGGATTTGGCACTTTGCACTGTTCTGCAAGTGAACATTCTGCTTCACAAGCATTAGCTAGTATTTTTCTTTAAAAATCTTCATACTTAGAAAATGCCATTTAAACTAACATGTAAAAGAGAAACTTAAATTTCTGTTTGAATAAAGGGATTTTGTTGCATCTTTTTACACTGATAAAAGACAAACTAGATGAGCTTCCTAAAAGCACAGTCCAGTTTTTACATAAGCTGTTAGTTTATGTATTATCCCTAATGCCAAGTCTCTGGACAATACTTAACAATTTTATGCCCCAAACACAGGGGCAACCCAAGATTTTTTTGAAATATCATAGGTAATAACATGAATTTTACTGAAATCATCGATACTGTAAAATTTTTAAAACACAAATACACGGTGTTTCTATTTGACCAACAAAAATGGCCATCACCCAGAATATGTGAACATAAAAAAAAACAAACACACTTTTCTACTTTTCATTAGTAGAAGTGTCTTTACAGTGAGTTGAAGTTTTCTATGCTTGCTTTTTCATAGAATCTAAGGTTAATTTTTCAGCTTTATTTTGGATTCATTTTCTATCTTTTCTCTCTGTTTGTGCTAATGTACTTATGTAATGCACTATGTAGAACATTTATTTAAGGCCTTCCATAAGCAGTAAGCTTACCACCTTAATTCTGTCTACTCTTTATGAGCATCTGATAAATCCAATTTCTTTTCCCTGCACCAGTGTAAGCCCATTTTCTCTATAGTTACAGGCTAGCATGTGATAAAATTACACCTTCTGTTTTAGACACTTTGATGAAAAGGAAGTTAAAGCACCTTATGTGGAGATATGAACTGTCACAGGGACTCTTGGGGAAGACTGGCTACTTTACAAATGGATTGTTATATGTATGCTGCTTTTATACACCTTTGATTCTTTCTTCTTTCTTCTTTTAATAAAGGTGTTGGAGATGGAGGAAATGAATTGGGAATGGGCAAAGTAAAAGATGCTGTAAAGAAGTACATTAAAAATGGAGATGTTATAGCTTGTGATGTTGAAGCTGATTTTACTATTGTAGCTGGTAAGAGATGTTTTGCAGGGAGAGGGATATCAATGTTTGAGAAGAGAATTGAAAAGAAAGCATCCGTGTTACCAAGTAACCTGTATGAGCCTTCCTTTATATGACCGAGTCATCATTAATAAACAAATCTGTCTTTATTATGTCAATTTTTTTAATAGTTAATCAACTAAAAAAAAAAGAATGACTGAAAACAAGATATTCAGTTCAGAAATTGCACTTAATTGGAAATAGTTATGTAACTCCTGAATATTCTTGAAAAAAAAGTCACACCTAAATGAAACACCAAGGAAGACCGCAGAACACTATTTGAAAATAATAATAAAAAAAGCATCTATGCATGTGCGAATTTTTGGTATAAATGATCAGCTTCTGTGAATGTAGCCCCATCAGGCTTAAATCAATGATGCTGTGCTCTTATAGCAAAAAGTAATAAATCTTCAACAGCCATTCCTGGATATCTGTACAATGTAAATTTGAATATAACAAAAAAAAAAAGATTTTATATTTGAAATTCCTTTCTACCCTAACATTTTGATCAGCTGTGAATAAAATGAATAGTGAAAGAGACCTATTCAGCAAGGACCAATTTATGAACCAAGTGCTCCCTTTTATATTTAAGGCACAGTGCAAGTGGCTCCCAGATACTTGAAAAGAAAGAAAATATCATATAACATATGCTAATAGCATATATTTCTAACTCTGCTGATACGAAAAGTGTCAGCAACAATGCAAATTATTGGTGAGAAACGAGATCGAGGTGACAATTATATCTACTTATTATGGCTATATATACATATATATAACCTGCAGTTGGCTGTTTCTGGTGATTTTTACTTCAAAAGCAGCTGTCAGTGTTCAGAGGGACTTAAATGAGGAAAACTCCAACCACTAAAACAATTTCTACACTTCTTGGAAATTCGGCTATTCTGTCTCTGGAAAAAGTGTTGGGTAAAGTGATAACTTCTCACAGCAAATTTCAGCTCTAACATTCTCCAATAAAATCTTAACAGAGAAGCTGTCAAATACTGTTTAAAAGAGTGTGAACTGATTTGACCACAGCATACCAATAATTTATGGGTATTAATGCCATTAAAATGTCTTTCTGTATATTGCACAGATCTGTATAAAGACAGATCAGCAGGACAGTTAGTTTCACCATGGCTTCCTGTCTCATGAAACAGCTGAATCCTTTAATCAGTCATCCTTTGGGATCAAAAGGGAATTCTACAGAATGTTACAATGCCCCATTAGAAAATCTGACCTTAGCAAAAATTGGCCTGGTGAATGACACTTTATCAAAATCTCTTACCTCTGTGCACTTAGGTAAAGACACCAAGATCTAACAAGGCTCTTTAAAGTTCGTGGATTTCCCATTAAGCCAAGTACAATTGTTTTATAGACTACACCCATTAGAGGTTTTGACTTTGTTGGAAAACGAGCCACAAGCTAAGATAGAAGGAAAATTGCAGAAATTCAGTGTGAAATACTGGTCTACAACATGCTAAATGAAAACATTTTAATATCTTAAGTGGTCATGTATTTCTGAAATAACTGTTTCAAATTAACGTTAATAGTTAATTCATATCCCAGCTACCTTTCAGCATCATTACTGGAGACTCATCGCTTAATGACTTATGCAAGTTAGGTATATTTACAATAACTGTTGGTTTACTTTATTATTGTTATTATTATTATCATTTACAGTTTGGTTTCATGGTGACTTTCTTTCTGCAGGGGTCTCAAACTGGGGAGGCTATGCCATTGCTTGTGCTCTGTATATTCTCAGCACTTGTGAAATACATGACCGCTATCTGAGGAAAGCTGTTGGGTTTCCACAGTTGTCTAAGAAGATGGTCTGGCTGTCTGCACTCCCATCTGTTACAAAGGTAATTTCTGCAGAGCCAGTGACTTATGACTTCCTGGTGACATGTTGGTAGAGGCAGTTACCAGCCCAGTCACCAGCCATTAAATCTTTAGTAGCTTAGAAGTCATTACTTTCACATGTCTCATGGGATTCCTGGTTAACAAGCATCCACACTGTTATTAGAGTAGTCTGTAAAGAATTCAAGACAGAGTCAACAACAAAATTCTCAAAAATTAAGTTATTCCTTGTGACTTCAGCATGGAACAGTGCTACAAGTTATTTTAACAAGCACGGTAAGAAATTGTCTGCTAAAGTAGTCTGTTCTTATGTAAAAAATAGTCAATTTCAGTGACTGTCAAAATCCTTTCACCGCACTAAATTCCCTTTGAAGTATGTGATTCTGTTTCCTCTACGCACTCCAGCTAAGTGACTTCTATAAGTAGTTGGACAAAAGCAGTTTAAAAAATGGAGGGTTCAAAATAAAGTATCCTAAAGTTTTACCAATTCTTCAAAATTGCAGTGCCAGCGTCTTGTGTCTTTAAATACAGTCTCATGTATTTAACTCCTTCCTAAACACAATTACATCTTGTAATTGTTTCATAGTTTAACTTTGTGGGAAGGGTCCTCTTTCTTAGTTGCTGGTGTTTTGATTCCTTATATAAAACATATATAAGTGAAACTGATCCCAACTTTTAGCATAGACCTAAGTACTTAATCTTTGACTTAACAAAACATATGGGACCTTTCAGCTCCAAAATTAAAGATTACTTTACACTTTTCTTTTTTTTCCAGTTATATGTACTTCATTTCCCTTTATTTTAACAAATCCTAAAAACTAGTATGATGAAAATTCTTGGGAATGAGATATTGCAATTAAACGTGATATACTATACTTGAAATCCTTCTTGCTTTTGTTTTACTAAATCATCCAGATGGCAATGTTGATAATGATCCAATAAATTAAAGGACTATTGAAAGTTTAATAGTAAAATCTATTCAAATAAAATTAATGGAAATAGTTTTGTGAGAAGAAAATGACAAATTATCTGGCAAGAGAATATGATACCCTTTAATTATAAATCATGGAACAGTAAACACTGCAGGAGATTTCTTGAGCTTGAACACATTAGTGTTCACATACTCCATTAGCTTATAAAGAAAAAGAAAGAAAGAAAAGAAAAAAGGACATTTATGGTTTTTGTGGCTAATTTCTTTCTAGTGCAGTTTCTTTTACTGCTCGTAATGATTGTTCTGGTAAGATAAAAAAGCATCACTATCTCCACCTCAGTGTTTATATTCATGTATTTGTAAAAGCAAGCATAACTGGAAGGAAGACATTTGACTGAGTCCCTAAGCATGAGACAGCTTTCTTATAATGTGTTTGCTTTCTCTTCTAAAAATGAAACTTGTGTGAAACTCACAGGTGGTAATCACTTATCCAGAAACACAAAGGTTATTTCTTTGAAGCCTCCTTAATCTTTAAGCAATGACAAAAAAAAATTGCAAGAAAACCCAGAACTGTGGAGCTCTCCATTCCCACTCAGCAATGTAGTGTTGAATGTGGAGAGCTGAAAGCAGAGTCCCAAAGTCATAAATTATTCTCTGCATATATCTGAATAAGAGATACCAAGAAACATTTGTTCTGTGCTGAGAACTTGATTAAGAAAAAAATAAAACAAACAAACACAATTTCATCTAATCTTTTCCTACCTGGAAGTTGTTGAACAGAATCACTGAATCATGATTATGTCAAGTAGCACAGTCTGACTTTTCAGATGTTACACATAGTGAAGTGACTGTGGAGGAATACATTAATTCTTATGCAAGCAAATTTATCTAACACAGAACATCCTACAGACAATTCTGCATTTTCTTCTGTCTCACAAACTGATTAATGTGTTAAACATTTTTTTTATTGCTGTAGTCTTTATTAATGTTAAAAAATAAACTGAATAATATTTATTTTGAAATTATAACCAGTAAGAATGTGAATTTCTATATAAATGACCAATACATAAAAAGATGCGACATTCATTTTAGAATCCTTTGTTAGTTCTGTCACTCACAAGGGATTTGTCTGAATAAAGAGCATCCATGTTTTTTATATTAACTTGAACCTCTTTTGCTCATCTCCACCACAATTATTTGCTAAAGGGAGATCTGTGAGTGAATTGCACCACTTTAGACCTGAGGAATCATTGTGTACATTGTGCATACTCATTGCAAATGGCAATGGCAAAATTTGACTGTAGGATAAGGTTTATAGACATAGTGCAATATTATGCAAGCCTTTTTTTCCCCTGCAAGCAGATTGGAGATCTCTGATGTGTAAACATTTATGAGAAAAAAAATAAAAACAAGGAAGACATTTTCCAGTTCAAGTTTCTCTTCTGTGATTTAAGTGATCTGATTTGCCACTTTACATGTAGAAAGTCTGAATGCAAAGAGAAATCTCGTTCATGTACAAAGGTCAGACACTTATATTTACAGAAGGATCACTTCTATTAGCTAAGCTGATGTACATTTAGAATTTTATAAATGACAAATGACAATTTTTTTATGAAAAAAAAACCCTAAGTAGCTGTTTCATTGATGTGTTGTTGCATGACCTTGAGATTGACACCAAGGAACTATTTTTCTGTAATAGAAAAGCAGTAGTTATTGCTGTGCTTATGAACAATCATGTGTTACCCACAAATGGGAGACAGATTTTTATAGCACATATTCAAAAAGTAGCCAGTTTATAATAAAAACTCTGCTGATTGACCATGGAATGTATGTTTTAATCATTCCAAAAGTATTTATATTTTCACTATACACAATAGTATGTAAAATGCATGTCAAAATTCATGTCTAAAGATATTGCATAGTTTAGAAGCCTTCCTTGGAAAAAAAAAGAATTCTAGGCATTTAATGAGAATACTAGACATATTAACTTTATAATTTTGGGGGTCCTTTTTTTTAAGCAGCTAAATGGCTTTGGTAGATATCATTGTACAGGAACAAGAAAGCATTTCAAGTTATATGACTGTCTGTCAAGGTAATTGGTAAGGCAGTTTCAGTAACAATTTCCATCAAAGCAGGATCTCACACAAATGGAAATAAAAACAGTAGAATAAAGACCAAAAAGGCATTCCCAGCAAAGAAAAAACCAAAAAGTCTTATCTATGACTATTTAAAAGACATTATGCACATTACAGTGCTGGGGGAGGGAAGCTAAGAGTGGACTTTTTCTTAACTTTTTATTAACTGAATTAATGAAATAAATTCTGTCTTTAGGAAATGCTAAGGCAGTATAAGGAATTTTAATGAGAACATTTAATGTTAAATGAAAAGCAGAGTAGCTAGAAGAACATTTTGAATCTACCTTCAAAATTCTTAAAGATTACTGAAAGAGCAGATCATTTATGCACTGCTGCCTTAAAAGCTTTTTTCATAATTCCTATAGAAAATGGAATGTGTCATTATTGCAGCACAGTGTTCTATAAATATACATATTGACATATATAAGAAAAAAGGGATATATGATGACATTACCTGTCGTTTTGGAAGTGTCCCCTGCAAGCAGCTTGGTCAAAATTGAACAGCATGTTCAACATTTGACAGAAGGGCGTTTCAAAATTTTGAGGTTCTGGCAAATTTCACAAAAACGAGTACCTAGAGAGAAGAGAGATCCCTTTTAATGCTGCTTCTGATGCTGTGGCTTTTCACAAAAACATTTTGGAGCAAATCTTCTGAACTACTTTACTCCATGGGAAACCAGGCTCTTTAATTTCTCTGATTTTGTCCCATCTTTTTGTCTTGCACTGATAACCGGCCTGTATCTCTCAATGAAGAATTTCATTCCCTCGGTGTACATTAAATCTCAACTTGGAACATGCTTTGTTATCTGCTTGCATTGCTGTTAGGAGGAAAAAAAAGCTGTTATAAACATGAAATTGAATTGTGGTCCCAAACAAAGGAAATCATATGCTACTTCAGCGAATTCCAAGAAAAGCATTTCAAACTTTTCTTTTTCTCATCCGTTAACAACCAGAATTCTTACAAAAATCAACAGAAGACAGGCAGATAGGAATCACTGAATAAATTGGGAAGAAAGTGTTTGTGCAGCCCCATTCTGGTACCTTTTCCCTCTGTAACCTTTTTTTTGTTTTTTCTCCCTTGATGTGTCTTTCTTTACTGTTGGTCTTTTTTATTTAAAAGGCATCTGCAGTTAGCTGCTAGATTATGGAAAGATCAGATAATTTTTGAGGTATTTAGATGAAGTTTCCTCTGATTCAGATTTGTGCAATTTAGGATTTTGAAACCAGACAGAGAGGAATCAGGTTTTTGTAATGTGCTTTTGTTTTATTTTAAATAGGAGCCATGAATATTGCCATTTGTCAGTCACTAAGTTCCAGCTGCTAAGTCTATTCTTTGTTCCAAACTAAATGGTGGTATTTGCAAATTGCTATCCAAAAGAACCCTGGAAGATGTAAAAAAAAAAAAAAAAAAACTTGATGAGCTTTCTTGGCAGATTCAGGATTTTAATAATATTGTATTTATTTTTTTTAAAGGAAGAAAAGTTTCTGAAAGCACTTGTGCAACATGGGGTCCGCAGCGGAAAAACTGCCAGCCTAGAAATGGAAGTGGATGGTCTGCCCTTCTATAACACCCATTCACTTATGATTGAAAAGCTGCTTCAAGAAGTGCAGCAGTGACTTACCCTAACGATTTAAAAATCAGGAATGTCTCCTATGCTATTTCCTTATTCCTAACCTACTAACAAGGTTCAAAATATCAGATAAAGTTGGTTCTATGTCTTTAAATGTGGTATTTTTCATCTCTAGGCACTCAGTCTCTAGTGCCTCAGCCACGCACAACCTTTTTTTTTTTTTTTTTTTTGTTACCTCTCTGAGTAGCAGGAAGGGGATATGATCCTCTTTTGGTTACCTTTGTTTTCTGTAATCTTGTAATGGATATTGGATATTAAGTGATAGTACATACTAAGCAGTGATCTGGCTCTACCAAGAAAACTTATAATAAAAATGAAATGTTATTGAATTGCTGTTCCTGTTTCATTAACCTCATAGCTGCAACAGGAAGTAACTCTTGTGGCAAGTTGGATTTAAAAATACTTTGTGGTGCAGAAAGCAGCTGCAGTGAAGCAGGGCGGTTGAAAACCACTCTGCTGGTGGTGAAGAGTTGCTGAAATGGTGAGGACACTGGGGAGAGTTTCAACTGAACTAATGAGGATAACTATGCAGAGTTTCCATGTAAAAGGTAGGCTACACTGCTTGTCTCCTTCAGGTTAGTAGTTTATTTATATATTTAGTCCGTTTCTAGGAAATAGACTGCAGGAAATGCTGCAGACTTTTAGGGCATCAGCCTTTCTTCTGGGCAAGTGAATTTAACATTTTTGCCCTTGTGTAAGTAAGAGATGCATTAACTTTTAGAGAGATGTGAACATGTGCACCTACATGCTCAGCAGCCTACTGACATTACACCAACAGCATCCTATTTATAGAGGATTCTTTCTGAATATTAACTTTGGACAAGAGAACTTAATCCAGTAAGCTTATACTGTCTTTTTTCCAAAACACAGTTTTTAACAGATTTGGTTAAGAAAAATAAAACGTAATAATTTATTTTTCTCTTTCTCTGATGAGTGTTTTTCAATCCCTTCTCCTGTTCCATGCCAAGCTCCTGATTAATCTGACAGCAATGTGCAGCACATCTCTGGCCACAAACGTCCAACCTCTGCTCGACTTGCTTCACAAAATGAAAAGTTCTGAGAGCTGCACTCCTTACATGGCAGCTGGTTCTGCAGACTAATCCTAGCAGTTCCTATGTAGGAAGAATCAATGAAATATTGACTTCAGGTTTAGACAAGCGAAGCCCAAATACTTCCCTTTCTGGTTAATAGGTTCAATGCTGAGAATTGTAGCAAAATGCTGCACTTTATTACACGTTTCCCTCTTTCAAACTGCTGCAGCTGAGCTAAAGTTGAAACCAGAAATACACCAACTCAGAGAAGTCTTAATCTGTCAGATAACAATTTGATTGCAGTATGGCATGCTCTGCCTTCCAGCTGTCTAATCTAAACAATGTGGATAACAGTAAAAAAGTAAAACACAAACAAGACAACAAATATTTCATCTTAGAACAAACCCTGTGTGTTTCTTACAGCATGTCAGGTCACAGAGCCGAGTAGTTGAAGATGTGGCTCCCTGGGCCAACACGACACGCGAGCCCTGGCATTATGGACCCCTGGCACGGAAAGGCAGAAGAGACTAGGAGAAGGATTAGGAGAAGGGAAAGCTAAGCAGCACTGACAGTCAGAAGAAAAATGCATGTGCAAGGTAATTAATTCAGCATGGTGAGTGGTCTAAGTATAAAGAAATGCATAAAAGAATTAAACAAACCAAATGTTAATCTAAGCAAATCTAATCCCCTCTTGGGAGTGAGGACACGAATCCTTTCTTCAAAAGGAGGGGAGGAGAGGATCTGTAGTTTCTTAAAAGGAATCTGTGGGCCAAAGCCAGAAGAGAGTTACATCAAACACAGGCTGAATAAATATAGGAAGAATGTAATAAAGGCATTATTTATTAAACACACCCCTAATTATATCTAACATTGCACTCTCAAGGGGGCCTCCAGAAAACGCTTAGGACATACGGGCTTTTAAGAATATACTGCCTGATAAACAAGGTTGCAAGGACATCTTTGAGATACCAGATGCAGGTCTGTCTGGAAAACCTCCTGGAAAAAAAGCACCACTATACTGCTGCATATTATCAATTCTGGGTTGCAGAGAGAGAGAGAGAGGTGTTTCAGGAAGGTCTGAAGGCAGAGAAGAAACAAAATGACAAGGCAATATACAGGAGAGAGGAGGAGAAAGCATGAAGATCAGATGACAAGAAATGGACAGGTTTCTTTAGTTTAATAAACGGAAGTCAGAAACTAGAGAAAGGGCGCTAGCAGAAGCAAGAGGATAGACCTCAATTCCCAGATCTTTAATTGTCATTATCTCTAGTTATTCCTGTATTTTGTTTCTCTTTTCCAAACTAGAAAATACATAGAGCATCCATACATCCATCAACATATTTTTGATACCATATTTACTGAAAAATGACCAGACCCTAAACTATAATAACTATCTGTGTTATCCGTATATATGTATAATTCTATATTCATAGATATATATATAAATCTGAATATACATCCATGAATATGGAATTTAAACTGAATCCATTTAACAGGTTCACTGGGAATGCACTTTTAATTAATTGCTTGCACAGTTTGTGCTGCACAAGATGTATTTGCCAGGACATAATCTCAAATTTTAGCAAGATTTAAAAGAATTCAGATTAAATTTAATTTTGAACACAGTGACTCAAAAAATTGTATGGGTTAAAGGCACCTCAGGAACTACCAACCTCCTGTTCTTTTTGGAGTCCACGGACTGAATGATTTTTTTCTCTGTCAGAGCCTGTTCTTGATAACCTGACCCTCTTGAAGTCAATAGGAGCCTTATGACGAGGTTCAACAGTGTGAGATTTGATCAGCAGTCAACAGCCCAAAGGTCTCAGTGGACAGTGAGGTTCTTGTGCATGCTCTTCCAGGACATCTCGCATTATCCGACTGCTTGTTTTAGCAGGTGGGCTCTGGAAAGGTCTCTGCAGGACTTGAAACAGGCTTGAGGAGGAATATTTTGGAGAGTTACAGAAAAAATGCACAAATGTGATTTTTTTCTTTTAAAAATACTTACGAGGACATTTTATTTGTTCTGTCTCCAACCTTTTCAACAGATAATGACTGCTTTGAGATTTCTTTTTTCTCTAGCTGTGACAGGCACAAAAAATAGCAGTTAAAGAGTGTTTCACAGTGCCCCACCGTGATTTATTTCAGTCAAAGTGGTCATGGCCAAAAGTTGAGTGTCAGGAGTACAGTTTCTGAGTTGCGCCATACTGGCAGTAGACAGTGATTGGAACTGAACTCTTAATTTATATTTTCTTCACTATAGTCAAGGCCCAAGCCCCTCCAGGAACTATCTCACTATACTGCATAGCTAATAAGCCTTTGGGAGGTAAAATAGTTGTAATATATGGATAAATCAGGTGTATACACAACACAGTCATACGTGAAGATTTTGGATGAGTATATTTTTTGATGAATACTATAGGCTGCCTAAGTTAAGTGTAGAGGAGCCCTTTATTTCAGCAGTATTATGTGATCTTTGCAATAACGCTGGCTCTTGCTCATCTTGTGACTTGTTGGAGGGTTCTGGAGCATTCAGCTGGTAGCTTTCCTTACTTTCAGCTCTTAGGCAGCCTAAACATGTTAAACAGGAGTCTCGCATCTTGGCGAAGTTCTGGTAAGTGCTTTCACTGGAAAAGCAGTACAACATTGGGTCAGCAACACAGTTAAATGTAGTCAACAGGAGAGAGAAATGGTAAATGTTAAATATTTTCTCGGCAAATGAGCAGTCATTCTCAAACAAGCTGCGAACTACAAGTAGGATGTGATACGGTCCAAAGCAAACCAAAAAAATGAAAACGGTGCTGGAAACCAGTCGCTTAATTTGAATTTTCTTCTTCTTTTGAGTGCCATGACTCTTGTGGACAACACGTAAGATTCCGCAGTAAGAGAAGGCCAGCAGGAAGAAGGGGAACAGGAAGCCCGCCGAGAAGCGGTAGTAGTTGACGTTGTGCTCCCATGCTTTGATGGGGTAATGCTCAAAGCACACCACGTGGCTGTCAGCGTCCATGCTGGTTACCCCATGTGTAAACACAAACCAACATGTCATGATTTCTTTGGCCCAGATAACAGTGCTTACGATCGCAGCAGCCTTCAGCGTCCGAAACTGATGGAACCGAAAAGGGTGCACGACAGCGAGATAGCGATCGATGGAGATGCAGCAGAGGAAGCCCACGCTGATGTAAATATTCTCATATAAAAGAGTGCCACAGATTTTGCACAGTAGTTCATTATATGTCCAGTTGTCATGCTGCAAAACATACTGGAGCCAGAAAGGCAAAGAAAAAATGTACAAGAGGTCTGCTACAGTCAAGTTGCAAAGATAAATACCCAGTTCATTTTTAGCCTTGATCTGTAGATATCCATAGTACAGTGAGAGGCAGTTTGCTGGGAAACCCACTACAAACACAAAGATGTATACCACAGGGGCTAAAGTCTGGTGGATTTCATGATTAATAGTGCATCTTTCTGTTGCATTCTCTGAGAAATTCATCTTCCACCTCTCACCATCCATTTCTCATTAGGGTCCCAAATTGAGAGTTGTAAAGTTTCATTTCATTCAGTTTCATATATAATTTATTTCTTTCACAAAACCTTTATCTTGAGGTGATAACTTGCTGAAGGATGTTATTAACCTGAGGGTAAAACACATGAAAATCTTCAGGAGGAATACTGTTGTAAAATATTTAGTACAGTTTTCAGTAAGCTGCCTTTTCTTAGTCCTCAATTTTCTTTTGATCTTTCATGGAAGATAAAGCCTGTCGGGGAAGTCATAATTTGTGTCAGTAAGTCCTAGTACTGTACACACATAGTGTATCTTCTGTCAAAGTATTCCAAAGCAGTTTATAACCATTTATCTATCTAGCTTTATGAGTATCTGCAAGGTGAAAAAAAAAAACCTATACAAATGAGGCACAAAATACACACACAAATGAGGTACAATACAAATGAGGCACAAAAGCAGTAATTTGATTTGTCCAAAATGATGATATTTCTCAGGCAAAATAGTCTATTCAGACGCCTTTAGAGAATGCTGTAGGGTGCACAAAACCAGCTGCTTTTTAATTTCCATTTTTAAAATTTCCCTTGAGATACAAAATACCATGGAACTTGCAGTTCAACCCATCAGGATTTTAAAAACAGCATATTTTAGCAGCATATTTTATACAGCTGGTTGTGTAAGCAGTTCCAAAACTAAGCTGTCTTTATCAGAAAAACTCCTGTAAACATTTGGTAAAATGTATCCACTGTCTCTGTCCTAGAGTATATCATGTTACAGATTCCTTATTTGCCATAGACTCCCCCAACTACCTATTTATTATTTGCTATTATCTATACCTTTGTAGCTTTTATTTTGTTTTATTTATATTACATTTGATTATAGTTATGTTCATCTAAAGAATCTATAATCCAAATATCTAACCATATAAACATTGTCGGTGCTATATAATATTACTATTTAAAACACTTGCAAAGCAGTGGGACTGTATTTCTTTCAGTCTCTTCCCAGAAAAATGCTCCCTTGTGATGTGCACTGCTGTGAAGGTCAGCAATTTGTGTTGTCATCCTAGAGCTCCAGTTAATATGGATGATCAATGAAAAGGAGAGAGCATTGTCAGGGGAAAGAAAATGCCTTATTGCTTTTTCCTGTTTACTATCTTAAGTTGTATTTTTGTTTGTCATCTTCGGTCCTGTATAGGAACATACAAATTTTTCCAAGGCAATACTTACAAACACATGACCACATTTACTACGCACTATAACCAACACAGTAAAATTACTGTGAGCTGTAGCATTTAAGGATGTTACCGTAGACTAGTCACTTTTATATAAATGTCCTTTTTTAGATGGTAGTGGGTTTTATTTCTGTCAAAATTACAGAAGGAATTTGATTGCTTCCTTCAGGACAAAAGAGAATTGCCTGGCTGGCTGGAATAAATGACCAGTTCTGCAAAGACATACAGTTTTGTACTTCAATTAGTGTGAAACAGTCCTGGTGAAATCACAGCAAGGTTAGGACTGCACAAATATTTAAGAATTCTCTCCCTTTTTCATTTCTTTCTCTTCTTTTTCTAACCAACAGACAGAATATCAGCCCTGATTTTGCAGTAGGTCTTCTTGTGGACCTCAGATAGCTTCAGTCATGAAACATCAGGCTAATGCAAAGTCACCTCTGTCAAAACTTCTAACTTCATTGTCCCAAACCACTTGCGTGAAAGATAGGCTGAGTTTAGCACAGTGCAAGCTCTGCTCTCCTGCAGTTATTTAATGGGATTAGCAGACTCACCTCAGCATCATGGAAGGCACATAGTTATTACAGATAAATCGAGCACAACAGGAGAAATGCTGCTGAAGGAACCCAATCACAGACATCATTTCTGCTGGTGAATGGGATGGGCACCCTGGT
>NW_010582253.1:87836-155947 GCF_000705375.1 Tinamus guttatus
CTTTCTTATTTTTCTGTTTGGATTTAATTGTAGAAACAAAATTCATCACAGAATAGGATCCTATTCAACTCAAACACTTAATGTCATATGCGCTGTAGCCTTTTAAAAACTGAAATAATTCTTTTGTGCTTCTGCACCACGTTTGTGTCTCTGGCCCAGGTTGATTCCCCATTTTGTGCTACAAATCACGTTGTTACCGATTCTTTCTGCTGAAGTTCATGATCCATCCTGTATCTGCAGGGAGATCCGCGCTGGCCGCTGCAGCCCTGGCCAACACCAGGACGCCCGTATGCAAACACCTTGCATCTGCTTTGCAGTGCATAGCAGCAGCATAGGCTCCAGTGTCCAGGCTCAGAACACTTGTCTATCTTGTCCATTATTATGTTTTTCACAGCTGGAAAAAGCAAAAAACAGGCTCCTTTCTGGTTTGCAAATGCAGTGCCAACAAATTCCAAAACACTGGGGCACAACCTCATCTTTCAAAGGGTCCCTTTGCTTGCAGGGCCCTCCTTGCGCTCTGTCAGCCCTGCCTGCTCCCTTTCAGACTTGGCTGAGTCTTCCCATGGTGTCTGGATTCCTTTCCCAGAGCGGAAGAGGGATGGAGAGAGGGAGGGGGGGTCTTCAAGGAGCCCCTCTACAGTCTACGAGATTTAACTTTTCTAGCTGTCCTTTTTCATTACCTTTTACTAAGCTTCCTCCTTTTTTTTTTTTTTTCCCTCCAGTTTCCCCTTTGGAAATTAAGCAAGTTTCCAGTGGATAAGTTTCCAGTCAAAGTCAGTATTCTTATTTAAGGCTTCTTCCCCAATGTTACTCCTCGGACTTTTCCCGTGGTTTTGGAGCAGCAGCATGCTGCAGAGCAGCTTTTCTCTGTGATCCCTGAGGAAAAGGCATTCTGTTCCCAGTGCTCCTTCCCTCATGGTTGCTCTCCTTCCCTAGCCAATTACTGAAAACTGGGTGCCATATATATATATATAATTTTTACTTGAGGATACAGGATTCCAAAGACATAGTCCCCAGTGGACATATCATTCTAAACAGTGCTGACATCTGTATCTGCAGGCTTCCTTACGTTTCATTTCCTGAATTTTCATTTCCTCATTTCCCTTAATTTTCATTTAAAAGTTCTTTTAGTACTTTCATGATTTCAAGTGCTAATGTCTTGCTTTCATTAAGATGCAGACAAAGCACAGTGTTCCTTTGCTCCAGAGCGTCCTCGTTTCCTGATGGATACGAGCCCTTCTTCCCTCCTCCGTGTTCTCAGCCGTACCTTGAAACTACCTCTCTGTACCTGGCCTTGCACGTGCTGCAAGAAGCCCTCTCAGCACCAGGCTGTTGAACTCCTGAACTTCAGCAACTTAAGAGCCTAAAAATGTTGTTCACACTTTCCGACATGCACCTGCCCTGAGAAAAGAGAATCAAATACTTTTATACAGATCAATCCTGATTTAGTTATTGGATCTGAGATGAAAAACCTGATAGCACAGCGAATATAAGATTCCAAAGTTTAGAGTTGTTTAGAAATCTGGTTCTAGTTTTGTTCTATTCTCTATATAGAGGTTTAAGATGATCTCTAAAATTTGGAGACAAGATCACATTCCAATTAATAATGTTCTGATGTGAGAAGTTAAGGATCTTAAGTTTAAGTCACTTTCTAACTTCAAAGGTAATTCCTATTTTAAAAGGTATGTCTGATCATGCCTTAAAGGCAGAGCATAAAATAGATGCATCCTTGAACTAAATATGTGTACAGATGCTAAATAATTATTCAAAGAGTAAACATTCTGCTTCTGCCTTTAGCAGAGGGAGCACCAAATGTTTCCAAATTGCTGCCCTGATATAAAATCATCAAATCCTAATTGTTACTAAAACAATGAGTTATAAGAAAAGCCAAACCAAAAGAGATCTCTGCAGTGCTTTTCCATTCTCTCCTACCAATGTTGTCCGTCTTTGACAATTTATTCAGATGTCATTTAAAGTGACTTAAATTTGATAGTTAGCTTGTGGTTATTTCTGTAATACATTCATAACTGATGCTTTCCTCTCTTTGCCCGTGGGCCAGCTCCAAGTCCATGCATCTCTCCAACAGACCCTTTTAGGGCTCTTATTTTGCCTATTTTTTTCCCCAGACAGATTAGCTACAGGTTCCAGATGAGGTGGCTAAAAAGTTCAGCTTGTGCTACCAAGGAGATCTACAGAGGTCAGAGCATGGTTTCTAGTGGAGAAAATGGAATTACAGGGGATACATCCATCAGAGAGTGAACTGCAATGCTAATTCTTAGCTGCTGCTCATTGCTAATAGTGTTACTTAAAGTTATTGGCCAGTTGTTTTAAAACATTAAAGCTGTTCTGTATCTTTTCAAAACCAAGTGTCATCAACTGTCAGGGACAGCAGGTCTGCAAATGCTTCATCTGGCAGAATAATTCATAACAAGCATTAAAAGCCACTCAAAATAAGCTTTATAGGAAAAACAACCCCCTTGGAGGACACATCCAGCTAATTGTAAGGTAATCAGCCTCACAAGGTCGCCAACTCTGGAGCTCTATTTTCCACTTAAAATTTTCTCCACTTAAAAATATTTAGCAAAGTTGTGTTAATATTAAGAGCTTATGAGTCCAAAACAACTTTTTGTTCAGTTATCATCACATGACACAAGAATGGTCAGCAGCAGCAAAGAGCCAGCTCGATGCAAACGTGCCCTCAGATTGGATCTAGAAAAGCTGGAAAGGAGAAGACTTTCTTCCCTAGGAACCGTTCAAGATGTTTTAAAACACAAGGAGCGCCTTGAAGGACGGATGAGAAGGAAACCTGCAGTTATGGCATCACCTGGGCGCTCTGAAGGACGAGATCCCACGGTCAGCGGAGCGAACCCTTCGCCTCTGCCTGGCCTTGGCACTGCGCTCAGCCCAGCGGGAGCAGTTGCTGGTCTGACCGCTGGAACAAGCCACCCCCCGGCTCACTGTGTTTCATGCCCTCGTGTATAATGACACCCATATACACCCAGCCCTGGCGGGAACAATTTTCTGACTTTTCCTTCTTTCACCTTTCTTTCTTTGGTCCCTATTCCCACTGTCCAGGATTCCTTACAGGCACAAAGTCCCAGAACAAAGACAGTCAATTTTTTTTTCTGTTTTCACTGCAAAGTGAGCTAAATAAGTCTCAGTACAGATGCCAAGTGAGGTGACTTTTTCGCTACTGAGATATTGGAACTGTAACTTTTTTCTTTTTTAAGAACTGTGATATTCATATCACAACGTTGTGATACGAACATAAGCACCATCAAGGTATGAGTGTCCCCCTATCACAGACTGATGCACTGGCCTGATCCTGTGAAACCAATGCTTTCTCACCACGTACACCCAGACCATGGAAAGTTTCCTAAAACTTGGTGGAGTTTTATCATCTTAGTTGCAACTTTAGCTCTAGACGTAAGATGAGCTGGAATCAGTTACCTTCTGCCTCTTCACTCACGTAGCAGAAAGAGCTTATAAATTGTATGTGTAGAAGCAGCAGATCTGGGGAAGAGGGGAGAGAGAGACAACAAAATACAGAAATAGGATGGGGAGGCGGGGAGGATGGGGTGACAGCAGTGAGGTTATGTGCTTCCGCACAGAGAGCAGGGCTGGTGTTGATTCACAGGGCTGATTCACTTACGGGCTTCTTGGGCAGAGCAAAGTTGAAAGCAGAAGTGGTGGGACGTCGTGCTGCCGGGCCCCTGCGAGCACAGGCTGCTCCAGTGGAAACCGCCGCGCACGGAGCTGATTAACGCGGTCAGCACAGCCGCAGCGCTCCGAATGACACCGGCCTGTCTTGTGAGCCTCTGTGCAGCTGCTCCTCCTCACCTCACTCTTAAATTTCCATACGTTTTTATTTGGATGTGCTTTGAGCAGAAAAGCACAGAACAAGGCTGAATATTCTTCTAAAATCTCTATTTCCCAAACCTCCCCAAGAACATGCAAAGTTTCTCTCTCAATGATATACTTTTCTTGTTTCTTTAAAGAGACTGTTAAAAACCCAGAAAAAAATATTGCTAACATAGGCAGCCTAAGGAACAAATGTTTGTAACCCTATAAAAGAAAAAAAAAAGGGAAAAAAATAGATCAATTTGGGATAGAATAGGTCTCATTTCACTAAGCAAACCTTCACATTTCAAGTTTCCTAAGTAGCACTCAGCATAGCAGTGAGGAAAACTGTTTACTGTTTGGAAAATATGTTGAAGTTCAAAGCCATATCTCCATCCCTGCACACAGAGCACCTACGCACGCCGGTGTGACGGTTTCCTGTTAGGCATAACTGGGGTTGCGAATCACCTATTAGTCATTCAGAATAGTTTATATCTAGTCTCGCCTTCCTACTAACTGCTCTAAAAATGACCAGAGAATGTATCTGCTGCGACTGCACTGCTTCCATCTGCACAAACACAAAACAGCCCAGGTTTATTTTAGCAAGTCCATGTCACCAACACGACTCCAACGTCCGACTCTCCTTGTGCCTGAGCGCACCTTGAGACACTCTAGGGGGAAGAACTTTGGCTCAGATTATTTCCCACTAGCGGGAACTATCCAAGAAACTTACCTTGAAGTGATGAATTTTTAGACACGCAGTTTTGGTTGAGTCTTTGCTGTTTCGCTTTGCCTCATTTTTAACAACTTCACCAGAGCCCAGTCCTGCCACCTTTCCAGAGGTAAAACCTTGGGTATCTGGGCTCACTGACAGAAACTTCACTTGCTTTTAAGAAAAAATAGATAAAAACTCACCTGTGAGGAGAGTTTGCACAGGAGGCTCTCCCTGCTGCGCCAACTTCGGCTGTCCCAGCGCCGGGGCTGCTCTGCTCCCCGCTGCCCGCGGCAGAGCAGCAACGCTGAGGAGGAGGAGGAGGAAAAGGAGGAGGAGGAGATTGCGTTGCAGCTCCTGTGCTCCTCACAGTGCAACTGCAAGGGAGCAGCCAGCCCTCTCCTCCCTCACCCACTCATTCATAAACGAGGGAGATGCGTGTGCCAAAAGCCGATGCTAAACCCGGAGCGGCAGCGCCGCGCTCGCCCCCACGGCATGGCTGGGAGCCTGCGGAGGCACCGCGGCGCATGGAGCCGTGCAGGCGGCTGCTGCCCAGCCCGGGCCCTGCTCTGTGGCTCATCTGAACGCGCACACGTTGGCTCGGGAGAGCGCCCTGCAGACTGTGCACACGGCTGGTCGCTGCCGCTGCTTGTATGGGGCTGTTCCTAGGGCTTGCTGCAGCCAGATCTTGGCTACCTGAAGCAACAGCTCCTCTTGGCACACGCGGTTTCAGCCCTGAGCGCGCCGAAGGCAGGGGCAGGGAGCTGGAGGTTTCCTTCCCCCGGCTCCTCCGGCTTTTCGGCATCCAGGAGAACCCAGGCACGGCGGATTCCAGGGCTGGCCAGGGTCAGTCAGGACAATGGCAGCAGACACTGACCTTCTGCTAACTCACACCGCTACTCAAATTCGCCCTGGACAGCAACCTGCCCCTTGGAGCAAGTAGTGAACTGTCTCGCATTCAAACTGAAACGCACACACTCTTAAAATGATTAGAGACAAATGAATTATGCCGCTGAAGCTGAAGAGCCTGGTTTGGGTTCTGAGCCAGGGTAACTCACCTCGCGCAGGCCCCCGCGCAGCGCCGCCGCGCGCTGACTCCCGCTGCTCAGCACGGCGCTTGCAGGGGGAGCCCCCGTCTCCTGCTCACAGTAAGGGCAGGACCGCGCTCCGAAAGTGTCTGGGAAGAGCAGCCTTGTGCTGGGCACTCCGAGACACCGTCTCTGCTTCTGCCTTGGTGGGAAGTGCAGGCTAACATAAGCTGATAAACGATGAAAAAAGCTGAGGGGAGGATACAGTGACATCTACAAAGCCTGGAAATGCGCCAGGAGTACCCATGGGTAACGTCAGAACCAGTGTCAAAAATAACTACTCTTTCCAAACACACGCAAAGGGCTCTTCAGGTATTACAGGCTACCAGATGGCAGAAACCTTCCTCTGCCAGGCCTTCTGGTAGACCACAGATCTATCATTTGCTGCGGGGTCAAGGACCTCCAAGCCCTCCAAGAGGAGGGCTACAGCAGAAAAAAAATATGAAATCCTCACACATTGCGGGAAGAGGCTGCAAAAAGCCAAGAATGAGGCTCATGATGCTCTTTAAGGATGGCAGAGATGCAGACGACATACCTGGCTCAGATTGCGGAGTCCTGGAAGCACGGCCAGAAACTGAACGATCTGATCTTCTGCAGCGGGAAAGGAATATGGAGGGGCTGCATCAAATTTATCATCACTAGTCAGAAATTCCTTCCCCTGCATTAATATTAATTTTTTTTTTTTTAAAAAAAGACTGGGAACTCACAAGGAAACAAAGTGAAACGGGAATTCCACTTCCTTTTAATCTGCAATTATATGCCCTTATGTGCTCTATAAAGCATGATACTAATAAAATTACTTCCTTGGCAATAGATAAGGCTACACAACTTTTCAATAAAGAGCAACAGAGTATTATATAGAAGCATTTGCCATTCCTGGGAGCCTGCCAAGGGAAGAGACAACTGTGGCAACAAGCTCTTGCTGGTGGGTGTAGGGGCAGCATTTCTACCTCCTGCAGGATCCCAGCTGAACATGCCCTGGCTGAAGCCCAGAGAAGACTCACTGACATCCTGGGGGCCACAGAAAGGGAAGAGCTGCTGTGGGCAGAGTCTCCTTCTGCGGTTCTGCCCCATTTCCTGGAATGCTGAACATGCTCAAAGGTAAGTATTGGGTATATGGGTGCTCAGAATATGCAGAGAGCAGAGCCCATAGACATTTCTTCTCCATTACAGTCTGCTAAAAAGGACAACTTTACCAACCTGGAAAGTAGATCAGGCCCTGGAGGTGAAGGGGAAACCCTCGCTCTGCCAACCTCCTCTTCCAAGAGTCACAGAGCAAAATAATCCCCAGGAAAATCCTGGTTTGCTTTTCTTTCATCCTACTGCTATATTCTGGTCTTCTTCAGTAAAGCAGCTTGTTGAAGTAAAGGGATTTGAGAGGTGCAGGAAGACCAGTTGGTTCCAGGGGGCAGGAGCAGTGTCTGCTGCAGCCTCTGTCACACACAGAGCCATCACATTCTGGGACCCATTTAGAACTCTGAAAACGAAAAGAAATGGCATTTCTTGTAACCTTTTATCTTTATGAATAATACAGCAGCTCTTAAAGTTGACAAATAGCTATTGCTCGGTGCAATGTGGCTGAACAGTAACTCCAGACTTGCATGTGTCATGACCAGAAGTGGCGGCTTTCAGAGGGAATGGAACTGAACTGTTAGACGTGGTCATAAATACCCAGACACTGCAGAGATGCAAAGCTGGAAGGAGCTCCTCTAGACCATCTTCTGCTCTGATGCCCAACAAATAGAGCTGGACTGTCCCCTCCAGAGCTTTCATTTGTCCTCCTCTTCAGTGGAGATAATTCAATATTTACCCTGTCAGTGTAGCCATTGTATGGTTAGGCTTATTCTTGGAAAGGTCTCCCTACTGTTAAAATCTTAATCTCCCATGATTTCAAATTCATTTAATTTCTCTTTCTCCTTCTACGCATGGACATGGAAAACAGCCTATTGCTGCCTTTTTCTATGTTCATCTTTTAGTATGAGGATTGACCACGTCATCACTCCTAGATTTTACTTTTCTAGACTAAACAACCACATTCTTTCAGTCTTCTCCAGGCCTCAGGGTCACTCACGTTGCTGTCATTTCCAGTCCTTCACTGTCCCTCTTTGACTGTAATCCAGGGAGGCCTCTCCATGTAACACTCGGCTCCAGTTAACTGATCAACACTTGTCTTTAAGGGTCAACTTTCCTCTGGAAGTTTGATTTAAAATCTTTCAAGCACCCAGTTCTGTGAGGAAAGGAAGAGAATAACTAACTGGTCTGTCTCTCTTGCTGTGATAATCCATGTGGATGTTCACCCATTTTGTGGAGCTGCGAAACGATGACTGGTCCTAGTCCTTCCTTTCTGTCTCGGTATCATCTCTAGAGGCCTTGAAGGGCCGGCCATGTGGCAAGCTTGACTTGCAGCAGCAGCCTGCCTGTCAGGCGAGAGCTGCCCTCCTCCCTCCGTGTCCAGCTTCCTGAGATGTCCCAGCTTCCCTCCCAAAGCTCACAGGGCTCCCATTCCTCCAAATTCAGTTCGGGCTTAGTTCTGATTTCCCAGTCAGCAGAAAAGCACCAAGCCTGTATCCCCCAGAAATACAAGGAAAGAGAAAAGGCCAAAATATTTGCTGAGCAGAGCAGTGCTCTGCTGGCAGCAAGAGAGGGTTTTGACAAAGCCAGCATCAATGAGAAGCCCTGTCCAGGAGAAGGGAGCTGGCGCCATGACAACAGGTCTGCCCTGCAGTCACCAGCAAGCACCATGTTGGTTGCCCTCCTGAGGCCTCTCATCCGCCATGCTGGCTACTTGAGGGCTTCTGTCTATCAAGTGTGAAAGCTGAAGACACACCAAAACTTTAAGTAATTTAAAGATTTTCATTTCTGCTAAAAATGTCTGTTGACCATTAAACTTGCAAACTGGGGACTCCTGCCTCCCTTTCCCCACAAGACTCTTTCATGCAGTTCGCTATCGTACTCAGAGAAAAGACAAGGCAGGACACATAGAAGGCTCCTTTCACACCTTCTACTAGAGGCAGGCAGCACCTTTCGGCTGACCCTGCTCTTCTGAATTAGTGCCCCAGTTTTACCACACACGAGCAAGCCAGAGCGCTCTGCCTGCCTCTGTTCACAGGACTGGGAAACACAAAGAAACTAACACAACAAAAGCTGAAAGTGCAAGAATTTCTATTGAAAGACTATTAAAATGATTAACAGGAGCAGATTTTGTCAAAGATGAGGTGTACTCAGAGTATTTGCAGTGATCAGAGCTGCTCCACAGTCCAGGCTGGAATATTTCTGTTCTGTGTGTAGAAAACTGGCTGAGTTCATCCTCTCACTCACTACTATGCCGCTAAAGAGACACTGGGCTTCACACGTGGCCCTGCAGTTACTACCTGCATTAGAGACTCCAGGACCCACACGTGGTTGATGGTGCATGTGCTGGGAGCGACTAGCTGGACTCACCACAAATGTCCACGTGGGCTTCAATTTAGAGATGGAAAACAAGGCTGGTAACAGGTGAGTACTTAAAGAGGGAGAGACACGTGGACTTGAGTTCCTGTGCCCCTCTTCTTCCTCCTGTTGGTGTGGATCTGGGAATTTTAGATCGAAGAGAACTGTGGTCATAAGGTGGCCCATAGACCAGTGCCTCAATGCAGGGACAAGACAGGGCCTACTTCAAGGGCAAAAAAACTCTTGGTCTCCAGAAAATGCAGTAGGCAGCCAAAGTATAAACTGGGTGACTCTCCGGTTGCTGGCTTTTCCCTCTTTGGGAAACACTGCTACAAAGAGATGATGGTAAGAAAATAGACTGAGGTTACTGACTTAGCTTAACTTTTGCTTTTCTTCTCATTTTCAGGTTTAGATTCTCTTGTACAATATAGTTTCCCTTTCAAAATAAACATTGGCTCTTTAGAAGTTAAATATTCCATCTGTTAGGATTTAACGCATGAAAGGAGTATTTTTCTTGATTTTAGTTACAAAATCTAGCGTGGGTCAAATTTCATCCAGGAAAATCTTGTTAGTATCTGTTAGCATTTATTTGCCTGATCACATAAACAAAGGAACAAACAGAAGTTCCCTGGAGCTCCACACATGGAGCAGGGCAGGAGATGGGAGGGAGTCAGGATCTGCCCAAGGGAGCTCTGTTGCCGCTGATATGGCCGCTGTGTAAACAAGGAAGCAGAGTCGTGCTCATGGGAGCCAAATGTGAATAGGGCCGGGCTTCAGGAACACAAGGTTTTCTCAATTAAAGAGGCCAAAATAAGCAAGGAAGGAAATTCTAAAACAAAGAAAATGATGCAGAGGGTCATATTGTTAAAAACACTTAAGACTAAATAGAAGAAATTTGTCTCGATATACAAAAATTGATACCAATATATGAAAAAAGATACCGTGTTTCCATCGCCTTATTGTCATTTTCAAGGACTAACAGTTTCTCGCAGAACTTGAGCCAAGGTAAAATATCTAATGAATTGGCTTAAAAATTATGAGATCTTGCATTAATATCCTTCTTCAGTAAGTAGGACTTGTATATTCATTTTGAAAAAGAAATTTTTGAAATATATAAATCTCTGTAAGCATGAATAAAAATGTTTTGAACTCTGAAAATAAAATTTTAAAAATGGATTTAGATGCCATGCAAGCCTGTACTTTCTGCACCACAAATACCTACAGTGGTTTATAGCACCGGGTATGTTTCCTGCCTCAGCGTCAGCTGTCAGTCATCAGAGATGGCAAAACAGAGCAATTCAGATGAGCTAAAGAGGATATGGGCAAGAGATATGATGATAAGACGGCGACTGTAGTGCACAGCAGGGAGAGGTGTGAGGGAGGAAAGGCCTCTCAAACAGCTGAAACTGCAAATATTGGAGTATCACGGGCTGTTAGAGAAAGCAAGGGAGTCGGGGAATGTTTGACACAACAGTGGATAGAGAAAGAACTAAGGAAGCCTCAAGAAGCCCTAAGAGCAGATAGTGATAACAGGACTACGTAGTAGGATACCTACCAATATTGAGACTTGAACGTGATTGTGCAAGAAAGATATTGCCTGTCTGTCAAGAAGACAACAGTGAGGAAAGGTGGCAAAAAGATGAGATGATTACATCCTTCAGCAAGAAAGGCAAGCTTGGAAAAGGTAGAGAAAGCCGGAACGAGACCTAGAAGGAAATGGGATATAGAAATTAATTAAGAACAGAACAAAGATAAAGGTAGCAGTCTGGGTTGAATAATATAAAGGTCTGTAGGACTGGAGATAATCATGAAAGTTGCTGGAGACTTGGTGAGCTTGGCAGACTGTGGTGCTGGTTTGTACTACCTCAGCTGTAGGACAGGGCCTAGCAAGAGGCCTCTACTGTTGGCACGTTTCAGTTTCCTGCTAACTCGAATGTGGCTGTTGCTGCTGTATGCTGTTAAGACCACATCTACCAACATTGAAAATATACTTTTCCCCATCAAATATACATCTCCTACCTCTTTTAAGCTCTACTATCCAGGAACAACAGAATATTACATGAAAACACAAGCAATAGAAGTATATAGAGAAGTAAATAGAGATCATCTCTTCAAGCCATTGGAGTTACCAAGGCCTCATTCTGGAGTGCTGTACATTACTCCCTCCATCAAATACTGAATGAACTCTTTTATGTGCAAATTGATGTAAAACTACTTGATTTGAGGGAGGGACTCTCTATTACCAACGTTAGCTTAATTTTAGCTCAATCCCAACTAAGCTGATACAAGGTCTATTCTACAGAGTCCATGCCCACCTGCTTTTCTCCATCTGCCTTTCGCATTGCTGTGAGCAAAGCTCTTGCCCACAAAGAACTGCAGTTCTAACAATGTTCAAAGATCTTCTCTTCACAGCAGTTTCCCTGACTCTCAGTCCTTCTTTCACTCACAAATAGCCAAAAGGGTCATGCACAAACACTCTTAAGCTAATTGAGAACTTTTCTTTTGCTGCAGAGTGCTGAGGAGCTGCAGGAAAATGTCCCTGGGTAACCAGTGGCCCTGAAATATATACAACTATGAATTGTTTTATGGGTTCGCAGCGCGCACACATGCGTGAATTCCAAGTTTTGGTTAACTAGAGAAAAAGGTCTCTTTCAAAAAGTGCAGGGGGATTTTTTTTATGGGTTTAGCAAGAACTGAATCGTCTTGGTCAGAGATATTTAAAGTAGCAAGGAAACAACCCTCCGAGTTCCACAACCTTCAAAACACTCTGAAGAATGGTAAAATAATCAGCCCAGAAACACTACAAAATGCTCACTCAGTCCTTTGCAGACATTCCTTCCTACTTACTTCTTGCAGAAAACTCCCTCTTCCCTCCAATGCAAGTCTCTGGAGATGCCCAAGCAGTTCACTTGGGAGTTGTGGTTCTCCAGCTGCAATAACCTCCTCAAACTCTCACGTTCCTCCATAGCAAGTGCAATTTTTTTTTCCACATAGACTGGCATGCCAACCGCTGAAAAAGCGAGTTAAGTGACCTTTGACTCTCCAAGATTTCAGGGATTGTCACCAGGAGAAGGCTCCTGGACACACTGCCTTGCATTGCACCATCTTGAGGGTGGAGGTGGCCGATGCCTCATATGGATGTGAGCAGAAGCCCTTCAGAATTTACCTAATGATGGGTTTTGAAGCAGAAGATGTTAAGTTCTCCCTACGAACTATGAAGCATGGAACAAAAAAAAAAAAAATCAAAGCTCTACGATATTACACCCCTCTCCTTGAGGGGGTCTAGTCAGACCAGAAACACTATTTGAGTCCCTGACTGCCCACAGCACTAAGTCCCACCAAGAGCTTCCCCCCTCCTTCCCAAACACTGCACTTTGGCATATTCACGTCACTACAGGATGTGACTTCACTGAAGAAGGAATTAGAGTCTTCCTGTCTTCCCTTACCTGCTTTTCACCAGCTAATATCAATGCTCAAGTCTGTTATCCCTTCTCATTCTGCCATGTAAAAACACACATTGCTTACTTTGGCATAGCCTCGGTATCAGAGCCAGGCTTGGTTATGATGAACCTTTGTTAAAATGTGCACGTATTTTAACTGGAGCTCATCAGAACCACATCTAGGAAAGATACAGAGAGCTGATCTTAGTTTCCATGGTATTCTGTGCTTTGTTTTGTATACATTTAATGTTCCTAGTTTCTGTGGAATAATCGCATTCTCATTGTCTTGTCCTCAGTAAAACTCAATTTCCTTTTAATTAATTAAAATAATAATAAAAAATCAATAAACCAATAAACTGTTCCTTCTAGTGACTCAACGGGGACATGTCCAGGTAGTCTACCATGGTGTTCCTCATTTATCCAAGTTATTGCTTAGCAGGATCCTTAATCCTCCAAATCTGGATTAACTAGAAGCATATGTCACACTTATCTTACCTTGCACAATTCTTAGGACCCAAATCAGACGTTACAGATTTTCCCTTTCGCACAGAATTTGAACAGCAGCTCTCTATTGTCCAGTTGTTCTATTTATACTTCTGGAGAATTCCTTGCCCCTGTAAAAAACACACTCGTTTTGCAAAACTTGCTAGAACTTCACTCAGTCACTTTAAAGCTACTTCCAGCACTTTCTTCAACAGGTGAGAATTTTTACCACCTTTCTCCAGCTGACACCACGCTCTCTTGCAACAGCCTCTAGGATGAGCTTTAACAGCAGGCCTGCAAGACACAGCCCCTCTCTCCAGTCTAACGACTCCTCATAATGATAAATTGATGTCTTATTTTTAGTTACAGAACTATTTCACTCTGCACCATCAGCTCAGGTTAATTCTGCCTAGTTCTGGTGATCTGTGACACAATTTTCAAGTTTTCCACCTTGTCTTGAACATCTCTTTTGCTGGCAGGACCAGATTCCACAACTCCAACCAGCAGAGAGAGACAACTGCAGGATAAAACTTCTTCATGGAGATTACCCACCGCTGACAAGTTTGTTATTTTTCTTTTATGGTTTCATTTACAAATGCAAAACCACAATTCAAATCCTTTAAGTCCAGCTATGTCATTTTTTTCTTTATTTAAAGTTGTGTTAATCTATTGTCCTCTTCATATTCACTGTAATCCAGGGGGTAGATCATTTCATATGAACTATTTCAACAGCATGTTTTCAATGCCTTGTCTTACAGTCATTTACCTTCAACTGAACTTTCAGTATGTCCCCAGGCAACTGGGTGATCAGAAATAATTTCCAAGGGGACCATGTACATTGATGTGTCATTATGCTAAACTAAGTACTTCTCATCTATTTTTACGAAAGACTCATACTTCCAACTTCCCTTATTAAAAATAGCTTCCATTTTTTTCCTCTTTTGGAGATTTTACATTCAATTAGCTGAAAGCAGAAGAGATCTGTTCACTTCATTGCCAGCTCCCCAGTTTGAGGAAGAGCAGGAGAATATCTAATAGGAAGGTTTTTCATGACAAGATTTCTCTGCCAAGGATCTGGGTTTCAGATGTCTTGATAAGGAGATGTTCCCCCACTGCAGAACACGTGTGTCCTTAGAAGTAGCTGACACAGCAGCTGCTTCTTTCTTCTTCTTCTAGAGAATCCCCTGCTGATGTAAAGCATGCAACTTGGAGCAACTCTCTTCTGCATATTTCAGAGTTTGAACATACAGCAGAGAACAGGTATTTACATCAGCACAAACACTTGGCTTCTTAAGAAACCTGTTAGCCTGCGTAATTATCTACTTGGGATAGGATCCCCTTCTAAAATGCAAATATTTGTACTCAGTACAAATGTAAATATTTAATAGAAAAGTCAACCTAAAGATGATAATGAGCCATGTCTGTAAGTTGAGATACTGTTACTGAACATGATGGATATCAACTCAAATTACTACATTCAAAGCCACTCACAGCACTGTAGCACACCAACAACCCAGTTGCTAGAGAGCAGGCACTTCCCTCTGCCTCAAAATACCAGCATCCCAGAGGCCATGGCCATGCAAAGGGCGAGGAAAACCTGGTGAAATCCTTGGGCTCCCTCCTTTAGAAAGAGACCCCTTGCCCAAGGCTCAGCTCATGTCAGAGCTACAGCTGAAGGTGCATCATGTTGCTACCGTTTTCTGCCACTTCCACGGCTGGGGCTCAAAGCTTGATCAGACAAGGCTCTATGTTGTGACACGCTGTAGGTTCTAAATTGCACAGATTCAAACAGCTTCACTGCACTTCCCTTTTATTCTTGTAAGGAAGTAGGAAGCCTGAAGCGGTCAGGACACTCCACCTCTTCCACTCTTCCCTCCCAGAAAACCATCTCTCATTAGCTTCCCCCACCTCATGTTACCTGGTGTCCCACAGCACCTTCCTCCCCCAGCTCCGCTCACACGGACTGCACAGTTTGCTTACCACACACTCTCTATAAGGGCAGCTGATTTCCCTCCCAGGCCCAGAAACACCCATTTATCCCGCTGATGGCTGCCATGGGCCCCCCAGCAAGGCAAAGACCAGGAACACTTCCCAACAGGCAGCCCCCCCTCCTCCTCCCTGCCACTGCATCCCTCACCTGGTCACACAGGGCAGGTCCTCCACTCCAAAGCTCTGCCAGCCAACAACTCTATCAAGGAACAGGTGAAAACAACTAATTAATTGAGCAGAACATCTGAATCTGCCCTATAGCAGCAGAGCTTGCAAAACTTTCCTTAAATTCTCACTAAGGCCTTAGTGATCTGCTTCTACAGTGACCTGGAAGCTATTTCATTTGCTTGATTAATCCTCCTGTAGTCCTCAATAAGGAGGTTACAATAAAAATGAAAGATTTCTGATAAAGCTTCTGTGGTTACATTACAAACCAAATGCAACTATGCCAGACAGGAAAATGAATGAGTATTAAAAGCGAGGCTGACGTGAAGTTACTACTGACTCTTTCCAATACCATCAATCTGTTTTGCCCCTTTCCGCCCCAGGGAAAAAAAAAAAAAAAAGTAAAACATTAGTTTATTTCAATCTTTATTATAAACAATTTTGTAGTTTCCAGAATGTGATTTCTACATACTAGATAACAAAAACATCCTTAGTTGAATCAGTTTTATCTTTTACTAGATTAAATCAGAACCAGCAAACCAGAAATATTTATCATCTTTTAGATATTTAGTCTATTGTAAGAAAAAACAAAAAACAAGAACAAAAAAATTTACAAACAAAGAATTAGAGATACACATTTTATCCTATATACATAAGCAGCTGTTGAAACTCTGGACAACAGTTACAAGGAACTTCTTTGCACATAAATAGATTTTTAAAAGTATATTTCTTTCATGTGTATACAAAATTATTTTGCTTTCAATACTGAGTCAAGTTCTCAGAGACATAAACAGGAATTTTCTAAGAGATGGATTCCCACGTATCACTTACAGTGTGGGCAGTCATGCACCAAAAGATGTATTAATAGAATTTACACAGCATTCCTATACAATACTTGGTCTCTTTACATACATACTTACAAGTCACTTTTGTACATGAGATGCCATCTCCGTAATGGAAACGGCATCTCCCCTGAAAAGGCTGCATTAGTTCCAGTGCTTGTATAAAACAAAATAAAGATTCAAAAGGCAGCACCACTTGGCTTTGGGAGTCAGGGATCAGCAGAGCTGCCACTCCAAGGAGGGCAGCTCCACGGGCCCCTGGGCTTGGACAGTCCCAGCAGGGAAAGCTGAAACATGACCCTTGGATACCATGAACTCTAGAGCAGTGCCATGGCATGAGGAGAAGCTGCGTTAGCACATCTGTGATGAAGGCCACGCACTTTTGCTCTTCAGGTTTCTCTTCAAGCTACTGCAGGTGTCTTCTGTCTTCTGGGGAGAAGTTTGGCTTTTACATGACCTTTCAGTATGGTTCAAGTTATTTATTGGGGTAGGGAGGGTTGCTGGGGGCAAGACATGACACACATGACCTGTGAAACTCTTCCTTAATGCAGGTAGGAGGGTGTGGAGTGCTGTGATGACAAGGCAGGCCTAATCTTCAGAAGAGCTTGCAGGTGCCTCCTGGAGCAGGGGAAGCTCAGAACATCTGAGAAGCAGGCACAAAGCTGACTGCAGGGTTAGGTCAGGCTTCCACTTTCTTTTAGGCACTGTAGTGTCAAAGGAAGAGCCAGGGTTTTGCTTCTTATTTCTTTAAAACATAGCTTCTTATTTATTTAAAACATAGAAATGACTCTGCTCAGGCAGTAGGAGAACACGGAGATGAGTGTGCGGGTGTCCCCTTCAGGCTCTGGCGTGATGTGGAACGCAGGGCAGGCTGTGCCAAACACACGGAGCGCTGGCTGCCCTGTGCCTCACACGCACCCGTACTCGTACCACACCGTCTGCTGCTCCCCCTGAGGCTCCACAGCGTCGGGAGCACCGGCGGAGCCGCTTCCTCTCAGGGGCTCCTCCATTGCCCCAGTGCTGCACTCAGGCAGCTTGCCTGGGCACTTGGCATGCAGGGCATCCCCCTGGCCTTGTCCCAGGGAAGCGCTCCCCTCAGCGCTGCTGGGACTGGCTCTGGCAGGGGTCACAGCGCCCACCTCCCCAGAACGAGGGGTCGACCTGGGCTTGACTTTAGAAGGAGTGTGCGGAGCAGATGAGTAGTGTGGCCCAGGGTTTGCTCGCTCCTGCTGCTGCGCATTCAGATTGCTGATGGATGCAGTGGGCGAGATGGAGAACTGATGGAAGGAGAGCGGCCGCTCGTCCTTGGGCGGCGCTAGCGACAGGCGCCTCGCATCGAGCTGCCGACAGCGAGAATCAACAGCCTGCACAGAGCCCGCCATGTTCGCAGACTGCGGCCTCTCCCTCAGGGCACCCTGGGAGCTGGCTGGCACAGGAGCCCGGCAGGCCTGGCTGACCGCGTCCCTGGCTCCACGCAGCTCTGCTGCTGGCCTCGGGGGGCTCTCCTGCCTGTAGGCGTCTGGGCCGGTGGCTCGGAGCAGGTCTGCGGAGGCCAAGCTGAACGCCCTGCTCAGGGAGGTGCTCTGGCGGCTCGTGCTTCCAGGCTGTTGGGGCTGGGCCGTCTGCCGCATCCCACTCCCTCCGGAGGGCTGCTGCTGCTGCGACGTGTGGGGAGGCCTGAGTGATCCCTGGGAGCCCATGGGAGGCTCAGGTTCTGCCTGCCTGGGGTTTGGCTTCCCGTAACTCCCAGCCTTCGGCATTCTTCCTTCCTCACTGGCGGGGGCCATCTTGACGGTTGGAGCAACGTGACTAGTGGGCATCCTAGCAGCCTCCTTTCTGGATGAGGCAACCAGCAGGTTTCCAGTAGCTGAATGCTCATTTGGCTTCCTAAAATAATCACTCAGCAAATCATCCTGGCTACAGGAGGTGTCCTGGTGTGAGAAAATATGCAAATGAAATTAATGACAATTTTGTGTAAAGAAACCCACAGAGCTTAGTGGTCAAACAATTTTTTCTTCCACTCATTTACCCTAAAAAGACCCAAATACAACCATGGATTTTATATCTAGGAGTTGGAAACAGCAGATAAAAAACACTTAAAATGGATATATATCCAAATCAAAGAGTTATATGCTCATCATAATTAGTTTGTGACAGGCTTGTTTGCCTGATTAATTGTCATAAACTAAAAGAACTCATCTCAGTAGCAACCTGGACAGCAGCTCTTTTGCTTCCCTTGACATCTGCCATTGTCACCATGGCACCGATGTCATATTAATGACACTAGTCATTAATATCAGCAAGTATCAGTGATGGCCTGTCATTTTCAAGGATGCAGTTCCTCTGGATAACACACTACTGTGGCATCAGGGATGTAACAGAACACCCCTTAATGTGCTAGTACTGCAAGAAAGATTAATTGACTCTCTGTTCCTTCCTCCCACTGCCAACATACTACATCTATTAAAGGCTGCATGTACAATACACCGAAATACACAAAAAGTAATTACAAAAAATGGGAGAAATAATTGCTTGACCAGAATTAACTTGAAAATTTCCAAGTCAGATGGTTATCCTGGCTGTGAAAGAAACATACAGTGAAAGTATCATGGGGATGGTCCATGCAACCCATCAGCTGTCACTATTAGTATGTTCATGCTGGGTACTGTTAAAGGGCATGCTGTCTGTATGAACAATGTGCTGAAACAAGCTCATGAGGTTTATTTCTCTCCTATTCTCTAGGCAGCATGCTAAGGCTTAAAATATTAATTTCACTGAAGTTTCAAAAGTTTATTCCAGTTACAAAACTCAATTCCCTAGAAGTGGACACTATCAGTGGCAACAGCGGTTAAAGCACAGCTAGAAGATTTCTATGCTCATCTAAACGTTAAAGGGTTAGGGTTATATTTAAACTGTTGTTGTGCCCATTAGCATTACAGAATTACTAAACCTCAAAAAAATATTATGTTTCTGAATGAGCACTGCAAACTATAAGCAATTAATGCAAGTGATCTGGCAGCATTAATTTTTCGAGTAACAGCCAAGAGCTGCAACACACTTTTGATAGGTATTAATTATGCTAAAAAAAGCTGTGGTAAGTTGGGAGCTGTTGCCTTCGTAGCAAGAAGGACAGATACCCTGGGGATATACAGTGAAGTAGATCTCCTGTTTCCCCTGCCTGTTCTGTGCCTCACGCTGTCACGACATGAATGACTGAGGATTGATTCCAGTGACTGTGAAGCCTCCTGATGGAAGGAAGGACATAGGGAGTGGCAAAAGGGAAACAGCGCATCAGCTTCTAACAGAAATTGGTGCAATGAAATCATTTCAGTCTCATTTAAAGTGCGTCGACACTGAAAAGGAACAAGGATGACAGAAAGAGTGAAAATGAAGACACGGTCACGTAGTTACAGACAAGAAAACAGAAAACTCAAATATTTAACGTACGTAAAAGCTAAAAAATGTACTTTGCAAGAGAATAGGAGATATTTTAATATTGGTCTGAAACCACAAGGACCAGAATTCAAGATCATAATATACTGCTGTTCATTTCAATACTGCTACTGAAGCATTCAGGAAACAGGAACATCTGCTCGCTTACACTGTCAGTGGGCTGGCCTTAAGACAGTAACATGACTAATACTGCACCACTTCACTACTAAACAGCACGTCTAAGTAGTAAGTGACAAATGCCATCTAGAAAACAAACAGTTCATTTCTGACAACGTGCTGCAGAGCATGGCATGTTCTTGGAGTCACTGAGCCAACAGAACAGAACCAACCAGCACACAAACATGCAGGATGGAGAAAGCACTGCAAAAGTTCTGCAGGAAGGAAAATACAACCCAAACACAGCAACAGTACTTTCTCATTAGGATAGGTTTTTAAAAACTGCATTTTTACTTCAACTCAAAGTTACTGTTAGTTTTAACTTCTAATTACAGATCTAGCTGCTGAGAACTGCAGCTGAGAGTTCTTAATCTAATTCTATGGAAAAGCATGTATATAGTTCACCAGTTCACAGATTAATATATCTGGAGCTCAGAACTGCTGACATAATAGCAGAGCTTAATTACAAAGAAGTCTTCATTTCCAAAAGCCCCAGCAGTCCAATATATATTAACTGTAATCAAATTACCTGACCTGCTATAGGCAATACAACAAAATAAGTATGCTGTGTAAAAGGTAAACTTAATTCTTGCATCTGCTTCATTCACTGAACTATTGATTTGCAAAACTTGATCGTTCTCTGCGAGTTCCACAAGCATTCCCCAGTTTGTGGATGCCCTCACATCCAAAAACCAGCTCTGAACAGTTTTGCAGGATGAGATGGGTTACTAGTCCTGTTTACTTACACTTGGTGGGGACAGCCTATTGCTCTCTTCCAGGAACTCTTCCAAAGTTACCATCTCACTGCCAGGTGAGGCAGAGCGCTGCCTACCCACGTAGGACGGGGTTGCCGTGCTCTTCTGAGGCCAATCATAAGAGCTTGAGCCGCTCCTGTGGAAGGAAAGCTCACGCCTACTGCTAGGGCCTAAGATGGTCGAAACAGAGTGAAAGGAATAGCTGTCTCGGAGCAAGGCTGGTGCCTCTCTGCTTGTCACCATATCTTCACTGCTGAGGCTCTCGGTTCTACCATGGATATGGTCTGAGGAACCTGAGGAGAAACATAAATGTCATTAAAAACGCTGCTTTCCCCTCATTTTGGCAAACTTCTCACTGAGAGATGAGCTCTATGATACAGGGTCATTTCCACACACAGTAGATGAAGAAATTTTTTTATTATTTTCTTCTTCCACAAAACTCGACTCAAGGATAACTTTGAACAAATAGTGAATATCTTACAACACAAAGAATAGCACTAACCAGGTAAGGAATTTTATCTCTATGGCTAAGTCTTCAAACGTAACTGAGAAACAGAAAGGAGTAGAAAGTAGCTTTGCTTTTTTTCTGCCCTATGAGCAAGGTCAGTTCTGAAGTGTGAACAGCTGCTCCTCCAAGGTATGTGGCTGTTGGTGGCCCTTGGTAAGCGAAACAGCAAGAAGGAACTGACACAATGAGAAGTGCTCCAGTAGGACCCCTTTACTCCCTCTGTGTCTGGAGAAGTTCTCCCAGCCTTGGCTGGGTGAATCTGCCAGTGGTAAAGCAGGAACTGTATTCTGCCACAGAAACAAACCTGGTTTAGCCTTTAAAGACACAGAGTTTTAACACATCTACAGAGCACGCTGATTCTCTACACAAAGCTGTGTAGAAAGAACAGCAGAGATGTGTTTTTAGAAAACAGGAGTTTGAGTGGCCTGCTACTTCCCACAGCGTGATGCCAAACTGAAGCAAAGGTAGATTTTGCCTCTAAATTCACCCCTTGCCAGAATCAATCTTGGATAAATGTTTCTTAACAGTAGTGTTTTGATTCCTCAGATAGTCAGGTCCGGATTACATAATCATTGCAATCTCAAAACAACAGTTTTCAAATTTCTTTGAAAGAAAAAAGAGCATTTTGCATACAATTCATTGTAATTTCACCCCCTGCCTGTCAGTACTCAGCAATAAAAGCTCTAAAAGCTTTACCTTTCAAGTTGAGGGGTGAGCTACTGCTGGATGCGTTTCTACTGCTCTCTGAACTGTTTGGCCTGGACACTGAAAAACAAAACAGATATTTAACAAGCACAGCTTGAGTTTCTTTAAATTTTCTGAAAGACTTGGCATTGACCAACTTACTGAAAATAGGATCTAAGTCACTTTGGAAATATCAACAACATAATATGCACAGAATGACAAGTGTAATATATACCAGATAGCAGTGATTGGACACAAAGGAAAACATTCTCATTTTTTAAAGGCGGGTGTTCAGAAACATCTCATTTTCTCCCTCATTTTTTCACGAAGAAAAAAGTTCTGCATTTTGCTTCTAAATCAGCTATACACAGAATGGTACTGCTGTGCCACTGTTTGTGCCTTCTGTCCCTTCCCCCTGCCAAATCTTTTACTGCTGATTCACTCCCTTCGGGAAGAAATTAACCTTTGTTTGGAAAAACAAGCATCAAATCTGTAGGGCATGCATTAAAGCTACTTTTGCTGTGCAAGTCAATTTGTTTCAGCATTAGCAGTATTTTTGAAAATTTATTTTGGGTAAACATCCATTTGAAGGTTCTCAGGAGAAAAATAAACTATTTAGGTTCACATTCCCAACATGCCTTTGTGTTACTGCACCTCATTCTATTATGTTTGTTTAACTAAAACGCTCCAGGACAACTCACGTGGATGCAAATAAAACAAGTCTTAATGTAAAGAGCTAGAGCATTCTTAATGCTTCAAACTTACCATGCTGCCTGGTGCTTGAAAACTCTACCTCAGGGGACTGCTCACATAGATTATCTTCTGAATTATAGCCTAGAAAGGACATGATACTTAAATAGGCAATATTAAACACAGGAAAGGCAATCCTTCATGACAGTCTCCACAAATTCTTGCAATGTAAATGACTGAGGTGATTGAGAGGGTTTATAGAGCCAGGATTGAGCCAGCCACCCTCTAACCACTGCTATGAATCACTGGGCAGGGATCAGGGGAGAAGTGACTCATACACTCTCACAAGGTCTCTCAAGCATTACCAGAGTAAGGGAGCCTGTATCTGATCAATTAAATCACTGAGCAGATAAAGCAGGAGCCGAAACACTCCTGAGCTCTGTCTTTCGCACTTGCTTTCCACCAAGAGCCACGTTTCCCCCAGGCGGGAGCTACCAGGAGCTCCGGCACGGCGCGGAGGGCCGGCGCACGCACCTCGCGCTCTGCTCGGCAGCCTGCCCACGGGGGTGGAGGTGCGCACGTGCGCGGCTGGGGCCGGCCTGGCGCCCGGCTCCGCACAGCAGGGCTTCGCTGCGCACTCTGCTGCCCCTTCAGCGTTGTCACTGCTGTCTCCATGAGGGGAATTCCTCTTCTGCTTTAGGTCCGTTAGCACTGAGGGAAGAGAGGTACATGAGCCAATGCCAAGCAGCCTAAGGAGACTTGTAGTTATCCACCCATATAAACACGACAAGCAGGCACAAAAAAACTGCACGACAGAGGCGCTACTTTTGCAAGCTTTTCCATCAACAGTTCAGTACTGGGTAGGAAATATCTGCCACCAGTTTTTCAATCGTGTGCTCTTGGTAAGGTGTGGGAGTGACAAAGGCTGCTTAGTGCCAGTGGGAAGGTTGATATTATACATGCAACAGCTACCATGAAAGGAGGAAGAAAAAGGAACAGAGATGTGAATGCAGAAAACATAATTGAGGTGTGAAATTTCTTTAACATTGTTCCTTGCAGGCACATTTTATAAGCACTTTAGGGATTAAATAGAATAAGGAAACCGTAACAAGAGTCATACTCTTACTCAAAGAGAAATAGTCCTGATTTGAAAATTATCTAACATGATTGACATACTAAGCAAATTGCTTTCCACTTTACATCTTTGCTGTGATAAGAACTCATTCTCTACAGGGTTAAAACTCTGCTGCTCTTATGATGTTTTTTTCCTAGTGATGAGGCAGATTAAATTTTCTTCTATTTTGTGTGTGTCTTCAAATGTTAGATACCAACTGAAGAAATTAAAGAATTTACTATAGAAAACAGCCTTAATGAGATGCAAGATACTAGTTTCCTATAATTTTTTGACAAACATGGGTAACAAATATTAATTAAATGCTGAAAACAAGCAGAGCACAGTGGTCAAGACAGACTTGCAGAAACAAAAGACAACCAGTTAGTTTGAAGCACAGCGCAGCAACAAAGCTGTATTAGAGAAAATGGACCAAGTTACTGCCGACCTAGATGACTTTTGGAAACTTTTTCAGGAACAACAACTGCTCCTGCAGTCTGAGAGCCCATAGCACAGGGTCTGCTCTAAAATCCTATTTCTAAATCTCTAAAAATCCCCAGATGGGTGCCTGCATCCTCAGAGGTGCCTTGGAGGCAGCACACAGCAGAGTAAGAGGGGACCAGAGCTTCTCTACCACCCAGGGGACTGAGATGCACTTTTTTCTTCTTTCCACACAAAATCCTCTCAAAATCAGAACAACAAAAACTGAAGCCTGATGCTCAATTCAAGATGAATTTTCATAGTTGGAATTGTAAGGTCTCTCTAAATACCAGCTTAGAATTTGAGTATCAAAATAGCTTGTGGAGAAGATTTTTTTCAAGTAGCTTCCACTCTATATTCATAGCTAGACTGTTTGAAAGCCAACAAGGATGTTAAAAAACGGTATTTTTACACTTAGCTGCAGAGAATATTGGAGGCTTCTCCAATATTTGAAATTGCTTTTGTTAGGTTTGAACGTCAGCAGGGCTAGAACGTTGTAAAAAGCACAGCAAGAGCCAGTTCAACATTTAAGTAGACACGATGCAAATAGTGATTGCAAGAAAATACTGAAGCAGTAGCAATTGCACTTACTTATAACATGCACCACAGCCAATATACATACGCAAACTGTATGCCATGAGGTCCCCTAAGTGTGCTGCATTGAAGAAATGATCCACAGTGTGCCATAAGGATTCATCTTCTACAGGAAAACTTAAGTCCATGTTCACTAATCTGTGCTTTTATTTAGAGTATTGCAAAGACATGCTGAGTGTTTCCTATTAGGTGTGTGTTGTTTTAAGGTACGTGGGTTTTTTTATTTAAAATATTTGTTAGAAATAAAGATAAATGCTAAAGAAAGTGTTAGAAATCTCCCAGTTCTGAGAAAGAAAGAGGTTCATTAGGAGAGGATGGGATGTCGGAAGAAGACCAGAACCGGAGCCGATTAGAGAGAGACTGATGATTCGATGGAGACTTAGGAGACTTTTCTTTATCCTTGATTTTGCTTCTCAAAAAGGCAATCTTTTTGCGTGGAGCAGCTAAATTGTTATCACCCAGGCATCACAAAAAGAAGAAAAAAAAGGGACAAAATGTAAATAAAATGTAAATGTTTAAAACAGATAAAGAGAACACAACTAGTGAAAAATGAAAAAGGCTAAACAAAGACTAACACACAACTTGAGACTCACGTTAACAGTCAGTACAATAAGTATAAACAACTCCATTATGAACTAACTGTAAAATCTCCAGAAATATATTTATATTAAAAAAGCTATGCTATGCTACTTAGCGTAGCTTTCAATATATTGAAATAAATTTCAAAATATTGAAATTTCCTTGATATCCTCTAGGCTTTAACACTGATACTCATCACCTCAACATAAGCAACTTCCACATTACATCAAAAATGATGACGCCCTCAGAGAGATCTCTGCTATCTCTGGTGCTCGCTGAGGGCCTGGTTCTGGGGAAACACAGTCCCAAATTGCCAGGTGGGAACTCTGCATGCATGCTGAACACATTTAACATCTCCCGTAACTGTATGGATGATTTAAGACATGCATTTGAAGTGAAGAAATAGAATGCAGAAAGGGGAATAAAAACAAACAAACAAAAAAATCCCTAAAAAAACACACCTAATCCACAATGAAGCAAACCCAACTCTAAACCAAGTGTACGCTTGAGGGTGACAGCAGTTCTATCCTCCTCTCCTGTCCCCACCACTTCCCAGGGAGAAACAGACATTTTAATAAGGACTAAGCTCAAAACTGCTTGCTTAAATATAATCCTAGAGGACAAAAAGTTGTAGAGAGATTGATAGATTACTCTCTATTGAGAGTCACAGTAACAGAATAAGGTGAAACTTGGTCTATTATTTTATTATCCAAAAAGTTCACATCTTGTTTATTTATATTTTAACATAAATTCTTCCTTCTGCTCTTCCTATAGCATCCCAAAAATCATTTCTGCATTTCACATTAAGAAATTCTTAATTCAACTCCAGTGAAAACACTGTATCAACCAACGAAATAATCAAAAGATTTTCATAAATTAGCATTTTCAGTTATTTCTTTTCTGTGTGCGCCACCTCCTGGCAGTCGTTGTTAAGACCAGCTATTATCCATTTAAAGAGTAGATGTTAATGAGCTGTAGTATTACCGGGACCAGCTTTAAGTTGCTTTGTTACAAAGCCTCTGTAAATGAAATACTCCCAATGTATTTATTCAGCAACTTGCAATAAATTCAAATAAACCACGAAACAATGTACAGAAGCTGAAGGATCATAAAATAGATAAAATGGAACACCTCCCCACAACTAATTACTAAAAAATAACATGATTGAGTACCAACATGTTCTATATATTATCCTTTACAAAAAATAATCTCTTCCTGTGAATCTGAGTATCTCTTACCTTTGTTTGAAGAAGCCCCAGGGTTCGTCCTCTCTTCCATGGAGTTGGACCCTTGAGAGGTGTTATCCGGACCATCTTGTTGATGTTTCAGTTTTTGGGAGGCAGATGGGGAGGCTACTGTTTCTGGGGATTCAGGATGCCAGGCAGAACTCTCTGCTGATGATTTCAACCGCTCCCTTGTAGCCTCTTTCTTTGGCTTGATTAATTTGACTAAGGCTCTGGCTCCAATCCAGTGGTTTTTCCTGACAAAGCAGGTTTTGTGAATGGCATCATTAAATACTTAAAAAATATTCTTCGAAGTTTGCAACTGTACTAAAACCACTCTACACTGATTTTTAATTCTATCATGAATTGTTTGGAAAGATGCAGCACAAATTTCACAGAGTTTGTAATTCGTTTCTCTCCCCCAATGTCAAAATTATTTTACAGAAATATTAACTTCAGCAAGCAAAATGTGAGAAAGAAAACTGTCCCTACCACTGCTATAAATCAGAACTATGGACCTACACAAGACATTTTAATAGTGTGAAAACTCTACTACCTGAACAGACTAAGAAGTGAAAATATTGAAGTTGCTTTAGAGACGAATAAACAGCAGCTCTCCAAGCTCTGTTCCTGCTTAGTGTCTCACCATTGCTTGGGGATGCTAGCCTAGCATGCTGGTGATATGTCTTTTGTTTTTTCACCTAGAATAGTCAAACTATCCCTGGTGTGGGTAGGATGAAACATGGGCACTTATTGCTCAGCAAGCTCTCACAGCTACTCTCCTCCATTAATTCAGAGAGCAAGAGGCAGCAACCGACCGACCATATATATGCTGAGGCTCTAGTGAGAATGCTTAACAGTTGCTAGCAGACCATTATTTTGGCAGGTAGCAGTTTCATATAATGGCCAGTCTGGTTATTGTAACTAACCAGTGAGGTAATGGTAATTATGATGACCAATTGGCTCTATTCTAATTAACACTGTTAATTCTAATATAAAAACACATCAATGTGTGGACTACTCTACATCAGTGCAGCCTAAAGCATGGGTCTCCAGAATGACAGTGAAGACAGAAGCAGAGATATCACCAATTTGTCCTGATTTCAGATAGAATTTCAATTCCCTCTAGGTATGTGGAGTCCTTTCTCACCCTCACAAATTCATACATCAACAGCATACAGGAACCCGAAGAGAACTTACTTTTTTGGAGTAGGATCATAAAACTTATACTGGTCCATTATCTTCTCTTCAAGCTTTTCCTTGTGTCTCCTTAAGGCATTTAATTTATCACTGTGAAAGAGAAAAGCGTGTTCTGAACAACTCACAAAATTGAGCATGATCAAAACCCTGAAAGCCAGATGTCACAAGGAAAACAAAAAAAAAAAACGAAGAATTATCTTCCTATTATAAGGCCATGCATACACCTCAATCCCACTGAGCCCATTCACTATCTGTTTAGAGAGGGCCAATGTAAAACCTCTCAAACCTGCTGATGAGTGACATCTTGTTCAGCCAGCATAAAACGGTGTAATAAAAATAGATTTATGCTAGATTAGTTGCAAATATTCCCCCCACACAGACTTTTTTTTTGACTAACAGATGTCAGGGATAATCTTGTGTTGTTTTTTAAATTTGCTTGCTGATTCTTCACCCTCATTTCCAGATCACTGGCAAATATCTTGGTTGTTCAGATTCTTACTCGCTCAGTTTGAACTTTTCTTCTCTGTGATAACTGATTTTTTACTCCTGCTCCACTTACTTGGTTGTAACTAAGGAAATTAATAACATTTTGTCTTTTAAAAACTATTCTGGTCTCCTGCAAACAATGTCAAAGCACCTTCAGAAGTGGCGTTTACACTTACTGATTCTTATTCATTGATTTATTAACATCACAGAGGATGACAGCAATCCCATAAGCAAGAAGCTTTTTTCAGCCAAGGAGCAGAGCTAGTGTGTTGTCAACACAGAACTATCAAACACCTGCATGAACGTATTTGGAGTATGCTTAAGCCATAATCAGTTGCTTTCAGCAAACAATTTAACACTTTGTCTGTGTTATCCAATACTGAAATAAAACCTTGTCAGTAATTTCCATACCATTCTGAGGCGTTTGGACTAAAACTTAGGAATACACTTCTTTCTCTGTAGTAAATAAGGGAAATTCACTGTAGTGAAAACAGGATTCTTTGCAAATATATGATAGGTTTGAAAAAGAGCATATTACATGTGCCACCTTCTGATTCAGGGACAGGCAGATATATGTTGAAATCTAAATCCTTGAGAACTTCACAGGAAACACCAACGACCCAAACTAAGAGAGTTTTATTGCTTGCACTTCTCCAGTAATCTAATATATAAAATGACTCTAGCAAGTGGTTTTAGCATTCCATTTCTTATAGTTAAATTTTCCACATCGGCTCATCTGTATTACTTGAAAAGAGCTGTGAATGAGAAGTGCTGTTCAGGTGTCTCTCCTGAACATCCTCTGGAATAAGCAGTGCAAAGAAATTAACCTAGCTTCTGCCCTGTACATACATCTCCTAAACATCCCCTCTTCCAGCCAGGCGTCAAGTAAATCTACCAGTCTCCAGCCTGTCCTCCTACTCCTCATAAATTACTAATTTTGTATATTTATCTATAAGGTTTCCTTAGATTTCACAAGCTAAATCTATTTTCTTACATGTACTGTTTCTGCTCCTCATGATACTGCTCCTTGTTCTCCATGTTCTGCTCCAGCAACATCTGATTCTGCTGGCTCAGCATCTGGATCTGACTCAGGAGATGATGGTTCTCTTCTTCCAGATTTCCCTTCAGACGCGAGAGCAGCTGTTAAACACAAAGACAGATGAATCTCCTCTCTGCAGCTGAGTTCCCAGGAAACGTATCATAATTAAGCTAACACAGTAACAGAAGAACCTGGGACAGCAACTGCTAAATTTTTATGTAAATGGAGGTGCCATTACAACCATATACCTTGAACTGCTATTTACAACGTGCCAAAAACTTGACACCCTAATAGGAACCTAGCAGCACACGTGCTTAGAGCGACTCACCTCGCAGTGGTTATCCAGCTTTGTCAGCGAGATGTCCATGGACTGGTGCTGTTCTTTCAGCTCATCGTAGCGAGCCTGCCAACGATTCAGCTCTAGCTGAGAGTTGTTCAAGGAAGTTTTCAGCTCCTTAGTGTGTGAATGCAGCCCTTCATACTCTGCCTTTAATTGGCTGTGCAAGAAATTCACCCTGAACACGAAGGACACTTGCTTAGGAAGAATAGCTCATAGGAAGGACCTCGCATTCAAAAGGTCACACCATCAGTGTGCAGCCATCACAGAATCTAAAAATTCCTTGTCATTTGAATTTACTCCCGAGCAGAAAATAAAAATGCTACAGAGAAGTGATAACAGCATTATAAAATATACCGGATCTACAACAGAATTCAAAGGAAAATATACGGAATGTGCTAGATACTTCCTCAACATGTAGGACATCACATATTTCCGAGGCACAGAGCACAGTTACATAAAGCCAGCTCTATTCTGCATAAAAAATATTCAGCAAATTATTTTTCTAATGCATTAAATACAAGTGGGTCCTGTACTGTAAGATATTGTAAAGTTACAAGATGATAGAGCAGAATTCTGTTAAAGCTTTTGGTAAATTAAAAACAGCTACTATTCCTGAAGACATAAAATTAAATTAACATATAAACAGACAAAAGTAAACTGTTATCTGCTGACAGATCAGCTAAGCCTTCTCCTCTTCCAGCACTGCAACAACTTTCCTTGACACTATTAGAAAAATAAAGACCCCAGCTGAAAAAAGCAAGCAGGTTTGCAAAGCTGCAGTGCTCTGCAGTACCTTACAATAAGAAAGCATAAGAAACTTAACAGGTAATTTTTAAACGTGACTCAATCTGACATTGTCTGTACTGGTCATGACCTTGCACCTTATTTGTTCCAAAGTTTTTCTTGAAGCATCTTTGTAGTACTGAACTGGTCAAAAGGCCGAGTGGCCCAGCAGGGACATGGGCCAGGGTGTTAGGTTTTGCTCTTTTCTGAGCAAGCATAACAGAAGGGTTTTAGCAGGAATAAACCCAATGATCATATGAATCACCAAGTTCAGTATATTTTAAGTATTAAAAAATGACAGCTTTCTCTGGACACAATTTCTACAGTAGAAAATAAACAGCAACATTAATTAGAAGAATTAGAGGATATTGTGAAGGAAAAAAACAAATACCACACACACACACACACACCCATAATAAAGCTTTTCTTGAGAGGAGGAAAACCGAGTAGGAATCATTTCACAGAGCCTGAGATTTTGGGAAGCCTTGGGTATTTGTAGTTGCATTTAAAGACAGCTCTTGCAAAGACATGATTGCAGGAACACAGAACTTGCAAATTGAACAAGTGACAGTTTATCTTGAATGAACAAAAGCACCAGAATCAGTACGTGCACAAAGCACTGAGTAACAACTTTTGTTGACAGTTTCCATGAAGCTGATTATCTACAATGAGTTAAACAAAACAAATTAATGAAACAGATGTTAGGAGAAATGGACAGAAGTCCTGGAGCTGTAGTAACACAACAGAGCAAAACACCTGTGTATTTTAAGTAACTGAGCTTTTAAGAAGAATGTGGCAATTTCAGAAGAATTTGAAAGAATTTGGCAAGGATGCCATACCTGTCGAGTTCCTCCCTCAACTTCTGATTTTCCCCAGTGGTTATTGCATTTGTTCTCCTTTCTTGTTGCAGAACTTCTCTCTCAGTTTTTAAAACTACTTCCAGCTCTTCCAGTTCTGCCTTATGCTTCATTAAGCTGTTGTATCTACAAGAGAAGGGTGATCACACACTTAAGTTTTCATTCACACATTTTTCTTCTTCTAACTGAAGATCATTTTAACAGATGGCATTACAACCATCAAAAATGAGTTTATTTTCTGCGCATTTAGTTTTGTATGGATTTGCGTGGTTGAAAGTCCACTAAGACAGAAGACACAGCAGCGCTTGGCAAAGTTACATTGCTTACACCGGCCTCACCAGCCACTGTCGGGTGTTTTAGCAGAGATGACTGCAGAGCAGAGACAGCCTCTCCGCAGCCAATGAAACCTCAAAACAAAAGGAAAAGCAAAGATGGCATCAAGTACGTTGGCTCCTGCCAACTTGTTTTTCTTTCAGGCTACCAATCTCTTCACCTCAGAGTCATTTTACAGCCTTTCCCAAATTCCAATCCATTGAATGGCCACACAGGAAAGTACCTGTATCCCAGACAAAAACTGCCTTTTACTATTCATGCCCACTAGTAGCAATGGGATTTAATTAACATTTTTAATTTGTTTTCTTCCCTCATTCAGCTCCAGGACATTTCAAATTCAACGTCTACACAACGAATGGAACAACCTAAAGAGGAGGAAGGTTTCAAATCCAGCTCCCAAAAGGATACTCAAGCAAGACTTTGTGCCAATCCAGAGTTTGGAAAGACAAACTCCACAGTCAATACCTTGGCAGATATTACCCTGGCCTTCTCTACAGAAACTCTGTTGCTGATTCTTTCATCACTTCCCTTTGATAGAACTCCTCTCCATTTTTACCCAACCCAAGCCTTCTGTTATTTTATTTTAAGTGAGAACTACTGCTTCTAGTTTCATAGCTGCTCCCTTCCACACTGGGGGATGGAAACAAAACTGGAGATAGCCTGCAGGAACGCTGATGCTCCTGTACTGCTGCAGCCCCAGTGAAATCCCTAAGCAGTTAGGAGTTTACCAGTTGACCAGGATTTACACAACCTGACAAGCACAAACATACCCTGCAGTGAGAGGCTTTGCCACTGGGCAAGGTTACCCAGCCCATGGGCTATTCAACATTCATGCTCACTCCATTTCTCTAGAGGGAAATGAAAAGAAGATTATAAACATTTCCTTATAGACGCAAATAAAACAAATTTTGGCTCTGATTCAATTCATTCCTGGACTTGAAAAGCCATGTTTCTCTACTCCTGTTCCAACTGTGTTTTTTGGCTTTCACCCTTTCTGCTCCTCTGTTTGGAGAGAGAGTGCGGGTGGATATTTGTGGCTGAGAAAATTTTAAAAATATTCAACTATGATAGGAAGCATGTGGCAGAAGGAGTCCATAAATATGATTCTCTGGCAGCACTGCAAATATCATAATGCAAGTCCCTGCAAAACATAACCCTGAACAGCAGGGATTCTCTTTTTCCAGGAGGACGAGTTCTTCCCATGTTTGTGCAGGATTACAGACTTACTCAGAGCAAGTCTAAGAACTGCCCAAGGCTCTGCCACTCAGCCATAGCTAGCAAGTTATTTCCCCTTAGTAACTTGCAACATTTAAAGCAATTTAAAATGCAGGCAGAAAAGGCCAGCTCTCCTCTGCTAACTGGGGCACCCAACTAAACACCGCAAGGACAGTGCTATTAACAGTAAATGGCTCCAACATACTAGCTTGCTCCTTCTTGCTAAGACAAACCCACATGTGTGTGGTTTGCTGAGCTATGACAGGCCATTTCACTACAGCTGCACACAGCTATTATTAAATCCCTAGTGCAGTATTAAGACAATGCTGATACAGCTGAGGGAGGTTTAGTGAAGTTCCCTAGGATGCAGAAAACACCCTGTGGTATGACAGGCATCACCGGGGGCAGCACAAGCCTGGCTGTACACACCACGAGCAGGCCACAAGCTAGCTCAAGTTGTTGGGGATTTTTCTACGCAAGCTGCAGTCACAGGCTCCTGCAGGAGTGCAGTCCTGCCGTAAGCAACAGAACTGTGACTGAACACGCTGTCACCAACCTGGAAATACAGGTTTCTCTGGAGCTGGGACAAGCAAAGCCCATCTTGCTCAGGTTCTGCACAGCAGCTGCTCAGGTGTTCTGGGAACATTTACAGGGCAGTGGATTCTAGCTGAAGGTGAGATTGCAGCTTATGACCTGAATGCTACCGAGTGGCAGATGAAAATGAACAGTTCTCTTCCAGCTGCTTTTCAAGCTTACTCCCCTCTGCCCTTCTCAGCCAGCTGAACACAGCACACCAGGAGGAGTGGGGTGAAATAATTTCTCTCCTTTTTTTATGGCAAGCAAATGGAGATACAAGCTGTCCTTGGATAAATCACCATGACAAGCATCTTCCAGACTGATCTGCTGAGGAGGACACTTCACTCTTGGAACCCCCAAAAATCAGCCTGCTCAGAGCATACAAAAGATCACCATCTGCTCCCCTGCAACATTTCCCATTGGCAGTCACACCTCAGTAAGAGAGAATCCACATCATTAATGTTCACAGGAGTGGTCTGAGCAATTACCACTACAGAGAGTCTATTTTTCAGAAAATCACTGCTTTTTTATGCTGCAACTGTTTAATAAGCAGCACTCATCAAGAAAAGAAGGAATCCGGCAAACTGCACCTACATACCGCAGTGCGATAGTCTGAAGCAAAGTCTGCATCAATGACAACCATTAATCAGTCTGAGTCTACTTGTTAAGCACAGTGTCTGTGTATTCACTTACGAGCTCATTATTTAGTTGACAGCCAAGCAGCTGTCCTGACAAGCAGCCTCAGTGGGTATTTTCGTCACAGCAGGTTTAGTTCTGTATTTTGTCAGAAGCTACTGCACACTGTACTGCCAGTTCCTTTGCGCTTGGGAAAGTCTAGCGTGGACTTGTTCTTGACCATTGACGCAACTTTTGGGGGAAAAAAACCGATTTTTTTTAAAAAAAAAAAAAAAGGAAAAAAGGCTCTCTGATGGATGGGTGACCTTTACATAGTAATGTATCATTGATACTGTTACATTCAAGCACAATTGTCAGAAAGTGACACGGACTAGAAACTAAATAATAAATTGATTAATTTGATTAACCCAATTTCATAGTTTGATTGAAAGTTCTGCTTGAAACAAAAGATTTAGATTGTGAGAACTAGAAGGGAATAAACAATACGCCACTCTTTTACCACTGGCCCAATGTCACATCTGGCTTAACTATTTCACATCTGGCCCAAAACCCTGTTTCCTCAATATCATCAGGAACCACCTGTGGTCTGCCACCTTCACAAGTTAGAAACATAAAGGCTTTCAAGTATTTTCATCTAATCTAAGTAGATTAATATAGTATAATCATCTAGTATAATAATCTAGTATAATAATCTAATCAACAAAAATGAGAAGACACTTCGACATTCTGTCAAGATAACAGCTTACTACAATGAAATTGTATTTTTTGTTTATAACCAGAGATCAATGTTTCAGTAACACATTTTGGTTATCCAACTTCCCTGGGCACTGAACAATGAGCATACCTCTCACCCAGACCTTTATGCTCCAGATCCAGGTTTTTGTGTAATGTTTTCAAGCAGCTGTGCTGGTTTATTAGCATTTCATACTCTGTGGACTGACGCTCGTGCAGTGAAGCAAGGTGTTCATGATCCTGAAGCAATGATTCATATTCAGCTTTTAACTGTTCCTTCTGTTTCAGTAGATTTTCATTTTCATTCTCCTTGGCTGTCTGCTGATTTTGGAGCAAAGCATTCTGGGCCATCAGTGAAGCACTCTGGGAGCTGAGGGTTGAATTTTCTACCTAAAGTTTCTCAAAAAAAAAAAGAGTATATTTGTTTACACTTTCTCATACAGGTAACAATCATGTAATAACAGTTTATATCTGCATACAATTAAACAAGGATACATCTATTGCTTTGTTGACTGAGAACATTCATGGACACTAGGGCATCACCTCAGCACAGTAATACGCACAACACAGTCACCCTAGCAAGGGGCTGGAATCCATCTGGCTGATCTCCAGACTGTAACGACACTCACACCAGCACATACGCTTCAGCCTGAAGACTGTGGGCAGGAATACTTGTAATCCAACTATAGTTGGATGCTTGTGTATAACTGAAAGAAGACTTAAATTCAACTAAACACAAGAGAATGAACCACTGTGTGCCGCAGCAGCATTCCTAATAAGTTTGATTTTCTGTAGATACAGTGGATACACTTTAATTATCTTCTTCATAAAGATAAACCAAGACAACAGCTGAAGAGCCATTTTCTCTCCAAGACTGGAGAAAACTCAGATCTCAATCTAAGCTCCACTTCACAGCCCTTTATGACCTCCACTTTATCAGTCACAGTTTTTTTGCCAGCCATCACTCTCCACACTACTATAATGAAATCCAGTGTGTCCTATTGTCACAAAGGTGCAGAGTTGTTCTGACCTGGAGTTTGGCTGTCTGTGTCTGCAGGGAAGTGTTATGCTCCTGGAGGAAGACATTTTGCTTCTGTAGTGTCAGGATCTGACTGTTGAAGGAGACATTTTGCATTTCCAAGTGTTTCAGCTGTTCTTTAAGCAGCTGCTTCTCAGTATGCAGGGCAGCATTCTAAGAGAGATGGGATTGGAGAGAGGTAACAGGAAAAGAAAAAAAAATAGAAAAGAAAAAGAAAAGAAACAGCCGCTCTGATGAGTTGGAGCACTACCAAAGATGAGAACCAATTAGCAATGATCCTTCTGCAACAAATGTGCAAGAGGAATTTCTTCCCCGCATTAAAGGAAGGTAGGACAGAAACTAACCCCAGGGCTCACCCCCACTGAGATGCTCTGCAAGACAGACAGTTAAAGTCTTGTGTGGCCCTAGGAAATGTCTGAAGAACTTCGTAGACTTGAGAGCTCAGAAAGCCCACAAGATTCCTATAGTCTTGAAAAAAAAGGTCCTAGCAGTCCACTCATGGCCACACAAGGGATGTGTGAGGAATAACAGGTAACTAAAGGCATCTTACATTCCTTTCCAATTCTATCGCCCTGTCTTTCAGTTTCAGAAGCTCCATGGTAGCTTCTCGGTGTCCCATTTCCAATTTCTCTTTTACTTGGTGATTGGGAATGCGTTTCTCTGCCGAATATTTCAGTGACTTCTGAGCACACTGCCCATCCTGTTGGGTCTGCTTGAGTGCATCAAAGTCCTTTTTTACCTGTAAAACCCAAAACAAAAACTTTACAACTGATTCAACACTGGGATTTTATATTAATAATGAGATAATATGCATTTCCTCTTTTGCACTGTAAGTATTTAAAGGAATTCAAGAACTATTACTCCTGCTTCACAAATTGGGAAGCTGAGGCCCAGAGGGGTGAAGGAATTCATGTCACCTGGCCTGCCTTCAAGCACCCTGTGACTCAAACTCAACCAAAAAGGCTATCCCTGGTGAAAAGCTTCAGTTGCAATTTGCCTCAGCCTACACTCTCATTGAAGAAAGTAGAAAAAAAAAATACCATGGCCGTGAAAAGAACATGGAGACACAGAGACTGCACATGCTGTTTACTCAGAAATACCCTCCCTGCCCTGGACCACAACTCAAAAGTTTTGCCAAGGTCAGTGCTATTATATACAATTGGACAGGAGAGAGTAGTCGAATCAAACAGTCTTAGAGGGTGCTTGTTTGTGGCGAGGAAAGAAATGCATAAAATTTGCTCCTGTTGAACAAAAAGGATGTGAACGTACAACACCATATTGAGAATATTTAATATGCAGTTCACCTCTTACCAAATTTAGCTCATTTTGTAACTGTTGGTTCAAGTTCAGAGAGTCTTTCACTTGAGCTTCCAACACTGCGATCTTTTCCTCTTTAACAGCTACTGCTGTTTTTAGTGCCGATTCAGTTTTGCTTTCCAGAATCTTATATTTTCTGAAAAACAGAGGGAAAAAAAAAAGATTCCAACATCTACCACTAGGTTATGAGGCACCACCCAGATAGCAGACCTTACCTTCACTCAAAACCTGCTTGGACGCAGTCCTGTGCCACGTGCTCTAGGTGACCCTGCGTGTGCAGGGGGGTTGGACTAGATGACCTCCAGAGGTCCCTTCCAACCTTAAGCATTCTATGATTATAAATCTCATCACATGTTACATTATGGGTGTTTACTTCTTCAGTAACAGAAATTCCAATCAATTTTGGTAGGAGTAACACCTACATGGTTCTACAGAAATATTTAAAGCTACATAATTTAAAAGCAAGTTTTTCTACTCTGACCTTAATTACACTATAGATATTTCTTCTCATGTCTGTTCTGTATATTCCTTATGGGGAGAAAAAAAAAAATACAGTAAGCCCCATTTTTTTCCCCAGAAAGTGTATGTTTATCTAACTGGGTCTTACCCAAGAGGTCTATACATATGGGGTTTGTTGGGCTTTCTTTGTTATTGACTATGAGATTTGCTATCAGGAATGTCTTGGGTAACATCCATGCCTACATTAACAGCTGGCTGGATCATCATCATCTGAAGGAGAGCAGTCAGGCACTGTTTTTCTCGCTTATAAAGAGAATAGCAGGAGGAACATGCACAGGGGATCATTGCAGTGAGCTACCCAGCAGCTCTACAGGGAATTGTGATAATACTACCTAGTATGCAGAGAGACAGAATGTCATTTTTTCCTATTTTCAATCTTTCCTAGAAAAGATTTTTCTAATCTTGCAGGACATTGCCAGGCCTGCTACAAAAAATTGGTTGTGTGTTCAAAATTGGTAAAGGTAACTGGAGTTAGACAGGGGAGGACAGGAGAAAAGGTGGTTTTTTTAAGCTAGAGGTTTGAAATAGGATGCCTGAGAGCCTGCAGAGTCACAAGCATGAGTTGGGGAGCTCTGTTTCCTCACTTGTCATCGTTGCCATTGTCATCCTGTAGCAGCAGCTCTTTGTTCAGTCCTATCTTCTCCAGCTCCTGGCTCAGTTTGTCCAGCTCACTAGACAACTGTTGACTCTTCAGCTTCTCCAGGACCAAATCCTGTAACAGCACCAAGATGATTAGTTGCCATAAAAATGACAGTGCTAATTTTCTAACACTGGCGATTTTTAAATTGAAGAGCATAAAAAAGAAAGACAGTGAATAAAATTGTAGTCCCAAGAAGGTCAGTGAAAATTGTTCAGTGTCAGCTCAGTGCAGAATTAAACTGACTCTCTATTTATAGTTCACCCAACGGGAACCCAAAGAATGCTTCTTTTGGCCTCTGTCTTGTTTACTGGACTGCATTTCTTGTGCCACGCTGCCATCCCACTCCCCTGCCAGGGGAAGGGCTGTGCAGGCTGGGGCACCAGCAGCACCAGGAGGGAGTTTCCCCCACTTTCAGCAACCACCAAAAAGCACAGCCTGCCTTTTACATTGTTTATTAAAATGTAACACATCAGGCTGTGCATGTGCACACACAGCACATGCATGGGGTGACAGGGCTTCCCTATGCAAGTTTGAGATAATGTGGTTTGATTTGTTGCTGAGGGACTTGAACATTTTCATGATTCACTCAGTTTTTGACAGAGGGAAATTACTGGCATAATTGAACAAGCCTAATTACACTGTTGCAGTGTAATTGGATAAATCGTGGTATACTTTAATTTTGGGGCGGTGCGCACTCAAAGGCAGCACTATCCTGTGATGCCTGTTAAGACTGTGAAGATCTAATTCATAAATCAAAGTCATGGAACACAAGCTTTTTGCTACTTAGCAGAGTAGAAAAATATAACACAGTAATGAAAATAGTAATAGCATTTCGCTTACCTCTCTCAGTGTAGCTAGTGTTCTTTTATCAATTGTAACTTGCTTTATGAGATCTTTATTGTCCTTTTCAAATTCTTTCAGCTTATTAGATGAATCTCTGAATCGAGCAATTTCCTTTTCTAGTGTCTTGTTTTCCTTCTCAGCAACTGCCAACTTTACCGTACTATCATCCAAAATAGCATCTTTAAGTTCCACTTGCTGCCAAAGCCGTTTTGTTTCTTTCTCCAGCATTTTTTTGTCTTTCTCCAGCTGAGACATTTCTTGCTCCAGGTCTTTGTTCTCTTTCTCTAACCTCTCTAGCCGTTTGGTAGAAATCTTTAGTTCCTCCATGTTTCTCTGGAGGACCTGGTTTTCACTCTCCATTTCTTGCACTTCTTTCTCTAGCTCCTGGATCTTTTTGCTGCTGTTCTCCAGCATTTGCTGAAGTCTCTGGTTTTCGGAGTTAACACTTTGATAGCTTAGCTCCAGTCTTTCTGATTTCTTGCTCAGCACTTTTAACATTTCTACATTCTTCCTTAGGTCCTCTTTCTCCCTCTCCAAATCTTTATTTTCTGCTTCTATTTGTGCCATTTTTGTGCTGGTAAATCTCATGGTCTCTACCACTCTTCTGAGCTCCAGATTTTCTTCATCCAACTGCTTGTTATCTCTTTCCAGATCACCAAGACGGATGGAAATATTCTGCAATGTGTCCAGGGATTTTCTTAATTTCCTGTTTTCCACTTCCAAATCCCCATTTTCCTGCTCAAGAACTTCAACTTTTTCTGTCACTATTTTCATGGCTGCTGCCTTCTTTGTGAGCTGTTCATTTTCCCTCTCCAGCCGATGTAGTTCTTTCTCCATTTCTTCCACTCGTTCCACTTTCTCTTTAACCTGCTCAAAATCCTTTTGTAACTGCTTCTTCTCAAATTCCAGCTTATTCAGTTTGCTACTAGTTTCTGTAACTGTTTCATGAAGGATCTTGTTTTCTTTTTCAATATCTTTTACTCTGGCTTCACTGCTTACTTGAGATCTTTGTCTCAAGGACAAGACCACTTGATTAAGGTGATCATTTTCTTGTTTAAGATCCTTTATCTACACAAATGAACAAAAAAAGGTCATGCAAATGCTGCTCATCTACTTACAATACAATTTAGATGAGTGTTAAAAAAAAACTCAATTCGATATAATTTATTCAACAGTTATCCCTGACTAAAACCAATAACCTTAACATGCACACACACAAAAATAACTAGGGACTCTAGTGTATTACAAATGGTGCTGCGTTCCTTCTAACAGCTAAGAACACTGGCAGAGCAAGAGAATAGACAGATGCCCTCACAGAACACCTTGGAGTAACTGCTTTGTTAGGGATTACTCCTCACTAATGATATCTTTCCATCTACATTTACAAACGTAAACACTAAGGAGAGAACTAAGACACAAGAGAACTAAGGACAACAATTCTTTCTCGTAAGACTTCAGAACCCGCCAGCCTTAAATACTGGTAGTAGCTATAGGTCATATTAAGGATATACTTTCTGCAAAAGCAAAGCATTAACCTCACTGGTCAAACTCCAGCTGAGGCAACTGCAATTTAGACTGAGATTTGCATTCGATTCTTAACTACTTAAGATCTACAGAAATCAAACAGTACTTTGGCCTGAACAAATCAAAACCTGGCTTTTTCCATTAACTGAAGATACTTTTGTTTTTACTTACTGCCCTAAATGTGAAGCATTCACTAATTCTTATCACAGAGAATCCATGTTTTTAAAGGGAACGGTATGATTTCAATGGTAAACTGCAAATTCCCAGATAGAGGTTTCTGTAAGAATCTTTCAAGGGGAAAAACACTACGTAAACAAGATATTTTGCTGTTTCATCTTTGTCCTACAAGTCATGGATAAATTTTACTACATACTAAAAGTAGGCAGCCCATCTTCCAACAACCCATGTATAATTTTCTTAATCGTTATTAATAGGAATAATTTCATTAATCAAATTAATGCAGGTGGCACTGTTATGTGAACTGACAGTACAGAGATTTTGAACTGCAGCACAGTAATAAAAGCTGAAGGGTATTTAAAGTCTAAGAAGGGCTTTTATTTGCTACCCCAAACCTGACCACGGCTGGCCAGTAACTGTTCAGTAACCCTGGGCTTCTTGCCTGAAAAAGAGGGCAGATCTGCATCTACAAATAGCATGCAGATCTCTTATTATGCTGGGTCTTTTCGCTCGGAGACCTTTTATCTGCATTTGAATGAGAACTTCCTGCAGAGAAGAGCTCTGAGCTTGTCCCATCTCTCCCTCACAGAAATAGACGGCTTCTAAATGGCATTAGTAAATCATCACTACTGAGCATTTGCTTTTGGATTACATTTATGAAGTTTGTACCTGTCTGTCTTTGTCGGCTTTCAAATTCTCCATGATGACTTGTAGCTGCTCTTTCTCTTTTATCAGCTCCTCACTTAAGGTCTCCAGATCTTGATTACTTTGCTTCTCTTTTTCAATTTGATTTTGCAGCTTTTCAATCTGTGTGGAGAGAACAACCCAGAACACATCAGACAGCCTAACACAATGATTGGTCACATTTAAAGGTTCTTTGAAGAGCACAGAGCAAGGAGACAGGAAGTATTGCTGAGATGCAATTCTTCCTTTCTGCAGCTACCAGGTGTGGGAGAGGAGCAAGAACATTTTCTCATAGTGCCAAAAATCTCCTTCTTACTTATTAAGATGACACCATAAAAAGCACATCAGTAAGGAATGCTTCAAACTGCCTGAGGGCCATTTCTTGCTTCTGTCAAGAACTGAAGTTTCTGGTACTCACCATTCTGACAGATTGTGTCTCCTGCTAGCCTCTCTGCCACTGATGCTCTTAGTCCATCAGCTGATGAGAAGGTTATTAAGACAACTCAGTAAACAAAAGAATTAAAAATCCAGAACAGAGAAAAAGCACTGGAATTCTGAGGTTTACATTCCCTCTCCCTGAGTTTTGTTAGCCCGGTTTCCTCAGTAGGTCTCCACACTGTTTTTGAATGATTTATGAAGGACCTAGTCATACAATAAGCACCATCTTTTTACTACTTATATTTGAAAGCTGCTCTTAAAAATGTATTGAGCACTGTTAAGGAGTTTTTTTTAGAAGCAAGAGGTTCGAAGATTTAACTACCCAAGGCAGGAAGCATTCCTTTTTATGCTTGAAAAATTCCGTAAACACCAACAGCTCTGCAGAAGTATCAGTTCTTTTTTTCTTTCTTTTTTTTTTGTGGGTTGATATACGAACTTCGCCAACAGTGAAAATGCCAATGAAAAGGGTATTAACAATAATTGTTACAAGTGGGAAATGGCTGGAGGCTGGGCTCTGCCTATGTCAACACAGGCCTCATTACAGGAAGTGTTTAAACAAGCAGGGACTGCCTAGATTGGAGATAAGAAGGGCTTAGATTTAGAAATGCAATCACAATAAGGTTCATTGGTCCCAAAAGAGCTGTACAGAGAAGGTGAGAACATGAAGCCAGTAATTCAGCAATAGCTGGTCTTCATTAGTACTGGGGGCAAGCAAGAAATGACTGCTTGTTTCAGTCCAAGGATGCAGAAAAAAAAATAGCTAGACTGCTGTTTCCAAGGAGAGTTTTCTAGTGTTAAACCATCTTGAAACTTTTCAAGGCGTGTGTGTGTGCGGGGGGGAAGTCTGTCCTTTCCTTAGTACCTTCACTTGTACTGCCCTGAATAATCCCATCCACTCCTGCTGCTCAAGCCTTCCAAGCACCACTAGACTAGCAATCAGGTAACAAGCTTTACGAGTCTTGGGCACTGAGTGAAATCTGACTCTAATTGGCTTTAGGAGAGCAGGTTCTTACTTTTAAGTGTCGCAGGTAAGTTACCAGACTTGATTCTGTCGTTATTTCAGTCCCAGCTCTTTCTTTTTCCCTACTATCCTTTTGCCCTAAACGTCCCCTTCTGTGTACATTAATATGTACTAAGAAAATTAATTAAGTTCTGATAAATTACTAATTATATGTGTGAACAATAAAAAGCATGTGAGAGGAAATAAGATTTAAAAAGCCAAACCAAAGTTATTATTAGATTATTATATACTCGGTCTCTGTATAATGTGTACATCTCACACACACTATATAATACTGTCTACTACCTTTATTTCCATCTCTGATGAGGTGATGAAGTCAGTCAGCAACCTGACTGATCCGTGGCACTCAGTCACGTACAGACTATGCTATATTCTGTGCCACTCAAGAACTCGTTTTATTCTTTCACACATTTCAACCGCTCTTCATTTTTAACACATAGCCTTTTTTTCCCTCATTGGTCTGATTCACTGAGCAGCCTCTTTGCTCCACACAGCCATTCTCCACTAGTCGCCTTTTTTCTTAAATTACCAGACCTGTAGGTGACCCCAGCACATCAATTTGTCTGTTGTCATTGAAAACATCCAACTAATCTTCAAATCACAACTGTTGACACTAAGACAGTGTCATAACTGGAAGTGCCCACAGAAACGTGCCTGGGGCAAAGCCCAAGGTTGACCACAGTTGTTTAAATGACTGTGCACCACAGGTATCTGCTGAGTGCTTTGTATCTCTTGATCTTATATTTTAGGCATGTAAATTACAGCTGCAGCGAATTACTCATACACAATCGTTCATAAATCAAAGCGGTGAAAGAGTACTGTGAACTGGATTTTTGCAAACAATTTTGCAGCAGAGTTGTTTTCTTAACTTGGCAGGAGACTCTCTCCAGAAGCAGTAATGGATTCTTGTTTGCCTTGGCAGAGAAGTCAACATTCTGTACTAATTACAATCTAGTAGTTCACGACTAGCATTTCATATCCAGATTCTTTCTTCCCTTGTCCTTTAAAGCATTCAGTTTGCCAATAAGCGACAAGAGAGGGCTGAAATTCCTGTATCACTGTAGCACACACAGCTCATAGCAGCAATAGGGAAAGGAGAAATGGGCCTTACAGTCTGTGTAATTGAGCATAGGTAGAAACACAGAAGTGGTGAACACGGACATTTCTCATATTGACCGACTGACAAGCAACCTCTTTCCCCAGTGGCACTTGCCTGAAGTACTCAGAGTTCAGAATGCCAGTTTCTAGCCAGGCAAAAGTGGAGTTAGGGATTGTGTGTGAACTGAACTACATTTCCAAGACAGGGCAGAACTGACAGTTGATCCAAGAGAAATAACACTTGCTAATGGCATGTAACGAGTGTGCATGTGCACGCACACACACACACACAAAATTAAGCAGTGATGACCTACACAATTGTTACCAGGGACAAAAAGAACCCAGAGCTTTAGAGACAGTAGAGAACTTGCAATAGCCAAAAGGATGGAATAAAAATGATCTAGAACAATGATCAGTGAAGACAGTTATTTAGAAATACAGTAAGCTGAGTTTATCTGAGTGGTTTATTTGACTTTCACAGAAATAATACTAAAACTTTCAAACAAGAAAAAAAGTTAAATGTGTCCACAGCTTGCTCACAGAGCAAGCAGTAGTGATTGTCACAAGAAGACAGAACAAGAGAAAGAATAGCACCATATGCTGGGGCAAATGAGCACCGAAGGACAGAGTCTATGGAATGGGAACAGACACTTTCACTTGCAGGGATGCATCTGTGTAGGCAGTGGGTTGAAAGCAACGGAACACACTGATGCGAAAAGAGGCCTCCTCATAATACATAGAAGGGCCTGAAAACGCTCCCAGTCTCCTGGAGAATATTGGTGAACTCCCGTGATCCCTCCCTCTTCAGGAACATTGTAAAGCTCTGCACACACCGTGCTCAAAAACCAAACAGCTCGCTCTGTTCTGTGAGCAACAATTACCTTTTTGCTTAACTGCTGATTTTCTTTTTCCAGTTCCACAAACTTCAGGTTGCTCTCCCTGGAGGCCAAGGAGGCATCTCTCAGCTCCTGGATCGTGTTCTGCAAGCTCTGATTGTCCTTCTCCAGCTTCAGTATGCGACTCGACGCACACTCGTTCAGCTCAAACACAAAGGACTTTCTAGCTGTTGAAACACGAGAATCAGAAGGTGGCACTAACCAATTCAGAAATATCCCCCTTTCTAGGTCTGTAAGGCTTGCTTTATGAAAATCATTGCAGCCAGGTCCTTATCATTTCAGCTTCACTAAGCTAACGCTCTCAAAAAATAGAACATATTTCCACAGGAAAAAAAAAACAAGATCTTTAATTAAAAAAGGAAATATCTAAGGAGATAAATATCTTAAAAACTACATACTAACATACTACAAAGTTACATTTCCTAACATACTCTCTTAAAGTTATTTTAACCAGCAATGGTTAGTGCTTTGACATACCCTTTTACACTTCCTTCAAAGGAAGTAACTGAGGCATAAAAGTAAAAAATTGAGAATTGTGTGTAGCATATCAAGATGACGCACTCCCAAAAGCCAATGAAAGCCTCAGGAATCTGACCCTATTAGAAATGGTACACGCTTATAAAAGCAAATTCAAGTGCTTAGCCTCACAGCTCCTTCACTGATATGCTAAACCCAAGAAGGTATTTTATTACCCGCTGCACAAGCCCAGGACATCCTTCAGAACACTGATCACAGAAAACTCTTAAGTTGAAATCTTAAGACTAACAACATTTACACAAGTTTTACAACAGAGACATTACTTTAAAAGCTTAGACTAAGTCTCACTAACACTTACCATCCATTTCCAGTACCAAAGCCTCTACAGTTCAGTTCCGTTCTCTACTCAGTGTCACAGTAATTAGGAAAGCAATCACAGAATAATCGCTATCCATAAGCTCACATTTGGAAAATCACATTTGGAAACAATGTTAAAGTCACTTTCCTATTTGGTCTCAGAAAACTATTCACTCAAGCTAAAATAATCATCACTATTACATCCACCAAACAGAACAATTCAGAACTAGCTGATTTCTGAAACCGTTAAACTATTTTCTAAGACTATCACCCAGAGAGGCTTGGTTAAGAGTAAAACAGTTTGGATGAGAGTCAAAGAGTAACATTAACAAAATTTTCTCATTCAATTCTGTTCTGAAGCAAAGCCTATCTAAATCTTGTTGCATCCAAGCTTAGCTTTTTAATAATTGAATAAAATGTCCCCATCTAACTGAAAACTTTCTTATACCAGCCAATTTTGTACAAGACTGTTGTATTTGGAAGAGAAAGGACCACCGATGTGGGACTTCTTAAACATAATTATTTCTGAAACAGAAGCAAAGGTAAAATATTTTTAGAAAGATTGTGTTAAGCGATACTTCTTTGATATTTATTTTTTTCTACTGAATACACAAGCTAACTGATGTTCTCAGTTCTTCTCTCTTTTCTTTTGGTGGGGGGGGGCAGAGCGAGGGGTGGGCAGGGTTTGTTTGTTTACTTGGAAACAGTTCTGGAGCTCCAGTGATAGAAAAGTTAAAATTACAACAAAGGAATTAAAGGAAAATGCTACTCACTGTCCGCAAGATCTGTGCTTTTTGACAGTTGTTCTAGTTCCCAGCCTAGGTGTGCAGACTCATTCATGCTCTGTTTCTGTGCAATCTCCAACACCATATTCTCTTCCAGCAGTTCTTCAATTCTCTTCTTGTCTGTGTCCCGATCCTATGCAAGTGTGCAAATGTATACAGAGCTTAACTCCAAAAAGGTTCTGTCAAGGTGAACTGTTAAAAGCAGCACGCACTTCGAGGGTAGAAAAGTCTCTGTAAGCAACTTAATATGTCTTAATATTAAGATATACGCACAGCATCAATCATTTGTAGGGCTACCACATGAATTCTAAATGCTGTGCAGACCCCCAGCTGACCCTGTTTGAAGTAAGCTCAAATCCATAATATACTTGGAGAAAAGCAGGTGAGGATGAAGACATGCCTGGTGATGCTGCGGTCAGACCAACAAGGCTGGCTGAATTCAAGCTCTGTCCTTAAAAAAGCTGTTTGTAAAAGTGTAGCACGATGCAGGGAGACCCTAAAGACTCTGCATATATGACTTGAATTGTAGGGGGCTTCTTCAATCTGTCATATCTAATCTGGATCAAGTCATGTGCAAATCAAGAACATACCTATAATTATCCAAAAAATTGATCCAGATAATAAGGCTATCACTGCTTATAGCAATGATTTGGGCCACTTAATTTGTGGGAGTTGACACGGCGCCTTGAAGAGTCCCAGTTTCCAGCAAGCATTGTCCAAAAACTCACCAAGTCACCCAGAAAAACTGCATTCAAAACCACCACCCATTTCTGAAAAGCTGGAGCATCATGGTGCCCTGAATCAAGTCATTAAACATAACTCCATACAGAATCCTCTTTTGTTTCTAACATACTATTTTTCAAAAGCTTAAATCCACAAGAAGTCAAAAGCAAGAGGGACAACAGGAAGAATGTTAAGTTAAATACAGGAGATGAAGACAATTCTTATATGTTTGGACTGAAAAAAAAATCCCATGTCAGCATTCTGTTTGCAGATGATGAATTGCCACTTCTTGCATCTTTTGTCTGTGTGGTAATAAGCACACATGGTAATAGGCCATGACTCTGATTTATGTTGTAACCAATTTTGAATTTGTGTCTTCTATAGAAGTGATGGGTTCCTATAGCGATCATAACAGCTGGTGGTTTTGTTTGCAACAAAAAAGCTGTTTACTACCGTAGTTTACATATTCAATATTTAAAATTTCTGACAGATTTAAAAATCTTTTATAAATAAAAAGGAAGCCATTCTGTATTTTTACATTGTGATCTACGTTCTTGCATAAAATGTATTTCAAACTGTTCCACACAGCAGCACTTGCTAATATTCACACATTGAATGCTATAGCATTTTAAGAACACATATGCACCAAGTTCAAACTAAAGACATTTTAAGAAGCATGACTGACTTATTATCTTCTCCTCACTGGTTTCCACAACAAATTCATGTGACCTAGCAGGAAAACAGAATCGGAAAATGAGTGTAACAAAAGAAAGGTGCATACCAGCTCTACATCATGAAGCTTGGATTTCAACTGCAAATTTTCCTTCTCTAATTCATGCAATTTATCACCACGAGCTCTTGCCACTGTTAACTGTTCTTCTAGCATGGCCTTTGTTTCAATTAATATGATGTTGTCTTCTCTTAATTCCTGTGGAGCAAAAAGTAGCAGTATATACTGTTAATCTCTTTACATATATGTTTTTTAAAGACAAAGCAACTTTCATATATTGACATTATAAAATGTAAAAAAAAAAGTTTGACTTGTTTCCTTTATTAAAAAAACAAAAACAGATAGTTTAATAGGAAATAGTAGTTTAACGGAGTTTCTTTTACTGTAATGAAGACTTGATCAGGAGGCACCACAATGACTCAAAACCCCGAAGAATTCTTCATTTCTAACTCTATTATCATAATGCCATTTGCTCATCTAACTCATTGCAGCCCTCTGACTCTGCTTCCCCAACTATAAAATAGATTACATTTATTAAAGGGATATTATATTATGTTCAAGGCATAATATATTTCTTGCAGAACAACAAAAAAACATTTCATGCATTCACATAACCTACTTCCCGAAACAGGAAATGTCTAAAGCATAAAATCTGGCTGTGTGTTTTTGGTCATGTTTTAAATTTACTGAATTATTTCAGGTTAACACATTTGACTGCTAACTTTCACTCTTTCTGATCCTCAAACAAATCCAAGTCATACATCCAATTTTCCATGGCAGGAAAACATCAGCTTTCAAAAGATTTATTTAGGAAGGATTTTTTTTTATCCCCAGAAGAGTTGCAGTGCAGAAAGTCATTTATCTGTTCCTCTAAAGAACTGTTCTTTTGTCATCTTTCCCTCCCTTTCCCCTGCTCCAGTGAAAAGACACCAGAACAAGTAAGTGCACATCAGCTAGATGAAGTGCTTATGGCTTGACAACTTTATTCCTGGACAACAGCCTTTGAAATGTGAAGTCTCTTAACATCAGTGACATCAGTGTCTGCTCTCTCAGACCACAAACATTCAAACCAAGTAGACTCCTGAAAGTTCACTGGGCATGCATAAATCTCTAACTGCTTAGCCAGCAACTACTTTCTCATTTTAGGGAGGGTGGAATCAGCCACAGTGAGCCTCATGTGATCCAGTCATTAAAACAATATCCAAAATCAAAAACCAACACCCACACTCAAAGACAGCTGCAAAGCACAAGATAGGTTGTCAGATGACACCGACAGCCGTAATTCAATATCCTTATAAAGCAGTTAGCTGTTTGCTGCATCTTGAATGTAGATGTCATAGTACAGGAGGCCACTTCATGCTCTGCAGTATCGTCCTTGATCTCTTCATGGGTCACCTATCATCTTGCAAAAAGGAAGAGGGAGAATTTCCCTACTACAAAAGCATTGAAAGGATAAGTATATGAGAGTTTGTGAAATGATTCAGCTACTGCAAATAAAATGTCTGAGTGTACAAGTGAAAAAACAACTCTCCCCTCAATTTATAAAACTAACATTCCAGGCTAAGTCTGGTCTAACATTGTCACCTTTAGGGTGAACAAACTAAAGTTGCTGACACCGAACGATGACAGACCAGAGGAAGCAGAGGAACAGGAAATGTTCTGGGGGGTCACGTAAGCTGCAGGAAAACCCATACTGGAATAGCAACACGATCAGGGTTTGCTTTGCTGGCTCATCAAACTCAATCTGGACCACAGCCCTAAGAACTAAGGTGGTATCTGACCTCAAAAACGCAGCCTCAGAACTATTCCCCAAAACTGTCTATCAGGCAGAAACCAGTTATTTTAGTGTCTCATGAAGAATTAAGCTATGTGCCAAGCACATGTACACATTCAGGCTCTGGTACAAGCTGCACATCACTGGGAGCTGCAGTGCACAGAAAACTGAAGGCATATTTCCAGCAAGCACCCAAGAGGGGTGAACATGTCCGTTCAAAACACTTCTGACGAAATCTTAAATTAATAGCCCAATGGAAATGCCTCCTATGCGTAGGTCAACACTGCTCGCTAGTACATCCATGATCCAAGGCTGTCTTAATATTGAAAAGTTCATTTAATTTAAATAATTGCTCCATGGAAGCTTTTTCAAGTTAGATCGTAAAGCCTGGAAGGTAAAACCGTTCTACCTAAAACATGTCAGCACTAACATCTCACAAAGCTCTGGCATAACATAACTGGGCTGAAAATGTGCCTAGCTACAAATCATTTGGATTAGAGAAGCTGCAGGTAGAAGTAGGGTGAGGGTATTTTCACTGGAATTAATTTTTAACCTTTTTTTTTAATTAATAACAAAAAAAACCTACAAACTTGATTCTGTAGCTATTAGTTTCTTTTCAAACCAGCAGCAAAAATTGCTGGCTGTAGATTTTTTTTTCCTGAAAACATACTAAATTACTGGTAAGAGATTCAAAAATCTGTGCTTTATATTGCTTTTACCTTAAACTGTGATGGCTTAATACCCACTATATACAATCCTGCCTTTGTAATCATGTTTCTAAAATAAATTATATACTTTGCTCTAATCCCAAGCTCTGTCTTGAGTTAGCTTTAAGAACATGCATTGTATATTCATATGGGTTGCAATTAACTCTGAAGATAAGTGCTTCTACAAGTAGGGTGCTTTACTTCTCAGAAACATTTTCAGATACTAAAAGAGAAAACAGATTATATAAATCAAACCAGAGAAGTTGCACACACATTTAGACCTAGTTATTAGATGGAGCCCAAACCTTTCCCTTCTGGCAATTTGGAAGCTGCCCCCACTGAGCCATGAGACTGTTAATAAATGTCTTGCGACAGTCAAGCATTGCCTGGGTCGGCTATATGAACATACAGAAGAGGTACTTTTTCTTTTTTTCATGTCCACAGATATTCCTCCTGTCATCCTCTGTGGAAGCGTGATGCAGTGGGAAGGGGTAAGAATGGGCAAGGCAGACCCCCTGGCCTAGGGAAAGCATCTCCTGGAGCAGAGAGGAATCACAGAAGGGTTGAGGTTGGAAGGGACCTCTAGAGATCACCTAGTCCAACGCTGCTGGAGGCTGCAGGGGCTTTACCCTGGAGAGAAGTACCTTCTTGGAGGAAGCCCTGCACTGAGCCTGCTCCTCCACGTTGGCCGTTGCGACCTCATTAAGCCACTCCTGCAGGAAGGTCTCCAAACCACAGTCATCTACACGGTCTTCCAACAACAGTCAAATTAAAGTATAATTTCAGAGTATATTCTTGTCAAAAAATGCAGAGAACGTAAACAACATGCATGCTCAAATGTGCTAAGTTCACTTACAGAAAGACTTGCTCTGTTTGTACTTCTTGCATACTCCTTAAACTCCTCCCTGCTGCCACTGTTGGTGTCTATTATGTGCCCAGAACCCATTGATCAGCTTGCTCACAACTCTCAGGCTGTCACCATGTGCTATGCAGAGCACCTTCCATACATCTTGTTCAGGCTACTGAATGTGCATGACAACTACAAGAATGAAAATATCTTCAAGTGCCCATTTAATAGCTTTCTTCATTGATGCACTAAGTTAAAATCACTTTTTCTTCTCACTTACTGATTCTGCAAGGCCTGTTAATGATACTGCCAAAGCTTATGAGCCTTAAGGTATCACACTGCCACACTGCTGTGCTTTATGCACCTCTGCTTGTAATTGCTGTGGCTATGAGGGGTTTGTTCAGGTCCTAAGCACCCTCAGCTCAGTATGCAAACTGCACTAGTTAATGCCATTAGATGAAGAGGCACAGCACAGTCTAGTGGCATAAATCTCTATCATATTAAATCCTTGCACAAACCTTACAACTTGAAATTGTAAGCCTAGCTGTTTCTAAAGGAGTGGGAGGAATCCGAGCAGGCACTGAACTGCTCTCCAGCTATTGCTCCTGTTTCAGAAGGGCAGGGGACTCAAGTCAGTAGAAAACAGAGGGACATGGAGAGTTGGATCCTGGGTGCAGGACGATGAAGCTAGTACAGTGTCCCATGGAATCACCTGTATGTATCAGCATGGAACTGATGGCATTTTCCTGATGATGCCCATGTACAAAGCTGCCAGTCCCCAACTGTGCCATGGGTGGATCAATGAGAGCAGAGGGAGTGGTGAGCATGTGAAACACACTGGCTATTTTGGACCAAAGAGTAGCCCACAGACAGCTGTGCAATCTTGCCACATACTAGAAAAACCTCAGCCCTTGAAGCAGCAACAGCTCATGCTCAAGGCCACACTATTGCCCCAAAACAGAGAAGTGCCATGTTCATGGGAGTATTTTTCATCTCATCCATTGCTGTATCTGAGGGAGGTATCTCTGAAGGGCCAGTTTTCAACAATTTCACCAAAAGCTGGCAGGGTAGGAGTGAGGGAAGATCGAACAAAACAGAAGCAGAGGCCTCCTTACTGAATGGTGTGTGAAGCAGGATCAGCATGCAGACAGAACAGGAGACTGCTGGACGAGGACAAACGAAAGGTCTGAAAACCAGGAGCACCAGCAGCTGCTCCCCTGCCTTCACACCAAGGTAAGACTAAGCACTGCCCTCCTCTCGCCATGCTCTGGGAGCAGCGGGCAGAGGCAAAGCAACTCCAGTACACAGCCAAAAGTGAAATACCAGCACGTCACGCTGCTAGCCAGTACGCCAGGTAAGTGCCCTGCTGGTTTGCCAGCTTTAGCAAGGAAGAAACAGACAGATGGAGCCCCAAACTCTCTGAAGTAAAACGGAAATTACAGAGAGAATAGACAGGCTTTGCTAGGATATTGCTAAATTTAATAATCAGCCATATTATTGAATCTATTCGAAAGAAGCAGCATCTAGCGGATGTCCTAGGTCAGAGAGGAAAAGAATTGCCTACAAAGCAAGGTTTATAAAGCAGAAATAAGGCATATGTTCTTAGCCAGAAGCCTGATGAACATTCATTTCACAATTATGCTTCTCCCAGACCTAGGATTTTACACAATTATAGCAAGTGGGTAAACTACAGAACCTCAACATGGGTATTCAAGACTGGATATCCATCTGACTTTGGTTGAGATAGCACTTAAGTGAGGTTATTGAGAATTTAGATGAGGACCTCAATGTACAGAAAAGTTGCAGTAGAGCACCCTGATCTAACTTAAAAATTAGCCACACTTTGAGCATGAGATTTTATGAGATGCCTCCAAAGTTTTTTCTAACCTAAATTAGTCTATGATTCCAAATGGGCGCACCTGCAGGTGACTAACCTGATAAGGAGCATTACTGTGAGAACAAAAGCATAGGTTTCTCACTGAAGTCCTCTGCTCAGGGCACCAGGGAAGACCTCTCTCCTTACAAGCAACGGTTGCAAAAAGGGGTGCCTAGAATTTGTCATCCGAGGTCATTCTCAAGAATGCCCAGTCACTTGAACAACAGCTGCAACGGCTGCAGATACCCATTCATTTAGTTTACTTATATACAGCAATTAAAGTGCTGGTCAAAGGATTAACTTTGGACATCAAACATTTTACTTGCAGTCACTCTTCAAGGCTAGACTTAGATCCTTTAGAAGGAACCTCCAAAAAAAGTCTGTCCTCCTCAGCCACATAATGCTGAACCAAGCAGAGTTTACTAAAAATAATGGGTACTTTTTGCATACACCAAGTCTACTAAAAGAATGTTTTTGCTATTGACAGAATTTTTGATGCTGCTAAACCAACACCTATGAACATTATGAATTTTCCACTTGCTCTGATCTGCTACATTCAGCTCGATGATAAATGAGACATGAGCTGGTTACACAGCAAAAGCCAAGCATTAAGCATTACTCATCAAGTCCTCCTCCCGATCTCCACTTGCCTCCATGCGAGCTTTGTAAAAATCCACATCGTGAAGTTTCTCTTTGCATCGGACAAGTTCCATCTCCAGCCTCTCCACACGGTTTGCCCTCTCTCTCAGGGAGTCCAGCTCATCTCTGTATGCTCGGGCAGAGCGAGCATCCGAGGCCAAGTGAATATTCTGAGAGAAAAGAGAGGTTAAAAAGAATTAATATTTGAAAGAGTATTCTTTAAACTATTTTTTTTCCTAGGAGCAGTCATGAACAGGGATTGAATAATTTTCTGTTGGCACATTAATGAGAGAATTTTCCTATTAGCCAGTCAGTTCTTTACAAGACTAAGAGGTTCCTCAGTCTGATGGGACTCAGCCATATTCAATTCCTGATGTTGCATGTGCTCCAGGCATTACTGGATTATTTGCAAGCTAAACAGATGAGACTGCTCTCACCATTTAAGCAGAAAGTGTAGCACTGCTATTCCACAGTCATACTAGTCAAGCAGCTTGCTGGAATAACTTGATCCTTCATTAAAGAAAGTGTGGAGCAGAATTTTTATCCTCACAGTGAAAGAGATGTTTTTAAATTAGGAAGTCTGACACAAACAAGGCCACCTTACCTCTTGTTTTATTTTTTGAAGCTCTAGGATGAGCTCTTCAACTTCATGTTTAGAGTCCACAAGCTGCTCAGACTTCTCCTCCCTGAAAAGGATTAGAAAAAAACAAGTAGATTCTCTTTTTTCCCCTGGAGCACTACCAAGTATGTTTTCTAGGAAACTAGAAGGAAAGACAGAAGTCATCAGGTATATTCAGAACATGGAATTTTTTGATGGCATGCCACCTTCATAAGACTAGGAGGTATTCTCCCGTGATACCACATATCATAGACTTGAGACTGCAGCTCTTTTTAAGTATCTCTATTTAAATCTCACTAGATCCTATTGCTGTCATAACCAACTGTACTATCCTCTGAACTTCCACTTATTAAGCAGTGCTGCTAGTAGATGGTGCTTTGAATAGCAGAAGGGAGGGATGAGAGACAAGAAGAAACACAAAAGTAGCCCTTATTAAGGCCATGTAAGAAAAAGAAGAAAAAATAGAGCACCCACACTAGCTTCCTAATGCTATGAATAGAGGAAGGTGAAAGACATCATTCTGAGAGCTCCCATGGAGATCAGTGCAGGGGAACTGACGGGCAACTGTATTTTCAGTATTGACACAGTCTTAACACAGAACTGTCTCTAGCAGCATAAAATGCTGGTGACTCACAGTTCCTGTCGGACTCTTCGCAGTTTAGCCTTTGTGTCTGCCAGCTCAACTGCAAGGTGCTGTTTGTCTTCATTGGAACGATGGTTGGCTGGGTTTGGTGATGAATCTGGGCTTGGTGGTTTCAGAGGACTTGGTGGTTGCTGAGACTGTAGATAATCTCTCTCTTGAGTGAGATCTACAATCACCTGGAAGTATGCAATATTGAGAACAAAAGCAATAATACTTACACATTGTGTTTTTCAAGCATGTAAAATGATTAATAAACATGGAAAATTATTATCCTGTCATTCAGAATTCAAGTGATTCTCTCATCGGAAGGTTACACAGATGAGGAAAGAAATCTCTAACATGCTTTCATGACTAGATCAATATTAACAGTCTAATTTGTTTGGATAATCCATACAAGCTCTTAAAAACCAAGCTTTTAACTAACACAATCAGAAAGTCACATGCACAACAGAAAAGTCAGGTTAATGAAAGGAAGACATCAACTGCAAAGATCTGAAGAGAAAGGAGCTCACAAGTCAGCATGAGATAGGTCTGGTGTTACACAAAAAAAAACCTGAAGATGACAGTGGAAGCAAAAGTGGTAGGTGTTTCACTGGCGAGAAAGTCAAGCAATCACTGTAATGTGAATGACTGGACAAACAGGCAGAGACAAAATTCTAAAGATAATCAGAGCTTGAAATGCTTTGGTCTCCACTGCATGCACTCCTCCTACCAATAATTGCACCACATCTGAAGTGCTTATATAAGAATCAATTGAAAAGTCAAAATATTTCCACCGATTTTCAGTGGTGTAAGAGAAAAGCTCATAATAGACACCAAAGGCACAAACAAGACAACAGAAGGAACAGAACATGTATCAACTGCTCCACAGGAGCTCCATATGACAGAGGTGTCATCGTACTTCTGTGCACTCATCTCTTTCATCAATGAGTCTTTTGAGGTGGAAAACCATATTCCTGGAGAGAGACTCCAGTTCTTCAGGAGCCATGTCTGGCAGCTCCAGCCACTGCAAATCAAAGACATTCTCCTGGTTGTGAGTCACCTGAGAAGAGGAACAACAACAAAAAAGTTCTCATTAGTAGATTTAAAATTTTGTTTGCTACATAAGCTGCACCGCCCAGACCTGTCTAGTGGTCACTTCAAAAAGACAAAGACACCACATTTCACCAAAAGCAGGCTGCGAAGTACACACACGTGACTACCTACCTCAACTTTAACACAGGCCAGTGGTTTCTAGTATCTGGGTTTTTGATAATTATTAAGATTGAATTTTAAAGTGATCAAGTACACATTATGGTCAAAAGGACATATGTTTGCACAGTACAAGTTATGCACTAAGCTGTCTTAGTTCAGGCACTGGGGTGGTCACTACCTGAACAAGAAGGGAGTAGGTCCCACACTGAGCAAGGAGGCTGGTGCCTCACTGTGAAGCAGCCCCGTTTCCAAGGGCTTTGCAGCCTGCAGGTGCTACAGACAGGGGGATCTCACTCAGGTGGAATTGTCTTTCACTGCTGCTAGCAGAGTTTGTTTTAGCTGCCATCCTGCACAGCTTGTTCCCTCTGAATCATTGGGCAGAACTGTCACTCAGCAGAAAGGCGCTCTTGAGCTCAGTTAAAAAATGTTTTGCTACAACCATATTCTTTGTTACGGCCTATTTCAAACAAGTTTTCAAGCCCCTTCTGAAAAGCCTTTTCTGGAAAGCAGATTTTTTGAGTGTTAGTAAATTTTTGCCTTAGACTCCCATTATTTGTTCTCTAAATTGTAGTTTATTAGGGTTTTGCACCTGCTCTCCAAAACACAGAGCTCACAAACACTGCTGCCTACCCAGCAGAGGGCGTTTTCACAAACACTGCTGCCTACCCAGCAGAGGGCGTTTTCATGTGGCTTTTCTTTGCCTCTCCAAAGCAAGCTAAGCTGGCTCGAGCGCCTAAACAGATTTCTTCCTTTTACCAAAATCATAGATGTCCAAGAATATTTGTCACTGGATCAGACTTCTGTTTAAAACAAAACACGTGCCTCATGTCAGCTGCAGAGTACTATTTTCAAGACTACCTGAGTTAGGAAAACACTGTTTGAAGCAACCAAGACTCTGGGGAGCCTTCATCTTACCTACCATGAGACTTAGGGGTTAAATCCCTAAACTGCTGCTACAAACAGGACTTTGTGTCCTAAACTGTACACTCCTTTTGAAAGTATTTCATACCTTCTACATTATAAATGTATCTTCTATATGAGCCTGTAACTGGCAAGCAAGACATTTATCACCGCAACTTTTTGAAAAAGCACTGAGCCAAGTAACATTCCAAACAGCTGCCATATCTTCTAATTTGATTGCAAAACTACTTTCACAGCATAATCATTTTACTCTGTGAAGTTGATAAAACCATTATGAAACTTCAAGCATTAACTTTTAGATAACAAAAAATGATATGCTGAGACATGTAAGCATGAAAACAAAGTGAAGATAGATGCTGCCAAGTCCTACCTCCTGAATGTGGGCCACGATAGCAGCTTGTGTTTCAATATCCAATTGTTTTATTCTTTCAATAAATTCTTCTTTTCTTTCACACTGTTAAAAAAAACACTCCCTGAAATGATGGCACAAAACTGAAGACTTTCTGTAACATTTTCTCATTTAAAATAGAAAATCTTGTGCTGTTAATGACAACATGTTCAAGATCTACAATTTGGCACCCTGTACGAGGTAACACTTTGTTGCACAAATGGAACATGAACTGAATTATGCATTGAACTCCTGAAACTTTTTACAGCCAGCACAACTAAGGCTAAGTTAAAATGGTTGGTTTTGCTCTTTAAGAATAAGTCCAATGCACAATGAGATCAAGGGATGGGGTGACAGCCAGGGGAAATCACCACAGTTTCTTTAATGAGGTGCACACATGTAAACTGGGTGAGTACAAGCCCTACATTTATACTGCATCACTTATCCTGCCTGCTTAGAGCTTTGGCAATGAAAAGAAGTGCATCGCTTTAGACTGTGCTCACATCAAGCCTGCATTTTGCTTCTTGGGAATTAAATCAACATGTGCTTTAGATAGAAAATAGGACTGAGGAACTTTCTGGACAAAAATCAGTTACATTTCAAACAGATATGGGCAGGTCTTCTACTGATGATTTTAAAAGAATCAAACATGTCCCACTCTCTACATCTGCAATTGTATATTAATACCATTGCAGGGCAGAGTTGTTATTAGAAGGCAAAACAGAAGTTAAATATTTGAAGTGAAACTACTTTTCTACCATCTACAGGGGCCCTTTTGGGTATGATTCTGAGTCTCATCCTTCAATTTACTAGGAAGAGGGCAAGAACTGTAAATATGGGCTGAAGATGAAAATAAATAAATAAAAAAGCTTGCCAAATCAGACCCTTATGCTGCAACGTAAGAGCGGGATAAGTTCAGGGCAGCCATAGGAAGACAGCATTACCGTGACATAATCAACTTGACATAGCTGAGCAGGGTAAGTGTCCTATGGCTCGACAAAAACACCAGCCCAACCAGCAAACAAGGTCAGCGAGAAGCAAAGGCCGCCGAGGCCCCATTGTTCCCCAGCCGAGGGCTGCTGGGCAGAACACACATTTCTTTATCTGAGCACTGTGGGTGCCACTGCGGAGCTTCCCATCTATGTGGTCTGTCCATTTATTTTAATAAACACTGCATAAAATTCTCCACATGAATATACAGAGTATCTATTCATTTAGGATTTTCTACCTATGCACTATTCAAAGAAACGCAAAGAGGATTCATTAAACAAATGTGCTGAGACTGTTAGCTTATTTATTTGCCTTGCACTAGCACATACTATTACACTCTTATATATTTTAAAATAGCATGAAAATAAACCAAAAAAATCTTTAGAACAACACTATTCAAAAGTTTATATTTTTGTATTCTACTGTTAAAGTGGACTACTTAGTTTCAAAATTACACATGCCGTGATTGATTCCAGTATTGGCAATAAACTGGGACTACTGCTGCAATTTCATTCATCTACTGCATCTTTTCCCAGTTTCAGTCCACGTGCTATCTTCAGCTGGAGACCTGCTCATACAGCACTGACCTTTGGCCAGATTTTCCCTGACCCAGAAAAACAACAGATTAAAAAAGAAGAAAAAAAAAATTCTCTAATCTTTAATGAACCTTTACCTGTACGGCACAACCAAGAACCAACAGCAGCAGCTTCTTAATTTCATCCATACTTTTACCTGGAGATAGGCAGAAGAAGGGGAGGAGAGAAAAAAAAAGAAAAAAAAAGAAAAATAATTATGTGCAATATAAACTACACTTGCAAGTTGCCATCTCCAAAGGTAATACCCTCCTGAAAAGGGGATAACACCTCTTTTGAACAAGTACCTCAGTAATATATACAAGCCTGTTTTAATGGTACTGTATTTCCCATGTAACAATACAGTTTGTATGGATTAATTTGAAATCCTAAATTCAGCATGAGTCTTTTCTACAACATGCTACCATCAACTGCATTTTCTGAGGCTTTCCTTATTGATGGGGTTTTTTTCCTTTAAAAGACTTATACACATGCCTAATGCTTGATCCTTATTTTATGATTAACAGAGAAAAAAATGTGTAGCAGCACGTAAGGAATATTACTCTTACGCAAAGAACTTGTGCTAACTTTGAGTGATAGCTACTTCATAATTACAAATCTTTCCTAAACTGCAGGAAGTCATTCTGCACACCTAAATTCTCCTTAACAGGTATGTTTTAGAACCTAATTCTGCTGTCTCTGTTCTGCAGCAAGGCATGTTCACACTTTGAAGCAAAAACCCCATGTGCTAAAAGGGATACAAGTGATGTAGAAGGGAGAATTTGCAGCTAACCATATGCTCTTGGAACCATGGCAAGGAAAGAGGCACAAGCAAGGAATCCTGCTGCAACCACAGCCCTGCATGATTCCTCCTAAGGCTAAGAGGAGAAGACTGCATGGGGAAACTGGCATGGCCTTGAGCCAACTTCACATCTTTCAACAAAATTAAAGCATGGATTGTTGGGGAGCAAAAAATATATATATATCAAAGAGCTACAACAAGAGACTAAAGGCAAAGGGCTTCACAAAGATGGAAATTCACTGTGCCAGCTAATAAGAACCACCAAGATTTGAAATTAGACATTCAGAAAAAGTCTGACCCTCACCTACACTAGGTAAACAAGAGGAAAGAAACAGGCTATGCAGTTTTCTCCCATCCCTGCATACATTTGTTTTTAAGTGTAGGATGAACATTCTCCTTTTATAACCTGCTTTCCTTGAGTGTTCAATTACTCATATATATGTATATATATGTAAAAAAAATTCTGAATTTCAAGTTGGAAGCACAGGCAGGACCCCAGAGCGAGGAGTGGAGTCACCCTGCTTCATATGTTGCAAAAGGGCACGGAGAGCCCAAGTGCCAGGCAAGATCCTCACGGGCCCCGCTGCCATATGCAGAGAGCGCTTAGGGAATGTTACACTTGCTGGTTGCCTTTTAACACACATACACCCTAAACAGCCTTTGAACATATCTTACTTGTTAAGCAGATTTTTCAACAGCTTTCATAAAAGCTGATTTTAAAAATCTTTATAGAGTCGTCTACAGAAAGTACTAGTATAGCCTATGGACCTGCACTAGCATCCTCAATTCCCAACTGCCACATTATTTACTCTTAAGACAGCAGGTGAAATTCTCTTCAACAGTGAAGATTTTTCAAAGCTGCTTGTTTCCACTCTAGCCTGTGAATACACTGCTGGCCCTTTCTTTGCAGGGTATGTAAAAACTGCTTTTGAAGGACATGATCTTTCTTGTTCTCCTATTCCTTCTATACAACTACAATTTAGCATAAAAATATCATCTCAGTCTGTGATCATTTGTGATTCTAAATCACATAACCTTAAATGTAGTCAGTGTCATAAAAAAGGCTACTTCATGAACGGTGTTTTACTTTCCCTGCAATAACAGATGCGCACGAGTGACACTGCATGACACTGCAAGGTGCACTACCCTTAGTTATTACCTAGGTTAACTCAACAAGGTCAACCTTGCTCTCCACCCAGCAACTGCCCTCACCTAGAGACCCCCAGAGACCTTGTCTCAACCAGGATCTGTGACAACATCAGCAAGAAATGGCAAACCCTGTGGCAAGGAAAGCCAATGCAGAGTTTATGGAAAGCAACGAGAAATTAAGAGGCCTGAAGCAATCATGAGACCATTACTTTGCTACAATTTTAAAACTAGCCTTTGGCTCTCCACAACAGCAGCTCTCTCTCTCTCAAAAAAAAAAAAAAACCCTGTCATATTTTTCGCAAAATGTATTTTAATAACATTTTTATGCTTGTAGACATGCTACATACATGTAACAAAATAAGGCTATGGTACTCACTAGAGACTTTTAAGATTAAAAGGTCTAGTTAACACATCTACTCTGTAGAGCAGACATAACTGTTTTAAAAAAAGCTGTGCATGTGCCTTGAGCAATGCTTCCCTCCATAATTATAAATTCAAATAATTATAATTAGGATTATATTAAAATTATTCAATAAAGTACAATTTGGGTATTTTCTATAATCCCAAAATGACAGATTGATAAATTAAGGGAAGTATTTAAGACAGTTGAGCTGTGAAAAGTTCAAGGATCTGAGCATAAGAAAGGCTTGGCATTTCTTGCAGACATACGGAACAGTGAAATATATTTGGGTAGAAATGGTACAATAACTTTAAAGCACTCGCATATCATTTATACTCAGGATAGGTTTCAAGCCTTAGAGTAACATTATTTAGGAGAGATATCTAGAAGAAATAGAGTACAAGTATAAATCAACTCTCCACCCCTTTTAAGAGCTTTACAGAGATTTTTCCAAGTGAATCCCAGAACAACTCAGGAAGGGCTTGATTACGTCTCTCCCATTTCCCACACACGAGCTGAGGTACCCAAAACCAGCGCCCAAGGTTACCCAGTAACTCTGAAGCACATTGAGAACCATGACGCAGTGCAGGAACTAGGATTCATGCTCAGGACTGTGTTCATGCTGTAATGAACACTGAACAAAAGCAAGTGATCTTTAGCCCTAACGCAATTATGCCCCTCGTACAGTAATTCATTCTGGGATGTTTTTCAAAAGGCTTGGCTTGTGTTGATGTAAGGAGGTGGTAAAGCCCCCCTGTACAGCGTAAGCAGAAATACGCAGGTCCCCTTACGCCAGCTCAACAGGACAACACAAGGCCTTCCTAGTTGGCCAGGAAGAATTGTCTGGGTCCACCCAAACCTGTCTTAGCTGACCTTACCAGGAGAGTTTGAGGTTTTAAGTGTTTTTTTTGTTTGTTTCTTTTCGTGTTTGTCTTGCTTGAGATGGACCTCTTTCAAAGCTCTCACAGCTGCTCTCAGATTTCATATTTGCACCTGCAAGGGAACCAGCCAACCCAGGAGATGTGCAGAGAGCCCATCTGCTCCCAGCAGCAAGATGTCAGGTGGGAACCCAACCACCACCTAGGCACTCTGCAATTGTTTGTGCACTGCAGAGCCAAGAGATGCCCCTGCTGTTAGAGAGGACCAAGTGAGAAGCAGATGGCAGCATCCAGGGAGGAGGCAGGCAAGGAGATTAAGAGACACCATCATCACCACCACAGCTGAGGATCATGGTATAGAGACAGTAGAGAAGAATGTGGAAAAACAAGAGGGAGTAGGAAAGGAAGGAAAGATAGGAGGGAAATGGGCAAAGAATGGAAAGGGAGCCCAAGCAGGTGACACGTGGGGTTTGTGCAGCTTCTTTGTGCGTGTTTCAATGTGATTTTCCTCCAAGGGATCTGAGGGAAGGTCCCCGACGTGTATGGTGCCTGCAGGCAGCGGCCAGGGGACCTGTGTAGCAGGTGGGAAGTGGTGAAGCACACAAGCACTATTTTCCCCAACTATAGCAAAATCATGAAAAAAAAAGCAGCTTGAATTCTAGATTTGTACTATTGAGGCAGTGTTTTGTTATTAACTCTATATTTTAATGAGCCTTTGTGCCTCGGCAGGCTTTTGAAACAAAATAAGGAAGGAAACCAAGCATGAAAAAACACCCCAGTGGGAGACTACATCTTTTATGATTTTAATGGAAAACTGTTCCTGTGGACTTTTATTAGCAGGAATTTAGGCGTCAGTTGTACACAAACTTAACTTGTAATTTGAAAAAGGTATCAAAAAGGTTAAAAGTCTTGGGGAAGGGAGGTGGGGGGGAACTATGACTGTTTCAAAGATTAACTGCCATCACTTTCCAAGTGCACTCACCAACCGAGTTAACCTAGCATGCCTGGAAACTGAGAAACTAAACTACACAGTGCCTCTAAACAGAGGTTCAGGACTGCTGTTGTTTATTGATAATCCTTGCAGAGGCATGCAAATGAACCTGGCCATTTAAAGCATACTGAAAAGCAGAACAAATTAAAGAAGATTTCAAAGAAATGCACTCATGATCAGTATGCTGATGATTCTCACACTGAACATGGCCATATTTGTGGTCTCCTGCAGAAGTTTCCTAAATCCTTTAATTAAACTTTGAGGTTTTTCTTCAGCTCCCTACATTCTACTTCATCTTCTCATCAATTATCTTTATAGCTTTTATGCTCATGGACAAAGGAACCGTAGCCAAAACTGCCCCAGCCTAAAACAAAACAATTTGAAGGACAGGAGAGCAGGTAAAGCTCCTGAATCAACAGACATGTACCATCTCTTGTGCAAAAGCCCAACTGCCATAGCACGTTTAATAGTGGCAGCTCTGTTTTTGCAATGGTCTCACATTCAAAGTACAGCCATAGAAGCCCTCGGTAGTCCTGAACGCCAAGTGACAAGTGGGGGCTAAATAACAAGAACAGCATTCTCAGCTTTAGAGCTATTCAGTTTATGATTTAGTACACATAACGTCACTTTTGGCAGTGTTTCAGAAGGACAAAATAAAATTTGCAGATTGAACTGGCAAACAGACCACTCTGAAGCACCATGAAACTAGGAATAAGTCAACCGGATGCACTGTATAACGATTTCATTGAGTGATCTAATAACCCTCTGATCTGGGTTGTGTGGAATAAATACAGAAGCTGAGCCTTCCCAGTTCAAACAGTACCAACCAATACTCTATTTGTTCCAGAAATGTGACCATAGGATGATTTTTTTCCTCCTCACTCTGCCAAGAGGAGACTTTCATTCAGATAAATTACCTAGGGAAGGCAAAACGTTAGAATCTCTGTTTCTCAGATCGATGCCAGCCACTCAGACCACCTGCACCTCATCCTCTCCAGAATCTATTGCTGCCCAGGTTCCTTTATCCATCACTGCATCTGCAGCTACCTCTTCCAAGACCTATTTCTTTCCTTCTCAATTTCTGTCCTGGACCAATGACAGAGAAGGCTTCTCTACCCTTCCTGCCAATTTTAAATACCTACTTGTTAAGTAATTAATATCTGTCTCATTCCTCATATTGCTGTTATCCTAACACTCTCACTCTCCATGAGCTTTCCCTAGGTTCCTCTATATTTACATCAAAAAGCATCACTTTCCACGTTGATGACTGCTTTATCCTCACATCTCTATTCAGCTTTCAGTCCTCCTCTACCTCTCACCACATCTTTCATTTCACTTTTTCCCCAAACCACCCCAGGTGCTGCTGCCTTCCTCCCATTCTTTTCTGTAAGGCATTCAGTATTAAAAAAACAACTCATAAATCTGACAATTATCTGGTCATCACTCACCAGACACACAACTTCCCCCTTATTTTCTTCTTTGTGAATTCCTTTCTACCCATTTGTTTAATTTCTCAGTTCTCTTCTCCCTGTACTCTCTTTCCAGGCTTTATCGCCTATCAGCCAGGCTCCTCTTCCTGAAACCTCTGCTAGTTCTCTACTTCTCTAACAATTTATTCTGCACATTTTAGTGACGTGTTTACCCAAGGTGAGGGCTTCTCTTGAAGCCCTGTGCTGAGATACTCTCCTCCTCGAGTATGCTCTCGGAAGCAAGTAGTCTTTCCTCTGTCTCTGTACACTACCTTCCTCTGCAGTGTACAAGCTGAGACTTGTTCTCCAAAGCATTGCATAATACACCCAAGTGAGAACTTCACTTTTTCTTATGCACACATATCCCATTATTTTCAGTCATCCACCTATTCCATTTTTGTATTATTTAACATTTTCAACATGTTCTGCTGAATCATGCCATCAATATTAAGAACAGCTAAAAAAGTGAAAACATTACATTTCAAAAGACGACAATAAAATGACACAGAAGTTTGTTTTTAATCAGAGGAGTTAGGCATAAGAACACATGGGTGATAATATCCTTTCTACAAGGAACATGTTGACGGTGCTTTATTGAAAGAAAGAGTGAAAGTGGATTAATGTGCTGTCAGGAAGCAGCAGGTCACAGGGCTCTCTAAAGTTAGTGTTTTAGTGGAAGTTGCACAGAAATGCAGGGCAGCTTTTAAGGGTGCCTACTCCCCAGGAAGCAATGCTGTGGCTACTGCATTACAAGCCTCCTGCCTGCTGTAATTCAGAAATGGCAAGGACAAAAATCTAAACAGCCTTCCCCAGTGCCACGAGCCAGCCACCTTATTGCCCCAGATATTGCTATCCACTAGGATTATTCCTAGTGCGAGCAGTCCAGGCTCTGCCCATTCCTCTCTCCCCGCCCACATGCCTAAGATGGGCAATAGCTCAAATCCCCTTCAGGGCCCTCCCCAATTCCAGCAGCCTGTGCTGCAGAATTCAGGCTGGCAGCACAGACTTCGCTCTGCTTCTTGAGTAAGTAAAGTAAACACCGGATCCTCAGCTTGATTTTACTGCAAAGGTATCTGCAAGTTTATGACTCTCAGTGATCCAACATCTTTAGGTTTATCTCCTTTTCTGATATAAACCCTTCTGCTATAAACCTACAGATTTCATTGCTGCTAAGAACAGCAAAAGGAACTCTTCTGCCAAAGCCTCTGTCACTTGCTTATTCTGGACATGCTGGTTACCATGTCATCTTCTATCACTGCTGATTCAGTTCACCCAGTTTTCTTTCACTTGTAAAAAAATGTACTGCCCTAGGCACTGGCATGGGAACAGAGATGGAACAGGCATGCAGAAATAAAAATCTCAACCCCAAACAAACTCTTCATTTTCAAAGTGAGGTTCCAAAGAGAAGTCAGCTTCATTTTTCTGTTAATGAGCATTCATTTTGTCCCACGAAAGATATGGAAAATTGGCAAGAGGAAGTACACAGGTAAGGGCCACCCTTCCATGACAGCGACTGAGGAATGTACAAACAGAAACTGAGGCACAAAGTTCCTAGATGTGCTGCACACTTCCTCTGAGCTAATACACATAGCACATGCACTCTCACCTTCATATACTAGATATTGTATTTGCTTATGTAAGTATGTACATTAAGTATTTAACTGAGACTCAGGAAAAGTATTAGTATGCAACTACAAATATACAGAGTTTGGTTACAAGTACTTTTTATTAAAGAAAATAAGTACAAATTTTACTTAGCATTTAGGAGCAGGGGCAGGAACTCAAGTTACTCACCAGAAAGTGGATCTTTGCCAATCATTAAAACATTTGGTAAATTCATTACAATCAGCTGCTGGAGGACCTCCTAAACAAAAGAGAACATGAGGCAGAGTTGAGCATGAAGGAATCCCAATCAATCACATCACAGCATGCAGGGCTCCATCGATCCCCAAGCCTTTAAAGTGCTGGCAGCCAGAGGTCACAAGAGGAAACCCCACTTCAGAGAGAAATCTCTGTTTGAAGATGGCATCAGGTTGCAGAGCTAACATGTACCCATTGCTTCCTTTAACAGCAGTCAGTGTAGAGGGTACAGGGTCCCACGGTGCTCATCAAAATACACCGACCGCCATGCCAGGGTACACCCATCAGTCACGCCTCTTCCCCAGACATGACCTATTTTCACTCGATGTTTAACACACAGCTGTTGTCATGTCTCAGGGCTCACAAACATAGCGGGTTCATCAAAGGTACCTAAGCCTGTCTGTGAAGTCTGAGTATTCCAAATAATAGGTCTAATTATTTCATGGTATGAAATTTTAAAGATGGGCAGGATAACACACAGGATGGGAAGAAGAGGAGCTAGTGAACAGATACCTAACTGGCTTGGAAAAACTGGGCCTAAAGTTTCAGATTTGCTTTTGTTTTTAAAGGGGAAGAAAGCAGAGGTTTAAGTTGCATCATAAGCCTCATTCAAATGTTGTCTTATTTACAGAAGGAGGCAAAGGAAACCTCGCATTGCTCAGTCATGTTTAACACTCACACACCAGCTGCCTGCAGCTTCACCAAAATGTCTGAAATGATCTTATGAGACAGAGAAGTCTACAAGCTGTGGGCAAGCAAATGCTCATAGGTAGACAAATAAACACATTGCAAAGGGGGCTTTGTGTAGCAATATGCTCAGCCACAAACCCAAATCATTTTCTGTAATATTTAGAACCCAGAAATATGCTACTAGCTTTAACCAGCAGTTACTAGCACTCATCTGAGATGATCTGAATAAAACATTAGGCAGGCAAGTATTTTATTTCACAAACAAAGGCTTAGGAGGAAAATGATTATGTGACTAAAGTCTTGTGCAAATTCCACACAGAGCTACCAAATGTTTGGCAGGTGCCTGGCCCCTGCTTGTCTGAGTTTCCCAGGCCATCTCCAGGCCACCAGGAGGGCACACGCACTAACACTTGCATGGAATTCAGAGCCAAGGAAAAAATACTGAATATAGGAGCACATTTCCTGAAACAGTCATCTATTCACTGAAATGCTTCCTTTCTGAGTTACCAGATTGTTATTTCTCTACTTTCAAAGTTACCACAGAAGAAAAATTAAATCTGATGGAAAGAGGAAATATTTCTGCCCACCTGCAACATTTGATAAGTAATCAGAGTGGATGTTTAAAATCTGTTATGGATGTAGCACACTTTCCTCCAATTCATATGTGCATCAGTCTAATCAGCAGTAATTTTCTGGATGAAGTAGAAATATTTCAATGTCACAGCTGGAGTTTTTTTGGTACTACTAAAAGCAAAGATCTCCACGAAAGGCCAAGTTTGACTAGTCAGGACTAGTCACTCAGTAAGTCACCAGCCAAATGCATTTATGGTTTGCACACTGAAGCTCTGTGAAGAAAGTCTATTTGACACTGCTCCCCACCAGGTACAGCACAGATGGCGTCTCGCAGCACACAACTACACTGCAGCGTTCACTCACACATTTTCAGCACCTGCATCCACCAAACTCTCCAGCTTTAACTAGTGACATCCATAGCAAAACAAAAAAAAAAAAAAAAA
>NW_010582253.1:155966-175930 GCF_000705375.1 Tinamus guttatus
TCATCAGATCTGTGGCTCTCTGGCTGGTAGACAGACACGGTCCCTCAACCTTTATGCTGTGAGCATTCCCATGAGCTCCCTCTGCAAAATCAAGTGCACCATCCCATAGGGCCGTGACTGAACGCCCCTGTAGCTCTTGGAGCTTATTCCTAGCATTTATTGTCTGGCAGGATTCTCAGGATTCTCATAGTCACTGAATACAAGCAGAAACGGGCCTGGATCAGTGAAGAGCCATCTCTTAATTCAGATGAAAAGATTCAAACTGTTGCAATTCTCATCTGTTTATTTTTTAAGTTATTTATTCAGATAAGTATCTTTGTTGCTCCAAATGCCTTCACCTCAGATTATTCTGATAGGAATACCTAGACATTATGCAGTACAGTTCAACGGGTGATCTTGAAGTGCTTTATAAGAGGTCAATATCATTACACCATTATTTTCCCAGATTAAGCAAGTGTCTCAGAAGTTGCTTCAGTTAAAAACACACAACTTGCCAACTGAGCTGTACCAAGACGGCCAACAAACCATTCAACCACCCAGCTACAAACATGAGGTGAATTGCATTAGCTGAAAGCGCACTGACAGCCAAGCAAATGAGTTTTACTTCAGCTTTTATACAGGTTAAACAGAGTCAAGTTAAGATGGCCAAGGTGACAAGGTGACACACTGACTCGATAGCTAGGACAGTGCGACTGCACCTCAGAGTAACCACTCAAGCTCCCACATCTGGGTTTACAACCCGAGTCCCTTCCCCTCTAAGGCAACCCAGGGATTCTGCAGCTTCTATCCACCCATCAATATTTCCTCATTTTTCTCAGTTGAAAAACCACTACCAAACCATTTTAAACCATGCACAAAAAATAGGATCTGGAACAGTTCCGATTTAACCACAGCTCTGGAACAATGCTCCCAATGGCAATACTGGATGACAGGTTACCTGCAACACTGTAACTTCCAGATGTCAACTAGGATGCTGTGCTTCAGTCCAGCCTCTCTGCCCCCCTCACATTTCCCAGCATGGCTGGGAAAGTACAGGCACGCAGAGCAAAGCATGACCTGCAAACACCTTCAGCAGCAGCCCACAGCCCCCCACCGCACTCCAGAGAAGCTATACAAGCAAAGATGCTGACTTCTACAAGAAACCTTTAAATCATGTTTATAGTGCTACTAAAACTTGATTGAAGCAGTAAAGATTACAGCAACAACATATGGTAAAAGTTTGCCCACCTAACAAAACAATTAGGGTTTGATCAGCCAGCTTTACACCTAGGCCAATAATGAACTAAGTGGCCAGAACTGCAAGCCAGGAACCACCTCACACGGACAACCAATTACCATGTTTCACTGCTCCTTAGGAGATTCCCATGAGAAAAGCATTTTGATACCAGAGAATTCTTTAAGAGATCCAGTTCAGAATTGCTCCCTGGCAGGCTTTAGTGCAGCCTATAGAGGTGCCTGAAATTCTCCTTAAGATTGGAGTATTTTAAGGTTGCACACATGGACAAAAATCTCAGCTCTTCTGTCAGCAGCGATGGACAGAGCAGATGCTTCTAGGCAGCAGATCATCACTAAATGCAAATATGAGGGACCAAATCTTACACTACCCAGACTAGAAGCAAGCTCTGTGCATGGAGGCTGCAAAGCTTGTACACACAGAAGTCTGTGCCCCATTTCTAGAGGGAGGGCTTTCCAAGTACAGGTCAAATGGAGCACTTGGCCCCTGCTTCCCCCTGTGCTGTGCCTGCCAGAGGGGACAGCTGCCAGAGAGCAGCTGGTGAGGCCACATGTGGAGTCCTGTGCCCAGTTCTGGGCTCCCCAGTACAAGAGGGACATGGAACTACTTGAGAGAGTCCAGCACAGGGCTACGAGGATAACTGGGGGCCTTGAGCATCTGCCCTATGAGAAAAGACAGAGAGAGCTGGGCCTGTTCAGCCTGGAGAAGGGGAGGCTCAGAGGGGACCTGATTGGTATATACAAACACTGCAAGGGAGGGCGTGAAGAGGATGGGGCTAGCCTCTTTTCAGTGGTGGCCACCAACAGAACCTGAGGCCACAAACTGAAAAAAGTTCAGTTCAGGAACCAAAAGTTCCACAGGAACGTAAGGAAAAAATTCTTGACAGTGAGGATGACAGAGCACTGGTTACCCAGAGAGCTTGTAGAATCTCCTTCTCTGGAAATATTGCTTGGTTGCAATCCTGTGCCACATGCTCTAGGTGACCCTGCATGTACAGGGGGGTTGGACTAGATGATCTCTAGAGGTCTAGAGGATCTCCAACCTTAACAATTCTGTGATTCCATGGCAGGAGCAACAGGGAGACCACGTAAGCCCGAGATAAAAGCTTGCTGAAAAGGGCTAGGCATTACAGGACTGGCACCCCAAAGATTCAAAAATCTAATCAAGTTACTATATTTAACCTTGTGATTTCTAGGTAAGTGTTTAGTAACCTTCTGGCGTCTAAGCTTTTGGAGTGCATTAATTCACATTTGCAAGCTCTCTGCAATCACTTGCTAAGAAAGGAGCTTAAAAAAAAATCCCTCCACATGGATTTCATCAGGGAAGGCCTTGGGGAAAGAAAAGAAAAAAGAAAGAAAGAAAAAAGACACGCACACAAGATTCAGGATATAATTCTGAGCACTGAGTTAAGCACTTAGTTTATTAAGAGCTGAAGTAAACATAACTGCAGCTATCCTTTCCCTTAGCTGAAGGATTTCTAGGAAAAATGTTAATTCAGAATACATTTTACATAGCATTTTTAATCCTTCCAAAATCACACACAAAGGATATTCAGTGTCTATCTTGGGTAATCGTAACAGATGCAGTGGCACTTCCCACTCTTAAGTCACCACTGTCATATATCAATATGTTATTCTCTAAGAGGGTAATGGGTCCCTTTGAGTGCATAGGAAAGTCTCCCAGGACCACACTAACCTTTACTATAGAATTGCTTCTTAAAAATACCTGTGCAACAGCATGGAAGAAAATGGTCTCAGGTAGTTAGCCTGGGCTGCATTTTTAACAGTAAGCGTGTCAATGGCTCCAGCAAAGCCTGCGTTGCTAGCAAAGGAGTAGGTAAGGAAAATCACCCTTTCCACAGCTGAGAGACCAGATAAATGTATGTGTTACTCTAAATCTTTCCCCTGCATCTCTGTACAAGACAGTGTTGACAAAGTAGCTGCTAGCTTCTCCCGTGGAATTAAATTAAACTCCTCCTGAATCCTAAACAAGACTGTAGATGTTAAATAAATTATGTCAGGAGAATGGCAGCCTCCTGGCCATTGTAATTCAGCTGCTCAGGCCAAGCCACTCCATTTAAGCCTATTGCTTGGCTATAAAATGCTAATTGCCCAGCTGACTGGAAGCCAAATGGTGCTTTCCCAATTACAATGGCCACAAGGGAAAGCCATCACTAACTGTATTTATACAATAAAGAGCAAACACTACCCACCCAGAGAATCTGGCTTAAATTTCAGCAGCAACTCAGACCAAGGGACACAAGAGATCACCAGTCCTATCTGTGCACCACAGTCAACATTTCTCCAATAATCTTGACACAGACCTGATCCCACAAAAATGGCTTGGGGAGGGAAGCATTTGCTGAAGAACACACTGTACGTTTGGACAAATTCAGTGCTTAGCAGCTCTACTGAGGCCATAGCCCTGGCCATCTGCACCAGCTCAGATGCCCCAGCAGCAATCCGGACCGCAGCTTTGTCCTCAGATTGTCTTTAGACACTAATACAGCCATAGGATGGGACTTGCATTTACCAGGCAGGATGCTCTCCAAGCCAGAGACAGCAAGAACTGAATTCAAGGTTTTTCTGAAATCAAAATTCTCTAAATAAGAGGGAAAGACTGATGTGCAGTTTTTAAAATCTCCGTTTTTCTTTTACATACCAAGAGAAGACTCTACATGCTGCAAAAAGGTAGGGATTATGTTTAAAATGAAGTTGCCTTCCAAAGTATATTCATATTTTTAAAAGATTTTTTTATTTCATTAGCATTATCTCACTGTTACTAAAGGTATCAGGGAAACAGTAACATCCTACATTCAGTAAAACAGGGTCCCATAGAAGATCAGACAAGTTGATGCACGCTGATGTGAAGGAAGTGAAACAAACAGATCACTCACTGATGTGTTTTCCATGTCCATTGCAGCATGCAAGCACACCTGATGGCACTACTCACATATGACTCAGTGCCTGTTTCCTAGCCAAAACATTATATACATGACAAAATTTGATTAAGAGCTTTGCTCATCTCACCAATAGTATTTGTTATGTGATGGACTAGAGGACAGACTGGAGGATTAACCCTCTTAGTTTTTTTTTTTTTTAATTTTTATTTCCTCTCTTTTTTAAAGCAAATTTACAAGTGCACTTCTAAAGACCCTTCAAGTGGAAAACCAAAGGCCACTAAAGTAATTGTTGCCCCATCTGCTGAAAATAATCAGTTCTGACACTCATGGGCAGGAATCTCAGTGGGAGGAGACACAAAGGAACTACATCTGGCCTTTCCCATCTTCGGCATGTGTGGGGTCCACATAACTAACCAAATGATGGAATTGTCAAATGGAAAGGTAGGATCTTTTTATTTTAAAAAATATTTTGACAGCACATAATAGGATAACATAAAAACAAAAACAAACAAACAAAAAAACAAACAAGGACAGACATGATCATACACTAATCCTTAGATGGAGTATTATCATGGGTCAGGTTTTGGTATTTACATCAGAGCAGTGCAGAGATCCGAGGCAGGAGCAAAACCTCATTTGTTGCAAGTCACACACACACATAGACAGGCAGCGCTGGCACAGCACTCATCTCACACACACAAGGCATCAGTGGGCAATGAGAAAACAGGCAATCAAGAAAGGAAATGAAAATACGATCCAATGCTTATAATGGGCACTGTGCACTCTTGCATGGTTTTATAAACTGGTTAAATCAACTGATCTGAACTGACAGAAATCACTCCAGATATAAGAGTGAGCAAAGCGGGTCCTGAGGTGGGCATTAGCTTTAAGATCCAAGTTGTTTACATCTCGCAACAAAAAGCTCTCTATACCCAAGGTGTGCATACATACACACACAAGCAGATATGCATTTTAGGACACTGTTTTACTTTAAGCGTAATAGAACAGATTACATATAAGTCCCCCCACGACTGCATAGGAAGTAATGTTTTTTATTTAAGCTGAATACAGAAGTGTACATTCACTTCTGAAATACAACATGAAATGTACAATAGCTACATAGCAACAGAGTTCTTCGCCTCACTGCCTCCAAGGTGAATCATTTCTTTTAATGCAGCACATTTCTGCAGTTGTGTCTAGTGGCAACATTGATTTGACCCAGAAAGGAGAAAATCCAATTGTGGAACACTGCAGCCTCCAGTTTTTATTGCCAGCAGCATCTTCTACTAATTTTACCTCCTCATTGAAAATAAGTCAAAAAAAGACACTATTGATTTATCCTCAACTTCCCTCTAAATCAGATGCAAGTGGCTTCACATGTTTGTAATAGCATTCAGACAAAATTACCCTCAGCTTGCACTTACTTCCATCCTACAATGTTTACACAGTAACAGAAAATAAGAAGTATGTTAAAGCCTGTCACTTAAAATTAGACATATAGCCAGCTAAAATGCAATCCATCTGTTCAACATGCTTCCAGCTAATCTATGGAGGTCTCTAAGGACCATAACAATTTAGCATAACACATTAAGAAGAAACACCACAGATCAGAACAAATAGGAAGAGTTTCCAAAAGTCCCAGCAATTCAGCACCAAGCGTAGTCATTTACTTTAGAAAAAAATTTTTTAAAAAAATTTCCAATTCACAATTTGAGTATATTTTGTTGGGAAAACAAATCCAAAGTTCACAAACACTTAAAAGCTGCTTTCTCAGTTTGCAACTCTCAAGCCTGATAACAAGTTATACCAGACCATACACAAAGCCTCCAGGTATAATGAAACAACTAGGAATTAAAATAGAACTTGCCCATCCAGAAACTAACATCAAATCCATAAATGAATTTCTATGAAGATGACACCTAAATCTGTTTGCTATCATTTTTCTTAATACAATTGTTTTTTTAAACTTGGTATTTTCAAGGTATTCATAGGGATCACCAAACACTTGATTGGTCACCAGATATTGGCTCATAAAAATGCTCTGAATCTGGTAGAAAATTTTTATACAGCCTGAAAAAAAAAAAGGGGGGGAAGGGGAAAGAGCACTTGGGGCAAACATCCCAGCAATTTGCGGAGCCGATTTAAATGCCCAGAGTTAGAGATCTGTACAGCAACCTCAACACTGTAATCTGAGCCTCCTGGCCCAGGAAAAGTGCCAAGGGTTCTACAGAAGCAACTCACATGGGAAAGATGAACATAAGGCAACACCTGGAAAAATGAGGAGCCTAAAGTACAAGGCTGGAAAGGAGATGGAGACAGGAAGAAATAGAGATGAGGTATGACAGCAACACTGCTTTCCCAAAGATGAAGAATAAGCAGAAGCTGTGCAGTAAAAACATACATGTACTTTGCACTTGTTAGTCCCATCGAGTTATCCATATAAGCACTACTTAAAAGAGAACAATACATTTGGCAGAAAAGTCTGGAAAACGAGCTTTTAATGTCTAAAAGACACAGGCATTTGTAACAAGAACCAGTTCTAAATTTTCTAGTACCAATATTGACAAGTCAAAATAATTTAAGCAGATGGGTTTCTAACCAGAAGCTGAGAACAGGAATACAGCAAGTTTGTTTCTGGATTTCTAATGAATTGCATGCTATGAATAACAGTTTAGTAAGAAAGGATAAGAGCAGATGTGATCAAGCTTAGTGTGAATGTACAAGCGAAATTTCAACAGTGACTAAGTGTTCCGGAAGCCAAACACAGCCAAATTGGTTGTTACTGATCTGATACTCGCCCCATTTTGAAACAGAAATTCACTTGTCATTTTTAAAAGTCTATTCTTAGTCGCTCCAAAACTAAGTTGCTTTACTTTCTTTGGATGCAGAGTATCATCCTACTGCCTCCGCAGCCGCCTTTGCTATTGTGGGGTGAACTCCGAGATGCCTCTTTTTTAGGAGAAGGTGCCAGGTCTAGTCTTCAGGACATCCGAACACCTGCACAGCCGCTCAGCTGCAAGTTAAACACTCAAACACCAGCACAGAAGTGCCTCTTTCAGAAAGCAGGTGAACAGCACCCAGCCAGAGCTGTCTGTCCAGCTCCAGCACAGGGCAGCAGCAGGGGCAAGGGGAGGGCTGTGGGAGAATTTGCTGACCACGGAGTCAAGGCTGGGTTTGTACAAAAGTTTTCAGCTAGCCCGAGAGGGCATGGGGACAAGCTAGTGCAAGTTGTATGCCTAACCACACGCAGAGATGGCACAAGACAAATTAGAAAAGGCAGGGAGGGAAAGAAAGGCCTTGTCAATAGCATCTGCAGACTGAAAACAGCAACAATAAGTTCACACACACAGTCATCTGACTGAATCCGTTTGTTTCCTTATCCTCTCCTACACCACTACCACCACCTCAGCACCACGCGCTCTCCCTGCAGGCAACTCTGGTTACGAAGTGGTTTCCAGGAGCCCTGAAAGAGCAAATATCAGTAACAGTAACACAGCAGCAAAGGAGCCTTCCCTCAGCTCAGGGACGCTCTTGCCAAACACCCCCAAAAGCTGCAGGTTAATGCTACAAACCTTCCACTTACTTTAAATTACAAAAAAATATATATTTAATATCGATATAACTCAATTTCCAGTATTATCTAGTTTATTGCATATTGGCAACTCCTACAAACACCCAGACAGCACTTAGGCCAGGAGATTCTCCACTGTAGCAAATCTACAATTTTTTTTTTCTTAAGGTGGGCATAAGCAGGAATTACGAGTCAGAGACCACTTGGCTCTTCTGTGCCCAGTGTACAATGGTCTTTCTTTTAATAGCAACCAAATTGCCACATGCTGGTAACAAGAAAGGGATGTCAGAGGCTTCCAGTGTTTTTTTGTTTGTTTGTTTTTGTCTTGTACAAGTGTAAAAAAGTAAATTTCATATGCATCTGGCCCCAAAATTCTGTGAACGGGAGTGCTAAGTTCCTGATTAATTGCCTGTTTTACCTTTAGGACTGTAAGAGACAGGGGGAGGGAGGTAAATCACAGACACTAGCAGCAGCAAAACTAATACTGAATAAAACAGAATAAGATAGTGTAAGGACATGGATGCAATACTCTTGGGGAAAATCTTTGGCTCTCGCCACTCCTCGTCTGGATTTTCTGTGCTCATTTGTTTTCAAGACCGAAACAACTTTTTGTTTGCAGTCACTGTGCACCCTTTGGCAGAGGGAGCACTCACCTACAGGCAGCAAACGCAGTCACATACAATTGACACTTGGCTATTCACAGTTTACAGCCAATAATTTGAGTTTCCACGGAGTCAGTCACCGCCCACAAGCAGTGAGCAGGTTAGACTGCCAAGAGAACAGATTCCTGTTTTCCTAACTTGTTGCCACCAAGGCAGCTGCAAGACAAGCCTCCCCCGCTTGGACCCACTCCAAGGAGACCTTTCCCTTGCATTTGGTCACTTTGTTCACTGTCAGCCTCAAGTTACCATGACAAACAGAGATGGTGCTTCGCCATGAATAGCGCTTAGCAGCTACTAAATGCAGCAGGGTCCAACTGGATGTTTTGGGCCATGCAGAATCAGCCCCAGGCCTGTGCTAAGAGCTACCAGTTCTAGTTCACTGGCTGCCTTCCCCTTTTGGGAAATTATATATAGTAAAAGCTATTGTGCTTTAGAAGTAAGGGAAGACGTGCAGAAGCCAGTGTTGTTCTAGGAAAGCAGACTGTGTCTATTTTCAAAACCAAATGCAGTGCGAGTGTTTAGAAAACAGAAGTGACACAAGTCTATTTCTCCCCCAAAAGCTTAGGGAAATAATAGGCAATATATGAAGTATATTAGGGTTAGTCTATATCACACAAATATAAAGAAAAAAACATGAGAGTTAATGATGACAAGGGTAATGTGCTAGCAATAACTTTCTCTAATTTTTTCTAATTTGCTTTCTCCTGCTAAGCAGCATCACAGACTGCACAGGCAGCTTGCAGCCAACTCAATTAACTGTAGATGGCAAAGAGGGAAATCCTTGAGACAAAAAAACAGGAGGAAGTGCAGACAAGGAGTAGAAGAGTAATTTCTTTTGCATTTCTTTTGGTTTAACCCACATTAAAAATATTTTTAAAAACTGCCTCTTCTACTCTTTTCTGTCTTGCCAGTCCCTAACAGCGTCCCTTTAAATACCTGAAACAAGTGATCAGCCTCGCTTAATACAATCTGTGTAATCTACTGTAAATCTTGCAAATAACTCATAACTGCTAACATTAATCAGAGCTTTACCCTTTTTGCTCCCCACCGCCTCATACCACAGACCTCTACTTAAGTGGTCTCTCACAACAGCACCAGCAGACAGCTTAGGTGCAGTTAAGCACCAGCCGTGCTCCTGGTGCACAAAATGCCTAAGTAATGCATGCACATTTTTAAAGGAGACTTGCTCTCCCCACTTTTTATTTCTTTTTATCAATCCATGCTGGTAATTACAACATGCTAAATAGATACAATATTTGGGACTAACCATGATACTGCAAGGAATGTGAAGAGTACAATTCCATCCTAGACGATCCTTTCTTTGCACCATCTGTCATGGAGACAGAGGGAAGCTGGAACACTATGTAATTAACAACATCCATGAGATTAACTATCTAATATTCCTACTAGGCCAGTTCTAAGAATTGGAATTTTCCGATCAGTCAGTGTCAGTAAAACAAAATGTTTTCTTCCATTGTGATGTTATTCCTGAAAGTGAAGCTTGAACATTAGGCACTCATGTGTCAACCACAACTATTATTGAAATTTTGACATGAGATTTGATAACTTCATAGTTATCGAGGAAAACCTTAGAAAGTCCAAAGCTTCAAAAAAACAACAGGAACCTCCAAACACAGCACTAAACAAAAGGAGCTCCTCTAGCTACAGGCAGAAAAAACGCAGAAAAGAGAAAGATACATAACTTCATGCATACTACTGAAAGCTTTCTGCATCACAAGTGCTATTTTTCAGTAATACTACTTAATCTTCACGGTCTCTTATGGTGGCTCAGATGTGGCAGGAATATAGTTCCTTGGCAATTTCCAAACAGGCTCACGCGTGGACCCTATCTCTTACCTACAACACCAGAGCTCGAGTTTACTGCTTAAGCAACACGATCATTGGAAACAGAATATGACATATCAAGTGACTTGTGCTCTCTGTCAAGCAGATCACAGGACAACAAAAGCACAACTGCGATAGGGTGACCCCTCGGCTAGTTCAGAGAAAAGAAGGAAGGGCTAATCCCCAGGGAGAATGTTTCAGGCAGGAGGGATTCGAGCCTCAGTCTGTGGAGGGCAGAACCATCTCCTCAGTGCTCAATGCTGGACGATTTCAAACACACAAACTGCAATGCTGTGCGATTGCAATGAGAATCAAAATGTTTTCACACAGATCCCTTGCATTAAACTAGAAAAATTATACAGGTGCTTTCCGAGATATGCAGCACCTGAAGCCTTATCAGAAACACAGATCGTTTGGTATCGAGGACATGCAAAGAATTGCTTGGGTGCCTAATCCTGGTTACAAAGACTTAAACTTTACACACAAACCAGCACATTTAGACTCTAATTCTTTGTAAAACTAAAGATTCCTAGAATTTAAAGAAAGAAAAGCAGATTATGTGGAAGTTTGCACTGTTGCCATAACTACCGAGCTTCTAAGCATTTAAGGCTACAGCATTCAGGGCACACAGAACCTTCTCCCTCCTCCGTGTTTTGGAGGAAGTTGGACTCCTAGAGGCAGCCTCGGACCAAGTTTTCAGGGGCACTGCAACCAGAGAAACAGGGCAGGAGCAACAAAGAGAGCTTTGACACCCTTCCTCTCAGTGAAGCATAAAAGATCCAACCCTACAGCAGGGTAACAAGAGCAACGCTAAACCCACTAGCAACTCCCACACGCTGACAACGTTAAGTGGGGGAGAATTGCTTTGTTTCGATTTACAAACAGCTTCTCACATAACTTTAAGCTGCTCTGCAGCACTGTTCAAATATCCTCTGGTGGAGGTGTCGAGTTACTTTGACAAACCTGTTTCTTGCCCAGAGCATCCTGAATCGGTTGACTGATGAATGGCTGATCAGAAACTGGAGCTCTATGGGAATTAGCTCAGTCATTCATCCGAAGCAATATCCCACTAAAATAACCTGTGTATTCTTCAAACCAACAGTATGAGGTGACATTTTTGAACACATACACTTGAAGTCAGGCATCTAAACCAGCAGCCTTACTTTTCAGTGCTCAGGACACATCCAACTAATTCTAAAAGGGAGAAGCAGATGTTCATCTGGATGAAATAACCAAAGAAAATAAAAATCAGGAGCTACCACGTGGTACCTAAATGTGAATCTAGATGCCAACACCTCAGGAGCATTAGCTGAAGTTCACAATGCCTCTAATTCATCTGAGGCTGTAGATTTTTGGCATCCCAACAGCATGAATGCTTCTAATCCAGCTGTAAATTCTCCTAAAAACCAGGAATTTAAGTTTAAATTTTTAATCCCAGAGCTACGCAGTTTTTACTGATGGTGTATATATGTGGGAAATCTGCAAGTCCTCCAAAATTCACTACTGAAAGTTACTTGAAAACACTAAAAAACAGAACTTCTCTTAACTGCTGCACAGTCACAGATGCCCATTTCTAAACCCTCCCACAGGAACAGGCACGATGAAAGGTGAAAGAGTCTCATTTCCTGCATTCCGCTAGTAGACACATGGTTCCCTGGGAGTTTTGACAGAAAGTCGCTCTCATGAGGCAGCAGGAACAGCCCTTTGAAACGGGCCCAGCACAAGGCAGGCAGCAACTAAGCAAACTTCAACAGCTCTGCCAACACAACTCGGGCACGAGCTGCAGAACTCTGGCTGCCTCCAAAAGGGAATCTGCCCATTCCTCATGGCTGTCATGGGCAGGTCCGAGACACACACAGGGCAGGAGAGCGAGACAAACCCCACAGGTCAAGTTACATAAGGTTTGACAGTGGCCTGAAAAGAAAGTGACCTATTCATGCTCTGCCCTGACCCTCAATAAGCCAGAAGGTAACCTGCATTATACTGTACATGAATTCCATGCCATGTCCAAGCTCTGTGCACAACACTATGGGCAGACAGCACAAGGCAACCATTTCACCTCTAATGCAGGGGAAGCAGCACATCAGAGAAGGGCTGTGCTGAAAGCCACAGCTCTGGCACACCTAATCTCTTTGTTCCCCCTTTTACTTCTGTATCAGAGAGCACATGGAGTAGTCAGCAGGCGCCATGAGAGCAACTAAAGGCATTTTTTGCACTAACACAGCCCCCTCAAGTAACACCCTCACCTTTATGAGAAAAGCAGCACAACAGGCCAGTAGCTAATGCTCCAGTAGCACAGGAAGCTATACGGGTATTGACCTTGCTTTAAGGGCACTATTCAAACAAAGGCCCCATCTTGCAAGCTGTGGTTTTAAATTAGCCTGTTCTTCTAAAATGGCTCTTGAGGTATTAAAGCTCTTCCCCATCCATTCAATTGCAACCCTAGGGTAAAAAGCATCAGATGCAAAGAATTGGTGCAAATTTAGTGTGAGACAGACTGAGGACAGTTCTGCCAGTAAGAGAAAAAACTGAGGCTGCTGTAGGAAGCAGGACAACAGCCACCTGCTCCAGGCTCACCCTGGCACATGCTTGTCTCAGGTGAGACACAGGAGAAAGCAGGGTTACTTTTATGCATGGGAGGGAAAAATGACATGGGGCTGCAGAAAACCAGGCCTTGTTAGTTCCCCTGTTCCCCTAAATATGTTTTCATTTACTGCTTTAAATAAAGAGGCTTTTGCTAACAACTCATGTATCCCCCAAGCCTTGCTGTACCCTTGCAGAATCACAGATGTGAGCTTGCTAATTGCATCTTTGGTGTGTAAAAGCTATAAAATCATCATGAAAAGATGGCATGAAAGCCTTTGGTCATAAATATGGAAGAGCCTTTCCTCAGGGAATGGCTAGTAAAGAAAGTGCATGTTCACACAATGTATTTCTGCCCATATGGTTCAAAGCAAAGAATAATAAATACACTTTGAAAACAAGCAGCAAGAAAGACCCAACCCCAGTGCAGACCCTGCCTGTGTACTGACACATCATACAAAATAAATAACAGGTGGTGACCAGAAATGCATTTTTAATGACAGCCTCTTGCTTTATGAAGGCCCCAATGCAAAATGGTTTCCAGTGTTAAAACTCTCTGCTACAGCTTCCAAGTGTAGAACTGGATATGTAAACTATTCACTTCTACAAGGACATTTTGGAAACTTATTTTGGAGGAAAAAAATGTATTCGACAGTAAACAACAAACTTGAAGTTCTGAAAGAACATTTAGGTTCTCTAACTAATTAAAGTTAGCATTAATTAAATCTAATTAAATGTTAAAACACATACTTTGATGTGTTTAATGCTTCTGTCTTCTAATGCATCATCAAAATTGCTACTCTGTACATGCACACAATTAACTGAGAAGGAAGTGCAGTGGTTAAGGCAGAAGACAGTGTTGGGGTTCTTGGGCTAGGACAGGCATGAAACAGACTCAGAACAGTTCTTCAAAGTGAATTACAGTTGCTCCCAACTTCTTCCCAAACTTGCCTGCATAAAGTCTCTGGCCAAGAATAAGACACTGCGTGGTAACAGGACATACTCCCCTAGCCCAGGTTATTAAAGCTCTAACAACTGTTTTATCAGAATTACCTGCCCATTAGTCCAGCTGAGAGAAAGCTCGGGTGGGAGAAAGATGCTAGAGAACAGTTAGTTTAAGCTATGCAGAAAGCAAGACTGCTCTTCTGGGCAAAGCATCAGGCAGTTAATGTAGCCAAAATGCGACATGGCTGTATCTGAGCTAATAGCTTAATTAGAGTATGTTAGACAAAACCTATACCATGTGCTGTCTCAGCAGAAGAGTTATACTATCTCAGAGGACTGAGAGAGCAAATCAAACAGCCATTCAAATTGGAATCTTTTTGCATGAAGGTCAATGCAAGAGAACATGAAATAAATGTTTTTCTCCTCTCCCCAGTGCTGGAAGATTTTCTCATTAAGTCAAAATGATGACATTCCTCATATTTCAGTCACCACTTTAAAGTCCAATTTGCAGAGCAAGGCTTAGAAGCACACAGCAGGTTATTACTTTAGCAGGTTGCTTATTTCTACTACATATAATACTCCTAATAATTCGTAACTCTCTCCCTTGAGGGCATATAGCATGTGTTTTGAGAACCGGAACAGACTTGCTCTGAATCTCAAAGGAAAACTACGGAGTTGTTTTTAAAAAGGTGAGAGGTAGTGGTTAAACTCTACCCTCTCCTATCTGGTCCTTACAAGGATGGTAATTAAAGAAGTATTTTCCTCTGCTTAATTGTCGAGATGATACTTTGGAAAAGATGGTTTGTCTCTGGCAGAGGTGATTTTGGGCTGCTGTGTATTTAGTTCTCTACTGCATTAGTCAGCCTGGTGGTCTTTTTAAGTCAGTGCATTATTACAAACTCTTTATGGCTTCCAAGTGCTAGGAAACCAGTTCACTCCATTCATAATTTCTCTTGTGTGTGCCAGAGATGTGGGATGCAAAAGGGCCTGTATCACATGAGGTGCAGGATGACTGAACAAAATGGAAGTTTAAACACACACACAAAAAACCCACAAGCCACACACACCTCCCATCAAAAAAATACAAGCTGCTCCCTCTCTCCCCATCTCAGTTAACATTTAAGAGACAAATTCTGCCTGCCCTAAAGCCTTTATATTTGCTTCAGCAATTGCAAAAACATTCTTCATCCTTTCCAGAACTAAGGCTAGCAGAAGGCGCTTTGAATACCTATTTAATAGGCCTTTCAGAGCACACAGCAAAAAGCATTGCACTAATTCCAGCAGGACTTCTGACCATGCATACAGAATAATTAAGTAACAGACATTTGCTAGCAAGGTAGCATAAGACACAAGTATAAGTTTCAGAGTTTATGTCTAGAGGAGTTGCCTTGCTGAAGCAGCTGGCCACAACTGCAGTTCCTAGCAGTCACATTCAGGAAAAAACAGCTTCCTTCTGGATGGCACAGTTGATAGCAGAAAATCAAGGGGTTAAGCACAAGAGGGAAGACTACTCAAGGAGTTTCCTTTTGTGTTGCAAAACAGCAGGAAAAGAGTACTGATAGTAAACACCCAACCTCAAAGCTCTGCTCTCCAGAGTCAGTATGAGCACAAGCATGCATGTGGGAAGGCCTTCCAAGGGAGTTGTCTCTGATGCAGGTCACTTCTTGTCAAGGCTGATTTTTTGTGGCCCATGTCCCCTGCAGGATGATCCTGTTAGAGACACTTTATACCCACCATGCACTTAATGAGGTTACTGCACATCTGACAGATGAAGAGACCTTCAGAACTCAGAGCATAGATACTCCAGTTAGGAGATTCACTTGGGAAGAGTGGGATATTATGGCATTAGGATGCTCAGTCTTTCCCTTGGAGAATTGCTCTGTTTCATTTATTCTGCATCTGCTTCACCTAAGATATACATGATCTGTACATCTGTTTCTGTAAAAACTGCCCAAACAGTGACTGGGAGACATGCAAGGCAACAAGATATGTCTCTGTCCAAAACAGAGGTTAAATTCATTAAAGACTTTCAACTCCAGTAAGAAGCAGAGAACTCCACTGCAACACAGGGCACATCTGATGAATAGAAGAAACTTGTGAGAGCTCAGATGCCCTCTTGCCAGAGGGAATTAAACCACAGATTCTCATGAAACAGGCAAGTGCTCTCAGATACATCACTAAAGGGTAAAAGTTCCTCCTCTTTTTCTTGTTTCCAAAGAGTAGCTTGTTTCCTCTGCTCTTCTTACAAGCATCCCAAACATTTCAGGCCAGTTTAAACATTTTGTCTAGAGTCTGAGAAAGTAGGACAAGGCAAATCACAGCCCCATTTGAAAATGGAATTAGACAAGTGTTACATTAGTAGAATTGCCATGCAGGAAGTCTCACAGAACTTTCTTCCCATCACAGTATGTGAAAAGGGGTAATAAAAAACATTATTTATATCTTTTTTTTTCCCCCCTGTAGAATCATGAACAGGTGTCTCAAGCATTAAACAATTGTTGCACTCAACACTCAAATGTCTTCTCCTCTGAGCTGACCTTCATGAAATATTTTACTTCTGTACTGGTAACTCTCAGACTAACTCAAAAAAAGTTCAAACTACCTCCAGACTAGCATGTGTGCCCACTTTACAATTTGCTGGTATTGCATAGGCCTGAAACCATTCTTTATCATTGCATGGAAAGAAAACCCATGGTCATATATACCACAGAGAGTATTATTGTTGTCAACCGCACCCCATCTCTGGCACCAAGGGACAAAGACAACAAACAAGGAAGCAACTGTAAGGTCACAGCATGGAGTTGCAGAGTGTATTGATGCCTACATGAACAAAATACCCCCCAGCACAATGATTTTGCTTACTTCTTGGCCTTAACTTCACCGTAGTATGTTTCAGGAATTTTTACCTCTCTGCCAGTTATACCACACCAAACCACAATCTGCCAGAAGGGCAAGACTGGAAAAGGGACCCTACTAACAAAATGGCTCCCTTGACCTAAACATTGTGCCAATCCGATAACCTGCTTTGGCACGCTGGTCAGAACTGCTTCCAGTTTTGACTGCGCAAAACCGATGCAATTGGTAAGCTACAGCCTCTGGTTTGGTGGTACTGCAGCATATTAAAAGCTGTCATATAATAAAAACCTTACTTACATCAGAAAAAGCATATTTAATTTTATCTGCTTGTCGTCCTTTAGAGCTGTATATTAAATATAGTTGGCAGCAGCAAACTGGCTTACGCTGAGAGCATTAATTCAGAATCATGTGCAAGCTGTTCCTAAAAAAACAAATTTGGAACTTGTTTGTGTTTTGAGCATCATTTTGCAGAATTTGGCAAAATGAAAGTGAACTCTTCACTCTTTCTAAAATTACAATGAACTTAGAGAAATTTAGATTAATGCAGCCCGAGGAAAAAGGCTCACATATGACTATCAGTGAGATCAAGGTTTTCTCTTTTAATGAATTTGATACTGAAGATAAACTTGAAACTCATAGGGATAAAGTCTCTGGTCAGAAATTTATTTCTACTTGCTTACAAGCATGCTGGAAAAAGTTCCAGTGATGTACCTTTCTAAGTGGGTGTCAGAGAACAAGCCTGACTGTAAAGTCTGTGAGCTTGGAAAGAACAGGTCAGATTTTAAATACAACAACATTCTGGCTTGCCCATTCATCTCTCCTCCAAGCTACCTCTCCTGCCAGCACATTGGGCAGGGAGTTCAGACTCTTCAATACCAGATACCCTGCTGGGCTCAACCCAGGAAAGCAAGTTAGGATGGTTCTGCTACAGGTATTCAAATGGTTGCTACAAACACTGAAAAAACTCCACGTTCTGATAAAGTGCGATAAATACCTTGACACTGGCAAAGGCTACAGTACACTGTCAAGAAGAGCCAAAACAAACCATGACCTGGCAGTCAGCTCCAGTTTCACAATATTTAAAGATGTCAAAGCAAAATTGTTTAAAGGCCTTGCCATGCAATAGGCTCAGCATCTCAAACTCAATCAAATCAGTCTGAGAAAGTCAGTATCACTTCTAATCAGGCCCTACACTGGGAAAAAAGTGCAATTGCAAGTTGAGACACTTCAAGAACACTGCACTGCTAGTGCATCTTATATAGGTTAGTCTGCAAGAAATAACAAGATCCAATAAGTTTTTTTTTTTAAAAAAAAGTGAAGTGAAAAGGCGAGGTAAAAATCACCTTTCAGACCAAAATTTTGAATTAGATTACAAATGAAATATTTACTCAAAGAAATGCAATGCAGCTCATAGTTTGAGAGCTTAAACAGAGCACTCTAGTTTTGCTTTTTCTGCATGACTGGAATCTGGGAACTAAATTAAATGCCAAAGCATTGAAGTGTAAGAAAGGCTTCTAATAATGGGAGCGTCTGTGGTCTTCTACTATCAACTCACACTTTCTGCATGTAAAACCATAAAGACACATCCACATGTGTTCAGATAACAGCCACCAATCTTGAAGACAGAGACAAAAGCATGCTGTACTGACACATAGCTCTTCCACATTCAGGAAAATCCAAAGCAGTGTTTTGTTTCCATTCTTCTGAAAGCTCAAAATCTAAAAAGTGACCTAAAGACATACACTAAATTAAAGGGCAACTTTTTGTACTTGCATTTTAATTTTCCTTTGAAGCATGGCTAGACAGTTTTAAGAGACTCGGGGATTTTTATTTCTCTTATCCATTCCAAACTTACTGCCTCCGCAATCTTTTTCACTACACTCTGCAAACCCCATGTAGCACCCAGAAGTTAACTTGTTTGCTTTCTGCCTTGGATTTCAACACTATAATAAAGGGGATAAGGTATTCTCTCTCTAATTTCAAACATAGCTACATTTCAGAATTGATCCTGTTCTTTTGCAATCTATTTTGAGAAACTGTCCTCTACAAATATGTAGTAATACTGCATTTAATACTGAAATTTAAGAAGAAACTTACCTTCTTCCACTTTCTACTCATAATGCTTATGCTCCACCAGTACTACAGCCACTTAGTTTTACCATAACACAGCTGTTTCAAAATAAACTAGTCATTAACCCCAGTAAGACCCTATCCTTCTCTTCTAACACACTGCACATGAAGGGATTCAAAGGAACAGATCATTCTGTGACAGAGGCTTGCTGCTAGACTCCCTTACAAATGCCTTTCAACTAAGAGGTGTGTATTATACATGCAATCACTATTTTTTTTCCAAGCACCCTTAAAGGTGACAGAGAACTACGTTCTTTTGCTTTTAGGCCTCACGGCAAGTAATTTAGATATCTTTGAAATTAGTTCAAGTCAGGTACTTAAAGGCAACATTTTCAGGAAGGAAAAACAATACCTACCGTAGGTTAAAGGTTTTAAAAGATACCAGTATATTGTCACTTTCACAAGATAGAAGATATTGAAATGGAATCTATATATGATCTTACTTGCATAAGGACCAGCAGTCTTTTCCCCAAGCCTTCCAAAGGAAGGCATGTACTTCATACTTACTCTGATCACCTAATGGGCTCTACCAATGTCACTCTAAGTCTAAATGAATAAATAAATACCTAGAGACTTTTAATAAATGGCAATTATGAAAGAGAACTGACAGTGACAGCTCCACAGGGAGCCATTCAGTCTGAGTGGATTTTATTTAGGCACTTTTACTGGCCACATGAGGACTCAGCAGAATTTAAAAGCACTTAAGCACTCTCTTGATCATGATGTGAAACAGCAGAGGTACCACCTCAGACAGAACTTCTTCAAACAACCCATCTAAATAGCTGCACAATCTCCCTGTGTTTGCTTTAAAGCAGGAAATCATGTGCGTACTTATTTGCTCTTTAGAAAAAGAGCCCATTTAAAAAACCCTTCCTTAAAAAGACATACTTACAAAATCAACCTACTTGCAAATGCAAGATGTATGCGTACATCAGCAAGTGACAACATTTCAGTGTCAGTACTTTTATGTATCTTCCCAATTTGTGCTGGTGCAAAGGAAATGCAGCATATTGAAGAAAAAAAAAAAAAAAAAAATTTAAAAAAAAAAAAAAAAAAGGTGGACACACAAAACAAACCAACCACCCCACCACACACCTTTTCCTGTGATTTGTCTTTGGCAAAGAAATAACCACACTGAAGATTCCTCATGGAGCCAATTCTGTGCCCTTATCACTTCTAGAGCCATGCCCTGAAGGGTAAATCCAATCTTTCTTAGCCAGAATGGGCAAGTGTGCA
>NW_010582253.1:191026-239137 GCF_000705375.1 Tinamus guttatus
CTCCTCCGCCCGCGGCGGCGGGGAAACGCGCGGCTAGAAAACGTGTGAATGGCCAGCACGGGAATCCCCGCAACGCGCTCCAGTGGGCAACGCTCCAGAACAGGCAGTAAAAAACGGTTGTTACAGCCTGAAAACGCAAAGAGGAAAAAGCGAGCGAAAAGATGTATGGGCTTCTTAAACTTTTTAAATGTTTAAAAAGATACATGCACTTTTTAAACGAAATGCACCAAGTGCAGTTCTTTCGGGGCTACACCTGCCCATGGCCCCAGTTAAACAGTTGTGCCATGAAAGATGTGAATTGTTTCCCTTCGGGAAGAATTAATCCTATATTCCAATAAAATGAAAAATATTTCAGGGACACTGATGCATTCTGCGATTTTTCCTGGACTCTTGCTGTTTCTTAAATGTGTCTGGGTGCTGCCTGCACCCGCTCGCAGATGCTCGTGCACCGTAATTCCGTGATGAGGCTGAGCCTGTACGGTGTCACACATGCAGGTTGTGTGTTCCTGGGTTTGTGTTTTGTGGTTTGCCCTGTTTTTCATGCCTGCATGTCTTTAAACTCAGTCTTGCCATCAGCCACTTGCCAGTCTTTAAATTTTCAGTCTTGGCATCAGCCACTTCTTAATTCATTTTGCCTATACCTTGCTCGGTCACACCAAACTCCAAAATGTATTTTGGGTAAGTTAGGCCTGCCATATCTGAAATTCTGCTTTATTATTAACCACTAATCTTGCACACATATTTTTGAAGAGGATGTACATGGGTGTATGTGTATGTCAGCTTATATTGGTTGAGAGAGAAGGACGTCTCTTTTTTGGCTGTTACAAGAGTTTGCAGGCGACCTATTACTAGGTGGTAGTTACTGTTGTTAATTGCTGTGGCCGTTTGTCCCACTGAACCCGGATTTAATGATAAACTTCCTGCCGTGTTCCAGGCAGCTTCTCTCCAGGACCCCATGCTCTGGTAGCAATAGTCCCCCCGATACCTTAGCAGGCAGGAGGTTAGACCTCACATTTGCAGCTGACGGACTCTTTTCTAGTAGAAGAAAAATGAAAATGCTCCCCACGTTAGAGAGTGCCGAGATAACTGGGAATTGATTGGCCTTCCTCACCAGGCATTTCAAGGCTAGGGCAACAAGGTGGAGGATAAGTCCCTGTTTGCACGACCCTTGCTCCGTGTCTCCTTCATTCCGTCAGCCCCCGAGGGAAAACATGCATGGAGGCAAACGTCTATGTTCTTATTAAAAACCAAGACAGCCCAAGCTTCAGTCTGTGTTTGGATCATTTCATTATTACGCAGAAATAGTCCTAAATTACGCAGTGAGCCGGTCGCAAAGGCTCCGAGGGGGTTTAATGTTGCTCCTTGCTGTAACTCCGGGGTGTTAGATGGACCTGCCGCTCGTCTGCCACCCAGTGCGGCTGTTTCCCTGGGCTGCTGGAGAGGAATGTGCCAGCAGGCAGGAGGAGTTAAACCGCACTTCGCTGTGTGAATGCTTGGAGTCGGGCATTACTGAACCCGAGGAGACAGAAGCTGCTGGAGTTGGAGGGAGAATCACGTATTCCTTGTGCCATAACAACTCCTGCTCAGGAATGGAGAGAAAATTAACGACAGTTAATAATTTCCCAAACCTTCGGCAACATGGACTCCCGTCGTGTTGCCTACTGAAACCTTGCAAACTCCTGTTTTGTGGACAAATGTGTTCATTAAATAAAATTTTAAAGCAGTTACTGCAGTGCTTACAACAGAAGATGAATGTGTGGTGAGCTACTCACATCTAGTGGTTAATGAATAAAAACAAAAGAAACCTTAATAATATTTTACAAATATACTGCTCTTTAGAGAAGACAATATGCTAGAAGACAAATGCAAGAATATTTTTCCTAGTTCTCTGAAATTGAATGTAACTCCTCTGTAGGAGTATGTTGTTACAAAATGACTCCTGAAATAAAGCAATACTTGAATAGTCAGATTTTGTTGTTACCGCTTGTGAGACAAATGAAAGAGAGGATGCACTATAGTTCAGAATTATAAAGAAACAAACTTCTTACCCATTCAGGTCAAACTTACCTTCTTTCTTTCTTTCTGGCCAACCTGAAAACAAATGTCGGATTGCTCTTAGGTGCAAAATTCTGCCAGCTCACATTTTATTTAAGGGTATCGCATATATTACAGAAAATATTTGGCCTCTTGCAGTAGCATACTCTGTAGATGAAATTCAAGCTTACTTGGTCAATAACTAAGCTCAAATGTAGATGAAATGAAATTCAAGCTTACTTGGTTAATAACTAAGCTCAAGTTAAATGGGGTCAGGATTTCACCTCTTTTTTTTCTGCCTCCATGGTTTGGAGATGGGCTCCATCTCCTGGAAACCACAGGTAGCGCAAACAGCGTTGTCAACCACCTGCACGTTCTTAACCCGGCAGCAGGATAAAAGCAAGTAAAGCAAAGGGAACATATTTTGAAAAATATTTTCATTCTGAAGTGTGATACTAAAAGGAAGATCATGCTGGAAAACGTTTTCCTCGCTTTCTTCACCTCGCCTTAAAAAACAGTACCACTATGTATATATATGATATATGAAATGTTGAACACACGTGGCAAGGGAGAACTGAATCGCCACAAGAGTTTATAGTTCTCAGCTGGAAAGTAAAGAGCTAACGGATTGTCAGACATGCTTAGAAATTCTGAACCTTTTTCAAGTTCCCAACTCTTAACTGCTCCCTAGAGCTGCTCTCCTAGGGTTGCCGAGTGGCAACCGGTTTCGGCTCCTCTTGGGGTCCAGGTAGAAGACCCCACTGCCCTCAGGAGGCACTAGACCAAGCACAGCCCCAGAGAACTGGAAAATTCAATGGAATAAAACACCCCCTCGCCACTAGACCCCAAATCCCAACATGTTCCGTGTCATATCTGTCATCCCCACCTGTGGCTGTAACTGCTTTCATCCGTGTTTTCTGCATCCTGTGACTCTGCATTTATAGGATAAACGCTTTTTTACTTACCTTATGTTTCACTGAAAAACTTTTAATACTTTAGTTAGGTATTACGTACAGTGAAGGTTATCTCTGGTAGTAGATGGAGCTGCTGCCTTCAGAAAAGAAATGAAGGAAATGCCTTTGAATATATTAGAGAAAGTTCAGATCCAGATATGTGTAGCTGTATTTGTGAACTACTTCTTACAGTAACGAAAGGAGGAAAATATTCTGTACATTGTATTATTTCTTTTTTAAGTGATTTGTGACAACTACTATGCATCCCTTGCCATTTGCACACAGTCAGCTTTTAATTACAAACGAAATTATCATAGAAGTGAGAAGCATCAGAGCAAAATTTTAAAGCTCCTGTAAGAGAACAAACGAACAAACCCATGAACGTTCCGAACGCCCCTGTTGGTCGCAGGTGTTTCTGGAGCGCCCCGCACGGCCCCAACGCCGCGCGCTCCCGAGCGCCCCCGCGGCCTGGCCTGGCGCTCCGCCCGCACCCGCTCCTGGCAACCAGCCGAGCTCCGCGTTCAGGAGCCTCTGGAGCGCGAGCGGCCCCCAGCGGGGCGTCACGGCGCTTATGGGCTACAACGCGCGTTAAACTCATGGGGGTCAGAGAAGGGCTTTTCTCTCCCTTTGCTTGGGACTGTCATTAAGTCGCTTCCTTGCAACTCTGACTCTGCTGTTCATCAAGCAACCTCTCAGCTACGATGCAGGTTTACTTTCAGTGGGCCCTGCAGCTGTAAGCACTGGGTGCCAGGGGAAGAAAGGGGCTGGTCAGAGGAGAGCTTTGCTCCTTACAATATCTGATCCTGAAATGCTATTTTGAGTATTTTTCATTTTGTTTGGTAAAGAAGACATAAGAGAAATTTGAATAGGAAGCAGCGGAGCAATATGAGTTATCAGCATGTATAGAAACATAAAAGTGTAGATATAGTTGTCTCTGTGCCTTAGAACAATCTTCATCAGAGCGAGGGGTTAACTGAGTCTCTGAAAAGGAGTGTGACTGTGATCGGTATCTGGAAGAAAAACATTCAGAAACGCTCCCAGAAAGCTTAGCATTAACCTTTGATACAGGATGTCAAGCAAAGCCTCCTCTTCATTCAGTGCTGAAACTTAGGCAAGCTGCATAGCCTTCCTACAGGATTAACATAATACAGAATCAAAAATACTAGAAGAAAGACTTTAGGAAGAAGCTCTCATAAACATCCTAGCCACAAGAAAATAGAGACAAATATAAAAGGCAAGCATGCCAAATATAAAAGGCAACTATGTAAAAACAGTACCAAGCAAAAGATAAGGGAGAAGATTAACATAGTAATTTCTACCCCTTTGCAAGTCCTTGAGAGCAGCAGAGGAGTACTCGCACCCAAGGCAAAGATAAGGATGAGGGCTTCACCTCCCCGAGCAGAGGAGCCCAAACGGTGCTAGGAAGAGAGGCTGGTACTGCTGAGCTGAGCCAGCGTGCTGGGGTGTGTGAACCAAACATCCAGCCGACTGTGAAAGGTGACATTCATGGCAGTAGCAAAGGGGAAAACAGGTTTTAAATGCATAACATTTGTATGTTTTAAATGCATAACATTTGAGACACATTGAGAAGGTGATTACTAAAGAGGTGAGGACCAGATTAATGGCTTGGGGGTGTTATTCAAAAGCTATGGTCCTCATCAGAGCACCGATGGGTGTCATATCAATCACCTGTCCTTACATGTGCTTAAAACATCCTTACAAAAACCGAACACAGCTCAAATGCTTTAGGGAAATGGTCACCCTTTTAGACTGCTGTTTTGGTATGTCAGTTATTGATGAAGGCAACAGTATCTGTATTGACAGCATTGCTGTGATCTAGGTAAAAATGACAGGCAAGCTGTTGAGAGAGGTTTTATAAGCAGCTTTGGAAAGTAGCTGGCTAGACTTGAACCAAAGCATGAATCCTTGTACGAGGAATAAACTACGAGACATTAACAAGCCCAGGTAGGTAGGTGCCCAATAGTAGGGCTAGCACCACTATCCTTGTATTTAACAAGCAATGAACAATGTGGGGAAATTTTCGTCTGCACTAGCTGCTCACCTTGAATTAAATACTGTGTGGAAGAGCCAGGGAGACAGGGGAAGCAATATTTAAGAATCTGAGAAACTTAGGAAATTAAGGATCCAAAGTTTGAAATGTTTTAACAGAAGTCATAAGACTGAGGTTGTCTGAGGATAACATCAAAGAAGGGGTTATGCATAGGCCTTTTACAAAAATATGATAAACAGTGGTTTATGTATCATTTGCAGTGATTTAATAGGCTGAATCACAGTGGCTTTGATCCTCATTGAGGTGTAAATTTTATTATTTTTTAAAAGTCAGTGTGAACAGAAATTGACTTTAAATCACGTAAGTCTGACAAACACCCTTTAGATATGAGATTATTTTTCAATCTCGGGTGTGTGAAAGAATCATTACCTACATGACACCACCTGCATTTTGGAGATCTTGTAGTCACTCTAAAAGTCACTGTAGAGCATGTGGGTACCCCGGTTCGGTGAGACTGCTGTTCAAAGGCCGTTCCTCAGAGCCACATGCAAGGCCTGCAGGCAGGTTAGCAGGCAGCATCCCTCCATTTCCTCACAGTTCCTTGATGTTGTGGTAGCTGAAGCATCCGGAAAGCACAGACAGATCAGACAAGGTATGTGCAATCATTACAACTTCTAAAATAGATCTCAACAGCTTCATCCTTGGTATGTTAGAAGGATGGACTTACCTGACACTTAAATCCATGTGAACTGATACAGGTAGGACATGAGCCTACAAGCAGGCTGATGTTGTTTATCGAGTAGATGTATTACACACAGGTGTATTTTAGAAGGAACTCATTGTCAGAAATACCAGTTTTCAGACACTGCCACCCTCCTAACATGGATGTGATTTTTGGTGATGGTTGCCTGAAAAGAGCCATCTTACGTATACTGTAAAAACGATCTTCTAGAAATACTCCATATTGCTTTGAATATCTTACCTTAGTGTAAAGTGAAGCTTCCTTGGGAGACCAGGTACTTTGTACGTGAAGACCATTCAGGAAACTAATCTTAATGGAAGCATTTGATACAACAGGCCTGGACAGCGGAGGAAACTGAAGCAGAAGACCTCTGTGACTGACCATGGATAGGTCTCATCATCACTGTACAGAAAAACCAAAACTAGGTGGCATCTCCCCAGAAACACACACTACAGCCATGTATGCAAGCAATGAACTTCACTAACCAGTATCCCATATTGATACGTGTGGCCACAAATCCCCAAAGCAGTGGTAATTTTGGCAGGATGGCTTCCAAGATCTCATTTCATTATCTAGAGGCAATCCTGCAGGATATGCAGGATACGTGTGTGGGCAGGGAGAATCCTGGATTACACTAGTGAAGTTCAGTCTCTGGAGTCACGGAGAACTTTCAGAACTCCAGAAGAACCAAGGCACTGTGAGCTCAGCAGCAACCACAGTTCATTTGAGCAGCTGTCCAATTAAGTAATCAGCAGGAACTAGTTTGTCCAAACTGAGCCAAAGGATAACCATCATTTCTATTACATTTAGTAGCCACTGCTGAAATCTCAGAGGAACAGCATGTAACTGAAAGCCCAAACAGGGATCCTGAGGTGAGGATTCCCTTCAATGATGAACGGGAGGCATTTTGAGCAGACACTTATTGGCAGTGTGGAAACAATGTCTGGAAGGTCAAGAAACATGAATCACAGCCTCCCAAGTGGAGGAGTCTCTCTCCTCATGGTAGCGTTGCTATCATGAACTCAAAAGCTGAGTAAACTGATATACTCCCAAGGCTGGAAATAGCTGCCATCCTCTTTGTTGCTACGAAAAACCTGTTATAAAACAAATAATAGCTACCATTTTGTAGTCAGCAAATAGCAGTTTCCTTCCAAACCACTTCGGGGACGATTCCTGCAAAGGAACAGGATACAGTGGCCAAGAGGAGGCTTGGCTCATATGGACAGCACATCAGTGCTTCAGTTTATGCAGCAGTCTCCTGTCTGCAGTGGTCTGAGTATCAGTGTTGGTTTAGAGCAAAACAGGCTTATACTCCTTGCCTGAACTGGTTAGGGAAAAGCATTGCTATGGAGAAAATGTTGGAAGTTTTCAGAAGTGGATGAACAAATGGGTACAGAGGTGGGAATACACATTTAGATTTGTGGAAGCATCCATCATCCTGATGCTTGATCCTGAAAAAGAGAGCAGAGCAGCAGCTGTGACCACTGGTCCCACTTCCCCCTGAAATGCACACCCCGAATCCGGGAGGGACTGGTGCAAAGACAGGGAAGGTTGACATCCTCCCCAGTTAGGAAGCACATTTGTCCTCACATCTAAAATCATCTAGACTATTCATAAATGGTATGGACAGCCAATTCAGTGAGGATACTCAGTATTTTTGTTCTCCAAAAGAAACAAGTTTAGGGTTGCTGAATGCACTATAACCCATTTGTGTGTTTGGATTTGTATTTGTATACGTATTTGCATGATATCATTCACAAATTTATTGGGGAATTTCAACAGATTGGGCAAAGCTCCTTACTAGACAGAGGAAGTCATTTCTTATTTAGGTAGCAGGCTCCGAGCAGGTAGTGCGGTTTCATCCATGGATGTTTCCAGTAGGGAACGGAAGGAGCTGGAAAACCTCACGGTAGGAACATAATCACTGATTTAGATCAGAGAAAAAGGGCAAAGCCTTTGAGCTTACAATGCAGAAAATTATTTTGTTCTGGTATTCCTGAGAAAATCTAGGCTCGAAGCTAGGAAGTGAAAATCACAGTAACTGCCATCAAGTCTTTCAGCCACTACAGGAATACAGGGATGTGTATGGATGATTCAGGCACCTTCTGTATCTTGCAACAAGCAGCTTTCCATCCATGGAACTTAAGCATACCTTTTTTTACTCTCAACACAGAACATTTCCAAACAGGAACAACAAACTATGCAGAGAGGATAAGTCTGCTTTGTCTTCAGCACCGGACAGCTAAGGAAAGATCGTAACATCACAGGGGAGCCACTGCTGTGTTTATCCTCAATGAGACACAAGAGAAGGTGAGGTACAAACCCACCCCTGCAGGCACTTTGGAGCAGGTCTTCAGGATCAAATACTGTGTCACAAGTGCATTTGCAATGTAGATATATTTGTGTATGTGCTTGAAGGAAAAGTTATTTTCCATTCTTCTATCCTTCAAGAACACACACACACACACACACTCTCCAAAATATCAAATACACTTCACTTTCTAGGTATCTCACAAAAAAAAAAAAAGAAAAAAAAAGCAGTTTCAGTTACTTCTGTTATTTCAGACAATACTAATTGAATGACTATTAAATATACCATGTTACCTTCCTCTGAATGTCACCTGTGTTCATCCAAAATACCTACTGGCTTATCCCATAAAACAGTTTGGGAGATACTTGAGGAGTTTGCCCTGTAAGCTGTATTTAAGTTAAAATCTGACTGACCAAATAGGATTGAGTTTTGCTTAATACAATATATAAACAGTTCTCTTGGGAATGTGAGCAAATTGTATTGAAACTAAGAATAAAAAATCCTGAAGAGAGATTAAGAATATTGACTGTTAACATTATCTTTGAACACCTGTTACTTAATACCCACTGTTTTATATACCAATCACTTGTCAAGATCCCACTATTTTTTCAAAGAAGTATTTCAAGTGTGTCACACATATCAAAATGAAAATCACTGGGCAAGACCATGCTCCCTGCCAATCACCTACTTTTTAACCACTCCCAACTGAATGCAAGTGTAGATGTGTCTGGTCAGGCCACAAGTGTTAGAGAGACAAGGTGAGTCATTAACAGAGTGCAGGTTAGTATTTTACCAGTCCTTCAGAGCTTTATAAAAAATAAAAATATTTCTTCATTTAGACAAAATCTGATGGTTTAAGGATGATATTTCCTCTGTTAAGAGAAACAATGAAAGATCCCTACAAACGTTAATTACGCAAGTACCTGAAGTAACAGGCTGAAGTATCAGTAATTACCAGATGAAGCACCAGAAAGCTAAAGGAACATGCTCACACTGTGTAGTCAAATAGTAATAAAAAAAAGCATTCTATCAAATACTACTCAGCAGAACTGCATGTGATATCAATTAAAAGTCATGAAGAAAACTGCAGGAACAAAATTTTGGGGCTTTATGCTCAAGTCTGACAGAAGGGAAGGATTTAAATTCAAGCTAGTTAAAGAAAACCTGTACAATTATACCTTTCCTTATCATGACTACTACTCTGACACCACAGTTGCAAAAATCAAGTTTCAGGCAGGTCACTCGGACAGCACGGGGGCAGCTTACACTGCAGCAGAAGGCTGCACCTAGTATTTCCCTTACCAGTTGCCAGTTGCTCAACTCTTAACATTTCTTGCTTGGAAATACCCTGTCACAGACACTCCCAATACACTGCAAAAACGTAACCTTAAAAAGCCATTTCACATCAACTTTTTAAGGAAAAAATGGGTGATTATTTTTCCCCAAATAAATATGGAATATATTCCATTAAATATGGAATTATTCATGTATGTATTATTAATAAAGTTTGATCACAAGGCTTTGACATCTGTAGTTACCATAAAATCTGCCTCGGGAAACACCAACTTCACAAACAAAATGTTTATGCTTGTGTGTGGTCACCTATGACCCAGTTCTGGGTTCTCACTTATCTTATTTCTGTTCTCACTTCTGTTAAGTAGTGCATTACTGCTTGTAGCTACTGCTTGTTGCAACTTTGGTGGTTTGAATGTCCAAAATTCTTGACAACAGATGCAAGAAGCTCTTGCAACTCCAGAGGAAATCTCTATTCTTATGAAGCAATGTCCTCCAAACCAAGTCATCTGTAAAAGCAGTAAGGAAGCAGCATGTAATACTTACTTTCAATTAGTAACTAATAGGATTTAGATTTTTTAAGAAGTGGAAAGAATATAGTCATTGAGTTAGACCTAAAGTTTAATTGCTGTTTCTCAACAAAGTGTTGAAATAAATTTTGAAAGATGGTATCCTTGTAAAGAAGTTATTCTGTGACCATCTTTGATTCACTAAAACTGGTATTCCAAAGGGAATCAAAAGGTTGTAAAAAAATACCACTAATGCCGTTTTCCTTCACCATTAATTACTCCTTTTTTATTTTTGTAAGTCAAGAGAGTCAATATACTGGTATTCCTAAATCATCCCTCTTGCATTTTGATGAGCTGGTCTGCCATTACTGTTCTCAGTTACAAATTTCAAAGTCTCTTTGGAATACTGATTTCATATTTGCAGTTTTCATCTTTTTTTTTAATTCCATCCTATTTCCCTGAATTGTTTCTCACGACAGTTGCTGTAAAATTTAATATAAAACATTTAGTCACAAAATAGTATTGCTTTTTATGCACATTGTGGAAAGATTATTTTTTCCAATAAAAACTATACCATCTTCCATAAAATCCTAAACATTTTAGGAACTGTGATGCAAAACAAAATTACACAGGGTGAAACAGGTACCAGCACAACAGTGAGATTATATTACATCAAAAAATTTTAATGGTCCCAAATATATACTCAACAACTAAGCATACACTCGGGGGGGGGGGGGGGGGAAAAAAAAAATAAAACAAGAAAAAACCACATCTAGAATTCCACTCAATCTTTAATCAAGAAGGGACAGACAAATCCCCCACCTCCAACAAAAAAAATTTAAAAAATCTGCAGTTTAAAGGGCAAAGGGAACAGATTTAAAAAAAAAAAAAAAAAGAGGAAACTTTATATTCAGCCCTCCCCCGTAGAGGTTTTTAAAACCTGTTGTAGCTTGACTAAAATGTTCAGAATGTACGATTTCAAAGGCAGGTCTCTTTTACACAAAGAAACTGCTGGCATTCTTAACTAGTGAAGAATTATGGCAAAAAATGCCTTTCTTCAGAAGTCTCATACATGGTCCAAGAAAGCAGATTCCAATTGTAGCAACTGACCAGCCAATCCAGAGTTCCACTAACAAAACTCCTGCCCTGTTGGCTTTTTCTTTTTCCATTTCCTTCCCTGAGAAAAGGGCAACATGTGGTCCAAGCTGGAGAGCTCAAAGGCGTTAAGTCTTTCCCCTAAACAAAGTATTTCCCCTTCTTCTGCTCCTTTGAATTGGCACTTGATTGGCAGAAATCCATTTGTTTATGTTGAGCTGTGTCACACACAGTAATTCACAAAAGATTGCTGCTTTGTTGTGGTTTTGTTTTTTGGATAAAATATTCTTCCCCCAACTAGTAATGTTCTTCAGCAGTTGCCATTATGATGATTCAAGCTTTGCTTTCTTTGACAATGGTAAAGTTTCCTCCTTATCTTCATCTTCATCATCCTCTTCATCATCATCAGGATAATCTACGAGCCCCACAAGGCCTCCCTACAAGCAAAGACAGGCACAATTACTATAATTAAGAAAATGTATTGCATATTGCTTTTTCCAAAGCATTTGGAAATGCTTTGGAAACCCTCTGCAGTGGGTAAGAATATTGATATATGAAATTTCAAAAAAAAAGAAAACGGAAAAATCCTTCAGCGTGAATAAAAATGTCATCATTTGGGAGGAGAAAAAAAAAAGGAAACTAAATGAATAAATCCAAAAAGGAGCTTTGCCAATCAAAATCAAGTAGACCTACTAGAGACAGTATTTCCAGACGAAATTACAAGAAAATTAAAAAACTACCTAGTTTTGCTAGGTATCACTGCAGCTCTATCTATACAAAGACTTCCTTCATCTGGCACGGATGACAGCAGCAGAGGGATCTGACAGCACTTCAGAAACAGGTATAGAATATCCTTCCAATTGAATTTTCAATGAGTACACTTTTAGAACACAATCTCTCATCAAAAACTTAGTTTAAATGTTCAATAATTTAAGCAATTCATGACTGAATTGTGAAGGTTCCAAAATTGAAAATATTTGGCCAAAAAAAAAAAAAAAACCAAAAACTTTAGAACATTAAAACTCCCCTGTACTGTAAAAGCCAACAAATTCAAGATTAGGCACCTCTTAAGCCCACAAGGAAGTGCCAGGATTTTTAAAACTTCCCCGCATTACCATGCAATTTACGAAAGTTAACCAGCATTTGACTGCAATGGCTTTGAGGACTGTTTCACTTAATTAGGTATCTGAAAACTGAGATACAAACCTGACATTTCAGAAATAAAAAAACTCACTATGAAAACAGAATCTCTTCTCCCAATTGTCGTAAATGCAAATCTGCAACAATAAAATCACCCTATGTGGCTTTGTGCCTGTTCAAAATTACCTTCGTTGTAATAGCTGCCATCTGAGATGTGCTTTTAGAGACAGATCCCGGAGAGCCAGGAGACCCTGGGGATCCAGGAGACCCTGGGGATCCGGGCAAGTTACTTGCAGATGACTGGCTGGTAAGGTTGGATTTTGTACCACTGGAAAAGGAGAGTTTGAAACTTGGGCTCTGACGACCTGACAGATTAGTTTTCAGAAGAACTTCCTTTTCTTCACTCTCTTTTACTGGGAGGGGAGAAAAAGCAAAAACCAAAGCAATGTTAGTGAGCAAAAACTGAATTAGAAATCAGTTTGTGTGGGGAAATATGCTTAAGACTTACTTATCATGCTACCGCTTGATAAAACAAAAGGTCACAGAACTTTTTCATACTACCATACCACTCTGTCGATGGCATGACCTGAACATTCATATGTAAAATGATGAATTATAAATCCAAATAAAACACAAGAAAACGACTGCCAGCTAAGACTGTCATTTAAATGTTTTAAGAATTAAATGTTATTTTGTTCCACTCCATTTTACAGACAACAAAACAGACTGTACAGTGTCACAAGTTTTGATATTTACGAATTTGAATATCAATGCAAGCAAATCCTTAATTCACTAGGACTAAAAAGAACAAGACGGGTCTTCTGCACAAGTCATATGGTGTCATCATCGCATCACTTACATTTTTTCCTCTCCATGAATTTACTGATAGGGTCCATAATATCTTCATCATTTTTAGTTTTGTCAGAAGGGGGCACCACTGCCTCTCCATCTTCCATATCATCTTCATCCGTGTTAAACCACATTTCCTCCTCATCCTCCAGGGTTCTAGCATCCCTTCGGTACCGGTGGTTCCTCAAAATGGAGCGCATACTGAAAACAATCCATTGAAAAACTTTTGAACCAAGAACTTACTCATGTTAATAAAAAACAGCATTCCCATCTGACATTTACACTGACCTGTTAAAAACACTGTAAAACAATAAAAGTATCAGCATCTATAATATAGTAAATCATTATGAAACACGCAACTTTATGTTTTCAACATAAATGGCTATTCTTTTTAAAGCACTTTCTGAAAGTATCTCTGCAGAACCACATAGCATTGTATCCACCCAACATTTCTGTACATTACTAACAACTTTATTAAATATCACTTTCATTAACATAATTTCTGTGTTTCATTCAGGTGTGGTACAATAGTTTGCACAGGTAAATAAAATGCTGTAAAAAGAGCGTAATATGTAAATATGTATGTAAAAACAAAAATTTGTAAAAATAAACTATAGATTAATTTCTCTAATTATACTTCATAAGCCATCAGTATTTGAGGTCCAAAGTTCTTTAAAAAAACCTAACTTACACACAATCCTGGTTTAAAATCCATGTATTAAGAATACAGCTATCTCTTCCTCCCACATCCACTATGTACAGGGGAAGGATGGTGGGGAACAACTTCTGGATCACTTGCATTTGGGTCATGACCAAACAATCATTTTTTTTTGAATTCTTCTGGACTCTGGACAGCAAGTGCCACTTCTTGTTCCCCATCAGATCTCTTTATTATTCCTTTTGGTCTACTTCCGCTCTAGCTTCCTTTCCCCTCAGAGAAGTAGCGTTATGGTCTGGGAAGAAAGGCATATGGATTGCAAGGTGCAATCCAGAGAAAGAAGAGAGTAGAAGTAGAAAAAAAAACCCTCTTCTGTTTGCTTGCTGTTGATTCAAACAATTCTGAATAAAGACATGAAAACCCTTTTGTAACATTTTTGTAACATTTGTTCTGACTTTACTGAAAATAGTGTTTATCTCAAATTCAGTGTTTTTTATAAAATTCTTGTTATTGGATTAAAGATATGAACATGACAGTCTGAATTTATTCTACTTAAGGAAAGGGTCTTTAACTACTGACTGCAGGAAAAGCAGAAGGTAAAAATTAAGAAACTGCGAAGTAGAAAATAATAACTTTTTTTTTTTTAAATAAACCTAATTCTGAATAAATTGGTTACCAGTGCCACCATCTGGATCTATATAACCCACATCCTTCCAAACTGGATTTCAACTAAGTTCTGCTAACAGTACGAAACTACTACTTAAGCAACATTCCTCTGGTACTCTTTTGGCCCGTGCCACCAAAACTGCTGGCCTCTTTCCTGACTGAAGTATTTGTCATTAACATGTGTGAACATTTTTCACATTTTTCTTACTTCCGTTTCTTCACTTACGACCAGACTGTGAGATGGCTTGCATAGCCACTTGGTAACATGCAGGGAAAAAAAAAAAAAAAAAAAAAGAAAAAGAAAGCTAGGGCAAATATAAACCTCCTCAAGTCATAGTCTTTTTCATACACTTAGTAGGTAAAACTATACACCACCAATTAGCTTAACTTACACCATTTTTACTTATACTAAACTGAAATTACTCACGAATGTGGCTGGATATTCTAACACATGCACTGATGTTGGAACCACAGGGCTTGGATTTCGCAGCTGTTTCACTGACAAGCTCAGCCGACACAAGCCAAAATGGTAACATGTATCCTGTGACCCACGAGCATGCCAAACGGGGAGTTCATCAAAAACCCTGCCAGAGAAATATGTTTATTCGCATCTATTTTGTTTGATAGGAGTTATGCACAAAGTAAAATCATTCACCAAAAACAAATGCAAATTACTTTTATACACTTTTATACACCCTACCACTTTGGGGAACTGTGTACTATGTGGAAGAGAACTTCTGCTCTGGCACAACAGAAGGAATGATTTAAGTGCGATAGCACATTATGTTGTGCTCTGTCAGCAAGTGTAACTGTGACAAAAGGTATTGCTGAAAATTTCTTTGCAAATTCTATTCCTCAGTGACTTTAAGCAGAGGTTGGTTATCTAGTATCTGCATGTCTACTCCTATCACTAACTAAAATGAAAAGAAACTTGGCACATGAATTTTTCAAAGAAAAATCCACAAAATAATTTATGAAAGAGCAATCTTTCAAATTAATTGGTGGTAATCCAATATTCACCAAATAAGCTTCAGATATTGACAGGCTTCCATCCTCATTACAATAGTGCACAAACGTTGAGGATACTATCACTTGGCATTACTATTGGAGAAGTGGGAAGTGGGTGAACAACATTCTTCAAAATTCAACAATGCTGCAGATGGAAACAGGAGCTGATGTTATTTACACTTCTCACAATCACACAAAAATCCACCAATACTGAAATAGAATTTGAGAGCTGAAATACTAATGAAAGCACGTAAGAGCATTTTACCTGTCAAGTTTTGGATTATCTTGTCTTTCCCTTTGTTGCTCAAATCGTAGTTTCAATCCTTTGAATGTCTGCACATAATCAACATCTTCCAGTGCTTTCCAGTAATTTTCAATCACGTGGGCGGTTAATGATTTTATATCTTCCTGTAGGAAGAAACAACCATAAGGTGATTCATTTAGGTTCAAATGAATGTATTTGTTAATATAATATAAGAAATTTTATCACATTGTAAATGAAATGCTGGATTATTTTAAATATTTCATAGGTGATTATCTGAAAAAAATACTATTAGACACACAGGTGTAGTTAAAAGCCTAAATCCAGGTATTTTCCATCAGAAATGAGTATCAAGCTTTTCCGCTGTGACCGCACCAGTCAGGCACATTCAAGGTCCTCTAGGAAAAGCTCCTGACTCTTTTGCTGTAGGAAAGGAGCGTGGTGGCTGCCCAAAGGCCCTGCCAGGTAGCAGTGCAGCTCTGCACCTCCCTGGGATGAGGGCTGCTCCTGCACACGGGTTGGCTCCTTTCACACTGCTCAGTCCCTGGAAAGCCTGAAGACTGAACTTGGGAGCTGCCCTCATCTAGGACAAGCAAAGCGACAGGAATCAATGCACAGATTTGTTTTCTCTTCTGGTTGCTTGCTCAAGGGTCACCTCTTATGAATGATAATACATCAAAAACAATAAAAAGACAGATTTATTATTATTTTTTCTCCTTAAAAATAGAGAAAAAGATAGAAAAGATAGAAATTATTTACAAAGACTCAAAAGTGTTCTGGAAATGCAATCTTGGTATGTGAGTGAAAAAGAGGATGGAAAAATAAAACATGACTTATTTTCAAATTAAAATAAAATGTAACATCACCTCCGTATTCCACAGATTACTGAAAAAACACATCATAAAAGTTATGGCCACCTATATGGACTTTTTTCTGTTTGTTTTTTTTTTTAAGCTCCAAATCCTTTTCTTACCAACTCTTCCAGTAAGATCAGTTTATCTCAGTCTTGATTTACCTTGGGAACTGCAGCTTAAAGGAGGCGGAACTTAACAAAAGATTTCAACAGGTGACAAAACCTTATTTTTCCCCATTCACCTACTCTTCACAACCTGCCCACTACCCTGGCTTATCCTTCTCCATATCAAATTTAGTGTCTGCACAGCACCTTGTTAGGACACCGATGGGGATAACAGTGAGGAACCAGCACTCTGCTGACAACCAAACCAAACCAGTCTCCTTATTTTTACAAGGCTCCCCACAGCGGGAATTTTGTGTACTTCATTAATATATTTAGAAGAGACGGATCTCTTGCCTGTATGTTTCCATATTCTGTAGAACTCAAGTCATTACAGGGCAAAACTAAATTTGAAGATTTCATAGCAGCAGTTTCAAATAACATTCCTATCCTAAGTGGATCATCCAATCTGCATGATGAAACGTGATTAGGATTGCTTTTCAATCTGGGTACTCCGAGTACAGATGCAACATTGAGTATCAATTGAATTTAATTTTCAAATCCTGGTATAGTTTGAACATGAAGAATTACCAGTGATACAATATAAAGTTCATTTAAATACAGTTATCATAAGATCACATCTTTACTGTAACTTAATTTAGGGCATAAACTAAATGTCTGTTTGAATAACAAGTTTAAACAATATAGTAATTAACTTTAGCACTCACCACTCTGATAAATTCAAACATCTCTATTATGGCAGAGTTCATTAGGTTATAACGGGAACCATTATTAAGAAATGCTTTGACCACAGGTTCAAACAAAAAACTTTTCATTATGTAACGGTTGTAGAATTCATCTTTTAGTCCAATAATCTTTCTCTTGAAACGAAGGGCACCTGAAACAGAAATTGTTTTAATAGCTATGCTTTTTAAATGTAAAAGAAAAAAAAATCAGAAATTATTTGGTATTATTCACGGAAACCTGCAATTCTGTAGCAAATACAATGCATTCAGATATTCTCTGTTTCAAAAAGGTCTTGACTATACTGCTTAAGTTTAATTATCCATTTTTTTCAGAAAGAAATCCTCCATTATAATTCTACAAGTAAGACAACCTCTGACCACTGATGAAGTAAATACTACTGTTCAACTACATTATTACTAACAGAGGTGTACTGCTCTTCTTTTTATTTGAAAAGATCTATGATAAAGGATTTTCCTTTTCCTCAGTGAGAGACCTAGGAAATTTGCTTATCTGAGTGTGTTCGATTACATTTAATTAAGTACTGCTTGATTAGAATGTGAACTATCTCATTTTAAAATCGGTAAATGGCTTTTTCTTCATACACACAGTAAAGCAAAATCTAGTTTACATCCTTTTAAAGCTCTTTCTGAAACACCAGAGCACATCCACGTTTATGAATGCCCATGCGCATACATGAGGCAGAGTATCATCTCTCTAAAGGTAGGTACATTTTGGTTAGCAACTACTGTATACATGAAGCATGATTAGTGATGGACTCTAAACCCAAAATCTTAGATGATTTAGGTAACTTCTATCCAATAAATACCAAAAAGTTATGAGGGTTCTCTTTGGACATTTAATTTTGAGATACCATCTTTTCAATTCATCACCCTACTACAAAAAGAACCTTATGCATTTTAAAAAATCATTTGTAAATCCCAAACTATTTGCTAATTCTAGCTGACCACTGTAAAACGGTAAAAAATTAATCTATAAAATGGAAAAAAACAAGATAGGGTATAATGGTAGAATTTCTGTAATTAGTCAAAATTTGTCAAGAAGTTTTTAACAGTTTTCTTCCAGCAGAATGAAGATATATCAAAATCCATTTTCACAAAATCCCAGTTTTATCTTGAGCTTTCAAACTTACACAATGCCAGAAAAGCATGCTTTGAGGCCATGAGAACAAGTACCCTTCGCAGGATATCTTTGTTAATAATGTAGTTCTTTATGTGGTAAGTGTGATGCTCTACGCAGAACGTTAGCAATTCCAGTATTAATGCCAAGAGCTGGGCTGTCTGAAAATCATCTGTAATAAAAACAGAAGAATCCCCACAATTACACATTGAATATGATGTTTAGACACGAGCTTCAAATATGCAAGTGCAGTCCGGCAAACACTTCCAAGCTGTTGTGTATTCGCACAGCTGGCTTAGAAAATATGCGGGAAGGTTAATGTTTGAAGTAGAAATCAAACAAGTCCCTGTTGGGGACTGAACTTTTTCTAGCATATAGGTATGACAGGAAACCTGCTTAAAATATAGAAACCGTTACACCTGGAAAATGTCTGAAGTGTCTAAATGTTCAGGAAATAAAGCACTTACACTACACAAGCAATCAGGCTTGCTTGACCAAATCTTATTCTGACGCCTGTCTCTCTCTCTCTATATATATATCTATCATAAAATCTGGCCTCATAAACAGCATCCTGACTATATTTACATCAATAATATGACCCATTATGCTTTTTAAGAAAAGCACTGTACAAGAAGCCAAACGGCTCAGGCTTTTAATAATTCTATGATACAATTTTATCAATATATAAAAATATAACTACATCAATATATACTCTAGTCATCCATTTAAATAGAGAGAAAAAAGGAATATTAAAAATAGGGTATATTTAACCTTTTCAAAAATCCCTTGACAGTTATTCCATTTTAAACATTGACAGTCAACGGCCTCTAAGGTGCCCATACAGAGCAGGATTACCTTTGCTAGGCTTGTCCTCTGTAGTATTGGCCAATAATGGGGCTGTGAGCACGTGCATACAATGTTTGTAGAAGAAACCCAAGAACTCTGTCTTTTCTGTTTTCTAAAGAATTAAGAAGCTTAATATTAGTATTATATATGTAACATACATCACCAAACACTCCAGAAACACAACTGCAGTTTCATTTGAAGGTATTTACTTACATTGGCAGTGGCAAGCATGTTTTCTGGATCAACTAAAGTACGAAGCAAACCCATTAGCAGCACTGCCCCTCCAAGTTCTGGATCCGTGTCACAAATCATGTGTTCTATAATGAGGTTAATGAGTAATATATCCTAACGGGAAAAAGAAAAGAAGCAAAAATCAATTCTAATGGCACTCCCTTGCCCGAAGTCTGAAAATCTTTCCTATAAGGAATGTTGCCTGGTCAAAAATGGGGCTATATCAAATTAAAAAAAAATCCTAATGGAAACAAATTAATTTTGCCTGCCAAAGACAACTTGTACAGCTAGTGGTTCAACAGTAAGGAAGCAAGCAGTCACCCAAGAATCTTTCAAAACAACTGAAAACGGTTCTTAAATTAAGAATCTTCAATTAGACTTTAGTCTAAACTGAAAATCGAAAATATACATTGAACAGAGGGTGATACTTAACCATCTCATAAGTGACCTAGTTTGTGGAAAACTTTTAATACTACAGAAATTTCAATCAGGATCTTCCTTTGAATACACGGCAAAGTCTTATTTCTACAGATGTGCAGCAGCAAACTTTACAGGTCTGAATAATGCCATTGATTTTAATGAGGTTATCCTCACATAAGAATTCTTATTTTCTACCTATACATGTTGGACTAGTAATAAATAAAAACAGTAAATAGTATTTGCATTTAGGAATATCTACATGTTTGCTATCACTTTCTACATATGTGATCAACAGACAAAACACAGTAGGTTCAGTAAATTAGAAACATATCCCTGCTAAGATCAAAATGTGTATTGTGTATCATATTTTAAGGAGTCAATCATTGAAAAACCTTTCGTTTTGGTTTCTTACAACTAGAAAGTAGATTAGAACTTTTAAGATGGATGCTATTTTTAAGGCTGTTAAACATATACATTTTATTACTAAGATACTAATATATTAGATCAAACAAAACTCAGCTATTCTGAAAACTAACCAAAATATCCACAGACCTAATAAACTAGAACACTTTTCCACGTCAGTGCATTTTTTTTAAATGCATGTTTTCTAGAAATAAAGGTGAAAGACACCCACACAAAGTTATATACTCCTTTTTTAACGTTTTGTCATTTTACTCAAGGTTGAATTATAATTCTACTTCCAAAAAACTGCAGTTCTGAACATGATTATAGTCATATTTTTACTCCTGCATGATAAGGTAAGCCTTATTTCAGTTATCACAAGACAAAACTGTTTTCACAATATTATTTATTGCCATAGTAGATACTAAAAATACTCCCAAATAATACATTTAAAAAATCTAAACCGACACTTCTAATATAAAACTTCAAATATAGCACAGGAAAATGAGATTTATTCTCCACTAATACAATGGTAAATATGAAATAGTAACTGAGTAAAACAACACTAACACATTATCTGGAGACCTTCTACTTACATCATCATTTTGCTGTGCTTCCTGCATGACAAACTCTCGTACCATAGATGGGTTGTATTCAACCAAATATGAGAATATGTCAGTGGCTGCACTTCGTACTTGTGCATCATCCATACCCTGAAAAAAACACTCATGCTTACTTACAATAAAAATCTTTAAAATGAATGAAAAAGAGAACTCATACACTTCTGAATTACTATTTACACGTCATATGTAAATGTTACTAAAACAAGTTAAAATAAGTTTTATAGTTTCCCTTGGGTCTGTTTCCCTATTTTCTTAGTCAACAGTATACCAAGCAGTACATAAAGATGGGAAATTTTAAAATAAATGAATTTAAAACCACATGACTGAAGTTTGGCTTATTTTTAAAACCATTTTCTGGAGAAAAATAAAATTATTACGACAAACAAAAGTGAGCTGACTTACCAGTATTACTTCTAGTGCTGGCAGGATGCCCATATTTGACAAAGTTTTGAAAAATGCATCTCGGTTTTGAGGTTGCAATGTTTGAGAGAATGCACAAAACTCTTTAAGAAAATTTACCTGAAATACAAGATTAACATATCAGTTAGTAATGAAAAATGGGATGCAAGTATCGCTTTGTAGTAACTGTCCCTTCTATGTGTATTTTACAGATTTCTTACCAATTCCTGTCTTTTCTCCTCATCCGTGGCTTCATCTGTTAGCTGTGCAAACAAGTCTGTCAGAAATTTTTCATCTTCCTACAAAGGCAAAACAATACCATTTGTTTATTTGACAATACCAAAAGGCATCCAAGTATAATACAAAGTTCTTCTAAACCATGCCTCCTGCAATTAAGAGAGAGAACACTATTGTGTACTGCATATAGTCATATAAGGATCAACCATCTAATTCCGTTTTCAAGCACATTAATACAAATCTTGCCTTGGAGCTTTTACCATGATCAGCTGGTTCCCCTCCTTGGCCCTTCCCTCCCTGCTCAAGTTTCATTCTTAGTTATGATTTATCTTGTATGATCTTTTGGTTGCCCTCTTTCTATTGCCATCCTCATCTTCTCGCCTACGCCGCTTTCTTTAACTCCTTTCCCCTCATCACATGTCCTTGCCCCTCAATCACGCTACAAAACCTTTGCTCCAAGCCTTTCAGCATTATGAGAAACACGTTCTTGCAATGCAGCCCTGTCCACGTATGTTCATCCCTGTAATGTTATGAGAGCGTAGCAACAGGAAGAAAACACAAGCACTGTGACAGGAGTGATGAGGTGAGATTTCATCTCCCCCTCTTGTGAATAGGGTGGCTCTGGAAACCACATTAAAATAACCGTTCCTACAAGCTGCAGTGCTCATTGAGCCTTCTGGCTGGCAGCAATTAAAAAACACTTATTTTTCTTGCTGCTGTAGCTTAGCAAAACCACAAACAGTGGCCAAAACATCACAGATATGTATCAACAGACCTGAACAAAAAGCAGTACTTACCCTCTCCTAATCTTTACTATCCTACATTACATAGCTACATTAAAAAACAGAAGCAAAGCCCTCCCCATCCTCTCCCAATACCAGATAGTACTTGACAGCATTTGCTTTAAAAATACCTGTATGCCAAAGATGAAGAGTTTTTTCAAAAAGGTGCCAGAATGTCAGGCTGCAAGGCACTTCCTGTGAAGGTGCTAACACCACAAGCAGCATCCCCTCATCCAAAATCCCAGTAATACCCCATGCTGCCCTGCTTGTGTTTGCAGCAACACCCAATACAGCTACACCCAAACATTCTGATATTTTCTTACACTTTGATTTTAGGACACTCAAGCTGCAAAGAAAGATTATAAGGATATACGACTACTTGGTATCCAGTTGTTAATATGGTCTAGTAAGTTTTCAATTCTAATGTTTAGCTCATTAGACATTACAGGTAACATAAATACCGGAGAGATACTGACATACTTGTTTACTCAAATAAAACATTATAGACGACAACCTCTAAAAACAAAAACAGTTCCTTTGAAGAACATGCAAGTTACCTTCCCTGATTAACAGTATACTTAAAACAGACTAAAATGCTTCATGTTCTATCCAGATAAATCCAGGAAAAAGAGCAATGAAAGTCATCTGATCTAACAAACCTAGAGAAAAACCACATGCCTGTTTCCCTTTGGCAGTGTGACTCGTTACTCTGTGGAAGTTTTCACCTCTAATATAAGGCCTGAACCTAAATTGCAGCCAGTACCCCAGAAACATCTCAGAATGGTCATGGTGAAAAACAGCGCAAGGCTGAGTACAACCGTGACTAGGGTCCTACTGCAATACAAGAAACACAGGATTTCCCTAGGTTATCAACAACAAAAACAAAACAACAACCACCACAAAAGAAAAACAAACAAAAACAACCTTTTTTTTAAGTTAAAATGTGGAATTTCTCTCCATGAGGAGAGAAAAGGAAGCAAAAAAAAAAAAAAAGCGCCACCCCTAGAACCTCTGTGCACAACATTCGCTGCTGGTGATCTGTGGGACTCATTTATGTCCTGCTGGAGCCCCCAGGGACGAAGGTGGCCTGAGAAGGGGCAGTTTGCAGGGTAACACTGTGCAGTGCAGCGGGGCAGTGCCCGCCTGGCAGGGCCGGCTGCCCGCAGCACAGGCAGAGCTGCTCCTGCTGCCGCTCTGCCGCCAGCGGCCGGCACTGCTGCAGGGGACTCATTCCACCACCACTAACATTACCTGATGAAGAACTCGATGCTGACACTTAACGTTTCATGGAGAATTTGCCAAAGTTGTGCATGTAACAGTTTTTCAACACTTCAAGCGTGTAACGTAATATGGCATTTTACATAATTTTTCTAAATATAATACCGAAAGGTTTTCCACACCATTACCATCTCTTCCCCCAAATTCTTGTAAATATATTGTAACTCAAATTATCAGTATTTTCTGACATCTCTCACCCTCAACACAAGTCTGATCTCACTTAAAATCAGTAGAGCAACCAACTGATCCAAAATACCCCACAGCAGAAATTCCTTCCATGGAAAATAAGCAATAAATGGCAGTTATTTCAAGAAAATAAAAGCAACACGAAAATTTAAGTCCCCTATTCCTAATTTAGCCCTGAACTATGTTTCAAGTGAGGCTTGTTCCAGAGGCTTAGCAAAAAGCAGACTGGTTGTTATTGATGTAAAAAGGTTTCTCTCATCTACAGAAAGCCTGGGAATGCAATGAAAATGCTAACTACAATAATGTATGTATGTATCTGTACATAGAAGGCTGTAAAATTACTGACAAGATACTCTAGTTAAAGATACGTTCTTGAGCTACACTCTCAGAATCTAAACAAATGCACAAGAGAGCATAGTTCATGTATTTTGGAAGTTACTAAACACTGAAAATCAGAATTACACAAAGGTAAATGTACTCTGGTTTTTGTTTCGATTTTGTTTTCTTTTTGCATCTTGGAAAATTTTGAGAAGATCTATGCCTGTGAAACAGATACAGAGTAAATAATTCTCTGTAATATCTGGCCTCTCAATGCAGACAGGTGTCCATATCCATTTGGATATACTCCAGAAGCTCTGAAGGTCACAAATGTCTTCCAAGAAAAAATAAAACTGCTAAAGACAACTTACAGAATCATCTCCGAATTAAGTTATATGTTTTCTCCATGCTAGAAATGATTAAACATCCAATGCCAAAACTATGCATAGGCCAAACACTAAGTATATTAATTTACGCTTCTGCAAGCTCTAAGTAGATGCTTCTATGTTTTGAACATCTTTCAAAGTTGATGAAGCTGGAATCAAGCCAGGCTCGCCTCTCACTCAATCATTTCTGTGTTTAAAAACAAGAAAACCCACAGACAAAGCAGGATTCTGAAACTGTGATTCAACTTTCAAAGCAACTCCTCCTCCTTCCAAAAGGCACCTAAAAGCGCTCTTCAAAAGTAGGTCATTTTCCATTGAACACTGTGACTTTCAGCCATCAGACACTGCACACATATGATTGTACATAAATGAAAAAAACCCTCAAAAATGTCCAAGAAACTCAATGAAAACTAAATGGAAAAAGAGAATAGTTTCGATCCTGCTTTCTATCTGCATGTTCATTTTAGGCTATCATTTTTGGATATTTCAGCCCAGAAAGTGAATTTTTTATAAAATGCTACCAGCAAATGCAGAACTATAGTTTCAAACGTGCATTCCTTCCCACAACCACAATAAAAGATCTCATGTTTTAAAAGGCTTTGATCTCCCTTTATCTCAGACTGTCTTCCTACACATGCCTTTCATTCACTATCAATGAACTGTTTCCACTTCAGACAACATACTGAAATAGCAGTAGCACTTCAAAATCACTTTTGACAATGAAGAAATTAATTCAGAAACCATCAGCATGCAACACTTGTAAACTTCTTTCATCAAGCACTTTCCCATGGAACGTGTTCTTCTACACTTCACGGTAAATTATGCGGTCAAATAATTCTCAAAATAGAGTTATTCCTAAGCCAGCTACTGCTATGAAACAGCTCACCTATGGAGGCATCCTAATACTCCTCCATCTGGGCAGAACTCTTTACGTGCACTGACATAGCTCTTACTCAAAAACCCCTAAGGATAGATAATTCATATTTATTTTCTGGGAACTTTGTTAAGAGTAAGCAACTATCTGTAAAATACAATTCCATATTTAAAATGAGGAATAGCATACTTTTACACCTATATCTAGTAAAATGTATGTGTGTAACCAAGTGCCCACAAACTTCAGTTATTAGAAGGGGAGACAGGAACTATGAGTAAAACAAATTCTGTATTTTAAAAAATCTGATTTACAAGTACAGTAATGCCATGTTATCCTTGTTCCACTAAGCATTAATTATTTAAATATGTATTTCCTCTTCCCTTTCCACTGTCCAGTTTCCTGAAAACACAAGATAACAAGCTCTGCAGTAATCCTAACAATCTGTATTCTAGAAGTTATGAACACCACAGGATCTTGCTGTCAAAAAGAACACGCCAATGAGAAAGGGGGTAGAGAATGGAAGGAAACAGTGTTTGCTCACTCTATGGCGCAGTTTTGCAAGTTTTTTTTTTTTAAAGAACTAGTTTGTAATACAAAGGGAAAAAAACTGGTGGCCTCCAGTGTGAACATTAGTATGTATTTTTTAAATTGCAAAAGAGCGTCATATAAAGTAAGAAACACTACTTACCTGTCCCACCCCCACTCTCAAGCTTGGCGAGCTCCGTGTCTCAGCAAGGCTCCTGGGTGGCTATCACATCCCAAGGCTACAATGGGCTGGACCCCAAGCTCTGAGAGCACATTAGGAAGGGCTGAAATTGGAAAAAAATGTCATATATCTATTTCTTTGCACCTGCTGTACAACCTGATCATAAAACCTGGAAGTGAGCAAGCTTCTACAGTAGTTACTGGAAATGATGCTATCCTAGATTTATTATACAGAGCATAGTGAGCACTTGATGAACATGACAGACCTTATCACAAATAAACTCAACTCCACAGAAAGGCAAGCAGTTTTAGCATGTTAAGAAAAAAATATGGGAAATCTAAACTTAATGAAGAGGGATGAACATGGTTTATAAATCAAAAGTGACCCACTCTCCACTTTTGCTTTTATCCCAGAATAGGCAAAAGATACTTGTCCACTGAACAAAAAGCAAAATCAGGGAAGTGGGTATCTTCTTGGCCTACGCATTTTTTTTCTTTTTTTCCAAAGGTCCAACATCTCTCCTAACAACCTTTTTGAAAGTCAAAATGCCAAGAACCAGTACATCCTTCAATTCCTCAGTCTTGCCTCCATGCTGAAGGTTGTCCAAGTTACCGAATTGAATAGTTCTAATTGAAAAACTGACTTTACATGGAATTATCTGGACAGAAAGTGGCTTAAATAGAACACACTGTAGTTTCAGCTCAACTCAACCAGCCTGTCACAAAGCAGAGGGCACAAGCAGCACAGCCCAACCAGGGAACCATTAACAACCATTCTCGTACAGATTTCCAATCACTTTTCTCTACACACATTTGGGCTATTGCAGGGTTTCACTTTAATCTGATACAAGGATTCCTCCAGAGCTCATCTTTTTATCAAAACATATTTTCTTCTCTTACTCCTCAGGGTCAGAGTCATACAAAAACACAGAATTGCAGGCACGAGAGTTGCGGGATACCAGCTGCTCACAGGGAACTGTTTACCCTAACCTTTCTGTGATGATTTACTAAAACTCTCCTATTGTAGCCCATCTGGTCTGGGAGAGAGAACTTGAAGTCATCCACACAAGCACAGGTGCCTATATTGCACATTCACTGCAGAAAACAAAGGACTCAAGACATACGTGTGGCTCCCAATAAATTACCATGAAGCATCCCAGAAACCTTGCAGTTAATAATTACTCAAAAAAGAAGCAGTTTTGCACATACACTGGTAAGATTAGTCAAAAAGCTGGATCTGGTAAGGTTAAAAGTAATGAATGCCAGGAACTGCCCTGCCTGGAGTGTAGTTAGAGTTAATTTTAAACCTTTCATGACCTAAGTCCAAAGAAAGTACTGTGATACTACCAGCTAAAAAGTGAATGTCAAACCACAGGGAAGGAAGAACTACATTAAGAACTAGTCATAACAGTGAACTCAAATAAAGCAGTCTTTCTACTTTGATCTCAGAATATTATTTATTCTACATAAAGAAATGAGAAGAACATTATCATATATTTTATTTATGGATAGCAGGAATGGGGTGAGAAAAGAAGGGGTAGAATGTGACTTTAGAGGGTAGAAATATAGACAACTGCAATCTGAAACACTTCTGTATAAATAAATGAGTAAACTCCAGATTAGTTTAAATCTTTGCTTTGAACTACACTATGAGAATTGGAAAAATAAACAAATTTATCAAGCCTTTTAATCTCATAAACACAATGAGCATATGATTTGCCAGATCCAACTTTAATTCCCTCAAAAACAAGAACTGATCGTATTTCCCAACAGGATCTTATTTACAAACTCACATGAAAGGTCTAGGAGTACAGCACAGTCTCACTTGTGTTCTACAAAGTACTTCAACAATCTGAAATATTTACCTTACTTTAAAACCTAGCCAGTGCTACCTATCCTGGCTCCATTACCCACAAACTATACCTTATTCCCCCCAAATCAGAGCCATTAGCAGCAGAAGGAAAGGTTCAGAGATGTAGAATCACTGAAGCTCTGAGGCTTCAGTTCATCTGTAAACTGCAACTAAGGAGTTTGCAACTGTACTAAGCAGTGATATTTTCACCCACCTTACCCTATGTGTAGAAATCTAACACAGTTTATAAGGGATAAAGAACAAATGAAAGCTAATCAGCCACTAGTTCTTTATCAAATTACCTCTTGGTTGCTGGCAAATACTTTCTTGACGAGTTTGCAGTGCCAGGTCTTCCTCCTCAATTTCCCTCCCAAAGCTCCCCAAGTTCAAGATCTCTCTCAATATCAAATACTGACACCAGCATTACTGTATAGCTCTTCCCTCTGCCTCTTGAGACAACACCTACTACACCCTCAACTCTATTTGAATCAACACTTGGCTAAGAGGTCAAGATGCTTTAGAGAGACTCATCTGGATATGCAAATTGAGATACTGTTCTTGAGTGTTTTTCAGCCCTCTCCCAAAGTCAGGTTTGCGAGGCTTCTCAGACTGTTACTTCATGATGATTACAGCCTTCTGCTTAGGATATACATGCTGTGATCTTGTTGATCAAGGTTATGGTTATCGAGGTTATCATCAGTTATAAAGAATCTAGTATAAAATCTGGAATTCATTTATGATCATCAATTTAACAGTTCAGTGCTCAAACTTCTTATTTCTTTTTTATATATTACTTCTATAAAGCCTGAAGTCATCTTGAAGTGAAAGCTCCAAGGAAGTAATCCAGTCTTTCCAAGAAACATTATCCAATGTATTTGCCCACACTCAAATTAAAAGGCTGAAATTCTCAAACTTACCTGTAACATACCAACTATTTCCACTTTATTAAAAAAGATGAAAGAATGAAGTGTTGATAACATATTTTCCTCAAATACTGAGGGAGTGGGTAGAACCATATCTTGAATATACTGTACTCTGTATGTCTGATGTATTTTTTGCTTCAGCTCTGGGTCAGATATAGGAATCACCTCTTTAAATTTTGCTGTTTTAGTCAGAAATTCCCTGTGTTTCCGTGACTGTGATAAAGATGGATCATATTCTAGGCATCCAATTACGTCCATTATACATTCCTCAGAAAACATGACTTCAAAAAGTGCAGTTCTGTTCAAAAGGAAGATTCCCTTGATAATTTCATATAAGTGGTGTAGTCCTTCAATGTTCTCCAAGTCCTCACACACATGAAAAATTTCTAAGAGCTTCTTAATATAGCCCTCATTTTCCAGTGCTAGTGCGAGCTTTTCACGACGTAATGGTGAAGGCAGTGAAGATGCCACAAGTTCTGCAATTTCTTCTAGTCGACTTAATTCACAAGATGGCAATTCTAGACCTGGAGATGACATATCATCAAAACGTTCTTCCTCGGATTCATCCACAAGGTCCTGAGTAATGTCGACAGAAGGGTCTTTGCCCTGAACCTATAAAATAACATGTTTTCAAAAAAGCAGAGTTTTAATGTTTAATGAACTTTTAGTATTTTTCTTAAAACACCATTTCAACTGCCATACATTTTCCTGCCTCCTAAGGCCAAAATACAAGTGTAAATATAAGTGTGACATTGAGATTTGCTGGTTTAGAAGATATGAGATATCCAAATAATTTCTTCAGAAAGAAGAAACAAAGTTTTTTTTCTATATTAGATATTTAATTATATTTATTCTTTTTAAAAAGAGAAGCTAGCAACGAAGAATAAAAAAAAAAAGAAATAAAAGATACATTTTCAGAATATTTCACATACAAATGGAAATTCACAATTACTAGCAGTGACCGCAAGCCTTTAAGAGAGTGCTGAGCTATTTGTTTCTAGCCCTTATTCACTAGTAAATTTCTAAATGAAAACCAGTACTACAATAACGCAGTGATAGCTATAAACGTTTACATACAAACTGTTGATGCTCCTGCTTAAACAGAATAAAGAGACTAGTCTTGTTGGTTTTATTGTTTTTCAGATTTGGAGAGCTGCAAGTCTAAATGTGTTATGGTGTACTTTCTATAAATACTCAATGGAGGCACAGAACCCACACCAAAGTCTACAAAGCTCTTAAGCACAGACAACCGGAACCCAACTTTAATGAAGAGTACAGGAAATCTGACATTGTCAGAAAAACAAGGCACAGAATCTGCAGAGATCTCTAGAAATACAACTAGAAAAGTACAAATTAGTGAAAAAAATGAACAAAGATGTTTGCACACCGGTATTTCAGCCTTAGTTTCATCTTAATTATGGTATTTGATGATGCATCAGATCCAAAAAGGAATTGCTATGTAGAAAAATAGAAGGCGCAGCTTTTTTTTAATCTTGAAATTTAACAAAAAAACGATCTGGGAGAAATAATTCTTCATGGACAACACAAATTCTATATGCATATAGATTAAAACGTAGAATGTTTTTAAATTCATTTACTGTTCACTATCAGCAGTCACGTGTACTATCAAAAAGAGATTTTCTTTTAAAAGAAGGCTTTAATGTCTAAAGAAGGTTAAAATGTTTGAAGTGCACTAGAGAAAAACACAATACGTCTCAGGTCTCAAAACAGGAAGTAAAAACATTAGATTCTTGCAAAAACACTATTGCTTTAAGCAAAGCCTGAACAATGAAACCACGTTTCTTTTGCTTCACTTCTGAAATCAGTTAGAACCAAATACTGAAGGCAGTGAAGTACATTCTTATTAAGAGCAAGAAGAAAGTCTACAAGGAAAGAATTGGTAATGAACCAAATAATAACTATGATAATCACATCAGTCATAGGACATACTGATTAAACTCTCCGGGTTTTAGTTAACAGCTTACAAGTATCAATTACGTAAGAGCTCCTGTACATTCTTCTCTCAACAATAAAACTTTAGAAAGATAAACTCTACCCTTCTGGCCAAGCAGGAAAAAGTTATTTATGAATACTGATTTATTACAAAGTGTTTTAAACATCTGTTTTAGAGATAAACTTCTTTGGGAGAAAATGGATCTAAAAAGTGATGTTAAGTAAAAAAGACCTGAAAACGCTCTGTGAAAATCACGCTAGAACTTCATACTAGATTTCTAGGTAAAGGGGAAAGTTTCCGCATCCAAAAATTCAAAAACTGGGGAGAGGCTGTTGTTCTGTTTTTACTATGGCTCAAATTAAATGCTTAAGACAGCCTAACACTCACAAACACAAAGACTAAGATTACTGGGCATCCTGATTAAACATCAAACTTACCTGGCATATTTTTTCCCATATTTCATCACATCCTGCTTTTTCTTGAAAGCTAAGTGCCAAATCATAATTTTCAGCTTCAGACCACACAATCAAGGTATCCTTTAAAAAAAAGAAAAGAATTTTTAGGCAACGTATTTTACATGTTACAAACTTCAACAGTGTTTAAAGACTCATACGTGAGTTATTTTAAGATAAAGATAGCTCTGTCATCTAATTATGATAGCACTGAGCTATAATTCAAATTTAATTATCATACTTTGAAAGATTTTGTAAGCTCTGAGATCCTTGGGAATGAAAAGTAAAACACACTTCAACACAAATCAGAACAAACAAGTTAAAGAAAATGTTTTCAGTCTCCATTTATGTGGCCATACATTTTTAAATGTCAAAAGCTATGTTTAGAACATGTACATTTTACCTCACCGCATCCACTGATAAAACACAATAATAAAGGAAACAGTTATTAAGGTTTTTTTTTTTCCCCCCTTTTAATTTTTTCAATCTTTTGCTTAGCAGCGGGGTGGTGATCTCTAGAGGTCCTCCAACCTCAACCATTCTGTGATTCTGTAATCTATTGCAAAAGAAGTACAAAAAATGACAAATATTTTGCAGGACAGAAGTAAGAATTACTTTCTTCTTTTTTGGAAGGCGGGCCTCAGAATACTGTGCTTAGAAATATGCATCAAGAGGGCTACAAACTTTAGAAAAAGAACAGACCTGGAAATATGCATACAGTTAACTGCCTTAAACATGCATACCTTTTGTATTGACCTATGCACATCACTTTTACTCAGATCAAACTGCAATTCTGAAAGGATATCATTTTCACTCTAGATTTAGACAATTTAGTTAAAATATTGCTTAGTTTACTACCCAGAAACTTTAGCTCCTATTAACTTATTAAAATAATCTAAGAGTTTATCAGAACCCTCATATTGCATACAGAAATGAAACTCAGAAGTGGCAGCTGATACTTCAAAAACCAGTGTAGCACATTGGTAAGGTATTCAATGCAGCAGTTTATAACCAGGTTACTAAACCATAATTACTGAGACTGAAGAAAAAAAAAGAAGAAGAAGAAAAAAAGAATCACAAAATGATCTAGAGAGGAAAATCTAATCCAGAAAAGGAAAGGAAAATCTAGTGGAAATATGATCTACACTAAATATACACAGCCAAATGAAAAAATATTATTTCAATTAAATGCTAAAACAAGCATTTAATCACTAGTACAAAAAAAAGAAACCTTTTTAGTTATATTTCACTGAGAACCATAAAGCAGAATATCTGTGCTTACTAAATATAGACTATGCTCACAGTGATTAATCCTAGAGGAGTTCATTTAAATTAATTGCAAAAACTTGCTGGACCTGTATCAAACTTAAAAACAGTCAATATTATTTAAGCTGAATTTACTTCAAATATAAAGATAAGCACTGACAAAAAGAGAAGTCTAAAGTTTAGCTTTCAATGTGCACTTACCAGAAACACCTTAAACTAAACTATAATGTTAAAAGCACGATCCAGCTAGCTCCATTAGGAGTCAGCCAAGCAATACAATATAATCAATTTGCCATTACCAGAGCAGCTATACTGCTTCGGATGCACTCCTGGGTTTACCTTGCAAATGGCAAATAGTTTACCTTTTCCTTTTCCAAAGGGTTGAGGAAGAGGTGGTACACAGAAGAAAGGGATTTAGGAAGACCACCTCCAAAATACAAAAGGAAGAAAGAAAGTCACAATTAATAGTTTATCCTCTACAAAGCAGAATACAGTGCAAATACTCTGGTAATAACAGATTGACAGCACCTAGTACTGCTCACACCTATCTAGGAAGAGAAAAAGCATCTTACAGTAGTTCTGTTAGAGAAGGCCCTTAGAATAAAAGAACCAAAATTAAAGACTACTAGAGGAACGCGAATAAAACTGAAGTTGCCTCAGCCTCTCAACACTAATGCGACTTCAACTTCCAATTTTGTAAACACTGTATAACCCGAATATATTTTACTGCAATATGCACTGTATTTATCAGGGCAAAAACAAATAATCAATCCCTGTCTTCAGTATTATATTGCAGTATTTTTTAAAGCTGTTGTCTGATCAGCTTCTTGCTGAGCCATGTTTTGTTAGCTTAACAGAAATAAATAAATAAATAGATTTAAGGCAGGCAAGCTATCTTGCAGTACTTAAGACATTCCTTCCTACAGTGAAAGCTGTTCGTTTTCTGAGCAAGCGATTTATAAATGAATTCCAAAACACATTTTCTTCTTTCTACCAAGAACATGACTAGCAAGTAGGGAAATGACTAAAGGGACGCAAATAATGACAGCACTATTTACATTAACTGCTGCAGGTCAAATAAACAACGCCCCCAAGTCCATCTCTGACGACAAGGCGCCAACCTGACTAACACAGGTTGGTCTGCCTTTCTTCCTCTGGGGAAGAGAGCAACGGAGGGAGGAAGGCAGGCGCTGGAGAGATGAAAGGGAAGACTCCACAGTAAAGCTGCTTTTGCAAACTATAGTCACACATTTGTAAAGTATATTTGGCCATAGTACAGCAACTGTTCTTGTGAATAAAATAATCCACTGTCACATACGGAAGTCCAGAGATTATTTTTTATCTTTGCAAATATGGTTTCTTTTTTAATCGTTCCTGCTCAAAACAAAATAACTGGTGAAAGACTTTGAAATATTTTGAATGACAACAGTAATCTTCCAGTTCACTTCATTAATATTAGAAAAGTATTTTCCAACTGCCAACACAAACAACTTACAAGTATGAGAGTTCTCAGTCTGCCTTATCATCATAACAGAGCGATTTCATCTTATTCATTCATGTCAGTACCTCTATATAAATTTAGCCCTTGTGGCTCTCTGGACCTTTAGTAAGAGAGTTATTTGTTTGCATAATCCCTTCTGGCCTCAAAGGGCATTTGAAAAGAGACAGCGAAGCAACAGGAGAAAACACAGTTGCATAACACCTTCTTCCGTTAAAGTTTAAATTCACTGTTAAATGAAGACAGTTATTAGTGCAATTTTATTTTCTTAATCTCATAAAGCTTTTTATAGTTACCAAAAAGTAGTACAAAACTTGCATGTGTCTTTTAGGGAGATGTGAATGAAATAAATAAAAGGCAAGAATAAAAGGTTGGCTTGTGCTCATTTTATTTAAAGCAATCTTTCTTGTGTTTGATCTGCATCACTGAATGGCTGAATGCAAACCCAGGAACTGCTGTGGATCTCTCAGCTATAGAACAGGCCTTTCTATTGCTTCCAAAAGCCAAACACTGTACACGAACTCCAAAAACATCTTTAATTTCTAATACTACCTCATCAATTCCCACAGAAAACAAGAGTGTGCAAAAATACCTCTGCTTAGTAATGCTAGCTATAGTTAGAGAGGTATGGAAATGAATCTTATGCAGCTCTTGCTCAGTTCTGTTAGAAAAATCACCCCTTTTTCAGCACTACAAACTAAAATTATTCTCCAAACAAGGAACTGGATAGATTTAAATTAAGATGTAAAATTTGTTCTCACCTAGCGTACCTTTAAATGCAATGAAATGCATGTGGCCTTTTTACTTATACTAAAGGGAGATATCCCCCAAACGAACCAGTAAATATTACCCTGTCTCTTGACTGCTTTTGATGGGCAAAACTGCCTTATATGAACTACACTTTATGAATTACGTCAAAAACTTGGACAAATATTTCATCGGTGAAGGATTTTTATACATTTTTAAATAAAAGATGTATTTTAACTTTATATTCTCTATGGAATCCTTGTGTTCTAGGTTGTATTTTTCAAGGTGCATTAGAGTTTTTGGCAAGATCTTTTTAAAACATTAAGATGATAACCAGAAAAAATACTTCGACAATAGTGCCAGCTGGATGTGTTAACGTTACTTTATCTTATGGAAGTTAACTGTGCTGTTTCCCTGAGGTAGTTGATATAAATTTGTCCTCTTTCATTACGACTGCTTAAAAATAACTGGAAATTCTTAATTTCAGTAAGGATTCTGCGCAAGAGTTCTTCTTAGAAGACTTATGTATTCAGGGTTATCATAAATATGTATTTGTCACATCAACCAGCAAAGGTCGATTTTTTTGCACTCTTCTTTTAATCTTTGTAAACACACAGGCCCAACTGAAACTTTTTCAGGGTTTGGTCAACCTTTCATTTGCTACTTGTTTGTTTGTGGCCACATGAAGCAAACTGCGTTTTTTTACAGGAGGAGACTGCTGGTTTTCAAGGAACCGCTACTGCATATCATAGTTTTGTCTGAAATTTCATTCTTAAGCAGCTAATTGTAAAAAAAGCAACTGCATCAGTTTGAACTAGCAAGCACTGGGAGTTGTACAGAGGTGGAAAGCGCTTAGTCTATCAAATGGTGTCTATCACAGTCTCTCCTCACTCTTTGAAACAATTTCTCTAAAGGCTTATTTTCCCTAATAGAAGGGTTGATGGATGTATAGTATTAGTCTCGAATACCAGTCTCTCCCCGTAAAGCCCATTAGAAGTCACACATTTTATTGGCTATTAAACAAGTTTTATTTAACTTATTGGCAAGCTGAGCAGCAGGCATGTTGTACATTTCTATTATCTCAAAAGCCCTTGGATTTCACAAAGAGAAATTTAAGGTACTTCATCAGAATTTGACTCTGTAATAGAAATGATTTAAAATTTATTTCATAAGGTGAGAAAACTAAGAGAACAGGTAGCTGACAGTTTCTTCTCATTGATGTTAACATCCAGAGAGAACACTGCTCTTCCCTGCAGGCATTTATTGTTAGGCCAGAAAAAAATCCAAACCAAAACATGATATTCATAACCATCTAGTACCTAAAGGTTTCTCTAGTATACAGTATTCTGATAGCTTATCAACATATTACAGGACAACTTGCTAAATTCCAGAATACTCTTTCAGCATTCCTTTAATTCAGCATTCCTTTAAGACACTCCCAAGAGGTCAAAGCTTTGATCTGTTAAAATAGATGGGTCTTTCACAAAAATCCCATTTTCAAGAAGTTGTTTCCATGTTCCAATTGAGTAATTCCTTCTTACTAGCCCTCAAGTTCCATAGACCATGACAGGTCCCCTTCTGCCACTGGAAGTTCAGCTAAGTAAGGCTGTCTCTGCCCACCTCAGACCGTACTGCCCACACACCCACTTCATCTGCTGAGCCTTGACTTTGCTTATACTTACAGATACTTCCTTGGAAACATCAGACTACCTTTCAGAACTCACTGGCCTATAATTTACAATGGAAAGTAAAATCATTAGGTTTCTTCTTACAAAGTGTTCTTTGATAGCACCAGTACTTTATTAAGCAAAGCATACAAAGTCACTGCAATGGGTTTCAGCAGAATCTTCAAGTTACAGAACTGGTGCCCTCACAGTGCAATATAAAGTCTTAATTCTGATTTTGGTTCTGTGCAGCTGCTCACCTGGAACCCGTGCATTTAGATATGCTAATAAGTTACTCCTAAAACCTGAGTCTTTTAGCAGAATGTATTCGCTTCCTTGGAAGCTCAACAATCATACTTGACTTCAGTGCTGCATTTCAGCGGATCCCACAGAAGAAAAATCAGTTTATTAACCCTAAAACAGAACCTAAGCTCACTAGCTCAATCACCACATCCAGAAACAGGACAAAGGACAGATTTCACAGGAAAATTCAGGTGAGGAAGAAAAGTTATCCTTTGGCCATCTACTAAACAGAAGAAAAGCACACACACACAACCAGCAGTAGTCACTCTGCTTGTTCCCCTCACATCTCTCCTTTTCCTTACTGTCATAACTACAAGAAGCACACATTTTATTGCAACAGCTTCAGTGTGAGCACTCTTTTTCCAATGGCAAATATAGGAAGTTTATCTTATCTGAATGCTCTGCCAATATCTGCTCAGATCTTTTCATATTTTGGCTGTGTTATTAATTAGTCCCATTTTCACCATTCATTTCACCTTTAAGCTACTTAGCTAATAAATGGCACTAGGAATAAATTCAAGAATTGTGTTCTTGTGGGAAACTGGGGAAGAGTCAAAAAGACTGCAAAAGTAGAAGACACAGGACACTGAAGTTTTTAGTGCAGACTGTGTAGCTGAAAGCTGTAAACAACTCAAGTCTTCCTTGTGTCAGGCACAAAAAGGGATGCAATGAAGTATGCTACTTGGCTACATCCTGTTATCTAAAATAAAGTTGAGGATATAAGTGTTTATTTTTCTACTGCTGCACCATTGTCACAACCCCATTTGAAAAATATATTTGAGTCCGCATCCAGATCAGCTTTCTCCCCAGATAAACTCTGTATATGCAGTGCTATTTTAGCCTTTAAGGTTACATAAGAAGTACATTGCCCTAAAATACTGCTGTAGTTGGTGACTTCTAGATAACAGTTATCTGTTTCTTAACAACAGCACCTTTATTACTAGGATTCTGTAACTGTCTCATTATGAAAATAAACACAGCATGGATTGAAGTGTGCAAATTGACTTCTTCAGTGTCACATCATTAACTTCTACATTTATTAATATTTTAAGAAAACAATCAACAACAGAATAAACTGTCTTCTGTATGTGTGGTCCAGCAGCATATAATTACATTTACTAAACAGAATTTAAACTGTATACTACTTACCCACAACTAATTACAGTATAATTCAGACCTAACTTATAGTACTATCGTAACATTTTAAAAATATCAATAAAAACCTAATACATAGCCCTAAATAAGAATACAAGACAAAGGGACAAGTCATCACAGTGACTCACTATGCTTTATTAGAAGTTTTCTGGATACAAATATTACCTTAACATAGGAAATTAGTCTATTTTCTCAGTATGAGATTAGTTTCTCAAGTCATTATTCTCCTCCTACAGTTTTCTCCTTTTTAAAAAAAAATAAAAATAAAGCACTAATGAGTTTGCTAGGAAGTACACTGTTCAAAGCATACAAAAACTTCCACAAGTAGTAATTCCGTGTTAAAGAATCACGTATATAGGCATATCTACATCTAATTACACTACAGAAAATGACTCTTCATTGTGACAGAGGATTATAATAGTTTGTTCATCCGACTAGTGAAAAGAATTAAACACACCTATGTGCTTCTTGCCCTAAAGAACTATAACAAGAATGTAGATAGGAGGCAAGTCTGGAACAACTGGGGAACAGACTGTCATAGGTGAAGCTGCTCAGAACTGCTTCAATATATGAAAACTGTGCACCCCAAGATCTGCTGATCTCCAAGTAGAAGATTAGACACAGCTTTATTCCATGAAATAACTCTATGCACGTAGAGATCTGATTTTTCCCAAAATAAACAGCCAGCTTTGTTTTCAATCCTAAAGCAAACAGAGCAAAACAAACACACAAAAAAAATCCCCACATTCTAAAGTAGAAAGTTTGACTTAAAACTCGGATTCACAGGACTTTTTGTAGTCTCCACAGATGTTCCAGAGACCAACAGACCACAGAAAGCAAGATGAGCTTATACTCAGGGCTGCATACTAACAAATAATGACCTGAGCTGTGATAGTCACCACTAAAACATAACTACTCTAGGATGGCATAATTTGTGGTTATCAGCAATTAGTAAGACAATTTGTTTGAATGTTTGAAACTGGCACCAGTATTGCTGAATAGGCAGAACAGGGCACAGAGTTTTTTAAGAACCTATTCCAGCCAACAACTGCCATTCACTCATCAGTGGAATATGTCCAGCACTTACCACAAAGGTGCTTATGGGCTTGTTGGATCCAAAGCAAACAGCAGAGCACACTCCCCAAGAGCTTATCTGTTATGCACCTCTCCTTTCCTACCCCAAACCTTATCAGCTGGTCCAGTAAAAGACTGTTTCTCCTTACAAACCTCACATCAACCTGGACTAGTGTTAGAACTCATTCACTTACTCCATTAGATACCCAAGGAGCTTCTAAGCCACATGAATTATGTCACAATAAAAACAGCTCCAGTGCACCACTATGAACCCCTTGAAAACTAAATAGATGTTTCCTCCCCTGCTCCCTCCAACATTTTGAGATAAAAGGAACAAGAACATCACACTGCAAAGTTACTCCTAAGTTGTAAGGCTTTAGACTCTGAACAACTTTTATTGAAGTTTTAAGGCAGCAACAGACAATTACAGACTAATCGAGGAGCAGGTTTTTCTGACCTCTGGCTAATAGTGAAGTAAGTGACATCCTACAGTCTAAAAGGAAAGATCATACTTGCTCTCCCATCCCACATTTCCACAAGTGGCTCTTGTAGGAGCTGGCTTTAAACTTTTGCGGAGCTAGAGTTTCTGGGTTTTTTATTTATATTTGAGGAGGGGTTTGTGCTCTGCTGGATTACAGTACATGCTAGACTCAGATCAGCAATGAGCACACAACTGAACTGCCGTTGAACTGACAAGTATGCATGATGGCTTGCACTAAACTTTATGATTTTCCTTTATAACTAATATTTACAGTATGATTTTACTAAGGTTGCTCAGTACTTGATCTGGCAAAAAAAAACTGTTGATACGAAGTTAGTCCCTCAATACATTTTGAACATATCCAAACCAGCATAGCAAATTTACACTGGATCAGCACTTTATGCTATATACACAAGATGCATGATGTTATTTTAACAGTCCTAAAGCTGGAGTTACTGTACTATGCAACCATGACCTCAAGGTAGCAAGGACTACAACTAGCAGCTAGTTTACTCAGTATTTTGGCTGGTGAGGTTAAACAATTTTCCTTGCTTATTCCCTGCAACTGATTCTCTACCTCAGCACTACCCTCCCTAGTTGTTCAGTTTATATGGTGCATGATGAATTCTATCAAGAATCAGACACAGATTAAAATCAAGTACTACTAAGAAAGTGTATTTTTAAGCCAGACTCATTCTTGCCAATCAGTTCGACATGTAGCCTTATGAACAGCTGCATTCAAAAAGCCACTGGGACTGCCTGAGCAGCACTACAGAAACCTAAGTTTGTAATAAAACACTCTTCAGCTAAACAGTTTAAACACACCGAGTGTATCTGACAAGATTTTAGCAAGTCAAAGCTGATCAGACAGGCATCAAAATGCAATCTGGTCCAGCATTTCTCAGCCTCTAGGGCCTTTCTCACTATCCATGAGACAACAGCAACGGTTCGCTCCCCCTTGTGCAGAGCAGCACTCTTTGAGGGCTCACAGAGCAAGTGTGAACTTGAGAGCCGAGAAGCTGTTCTTATGTATATGGAAAGTTCTGAAGCAGTAGTAACCCACATCCTCCTTCCAAGTAAAAGCCAAGCAAAGATAGACATAGAAAGCTTTAAAGACACCATCTTCCCATTTCAATAAAAATTCGCTGTATTAATTGATGTGTAAATAAGAAAAATCCAATTCTATTAAGTCTCTGTTACTGTAATCTGCAGAAACCTCAGATAATTTGTGAGCATTTTTTGTGCTGTGTAAGATAGAAGCACGAGTAGGACAGATCATTTTACAAAGAAAGCAGTGAAATCACATAGGTACCGTGAAAGTAGAAACACAAAAACCCCACTACACCATCAACTCTTTTGCCTCCTTGTACAAGAATCTAAAATATAATTTGCAAAAGAGGCAGAAAAAAACTACAATATTCCTGAAGAATCTGCTTTTAAAAATGTAAAAAACAAACAAACAAAGACATCAGCATATTTACCTGTTGTTTCTGATACGCAGTGTTCGGGTTAATTTTCGACTCCAAAAGAAGAGAACCTACAAGAAAAAATTCACTTATTTACATTTGTACTCCAGTTACAAATCTCAACATAAATATTCTGGTAATTCATCCAAGTATTAAAATAATTTTCCTCTGCAAACCACACAGAACGAAAGCCATATTCTACAGAGCTTCATATTTTATTTTTCTTCAAAATTATTGCTCAAATAGCAAATAACATTTAAAAATATTTTGGAGACTAGATTTTTAACCTCTTGTTCTTAGCAGATGACTTTTCAATAAGAAATTGTTAGAACTGATCAAACCAGCAAGTCACCGAAAATTCTACAAATATCTTCTGCAGGGCACTTACTGCTTTGTACAAAACGTGGTAATTGTACACCTCATAAAGCTAGGCTAAAAACACATATTTAGCTTATTAAAAAGCACATCAAGAAACTAATGCTGATTGTGGCAATCACTGTGACTGCGGATACCGAAAGCTTTAGATATGAGGAACTGAGGAAATGTGGTTTCATAGCAGCTTATACAAATTTAAGACTGCTACATCAGTTTCATTCCCACCTCTCTTTTCTTCACCTTATCACTTGTATAAGGACCTTGTATAAGCCCTTTGTGTTGATACACGTTTGGAATTGATCTAGCCAAAACAACCTTTAAAATTGCTTTTATTTTAGGGCAGATCACTCCCCTTACCCAAGCTTCCTGCTCAGCTGCACAAATACCAGTACATGAGCGGGACCCTGAAAGCTACAACTTCAACTTATGCCTCTGCAGAGCTTCACTCAAAACTTATGAGAAGAAAGAAAGAAAAAAAAAAGATAAATTAACTTATACAGTTGAAAAGATCGCAGGCATCCTTTAAGGAAGTGCTTTTCCATTAGTTTAAATTTAGTACAAATTCTTAGTTTCCCAACTTTGTAACTACTGTTTTTAAGGTGGTCTTATACTTACCAGAACATCTGACAAATTAGCTATGCTTAAATGTGGTCTTAAGTTCTTTGAAAAAGTGTGCATTAAAGAAAAATAAAAATGTGTAAACACCTCAAATAGAAAGGCCTGAGAATTCAAAGGCTTGACAAAAAATATAAATATTATATTTAAAAATCATATTTGGAACTGAAAATTGAAATTCCAAATCTCACAGCAGAATCACCTTGCTAAACTGATTATGAATAATGTTTCCAATCCCTTAAGGGTATATAAGTTATGAAATCCATAGCTAAAACTTCCCATACCAAAGTCTGCTTACTGAACGTCATCATAAGTGATCTCGTGACTTACACATCCCTTCCTGAAAAATGACTAACAGGACATGGTAGGTTGGGGGAGGAGAGGGAGAAAAAGGTTTACAAATCAGACCACAATGCTTCACTTGATGAAAGAGCACATCACTGAAGAACCACAAACATCAATACATTTCTCTCCCCATAGGGTAAAAAAAGCTATTCATGAATTTAGAATTTTAAAGAATTCAAATATTAAAAAGCTAACAATGCAAATACAATTGTAAAAGATCTAATTCATGCATTTGTAAACAATAACTTACCTGCAATGGCTACTTCTTCCTAATTCCTAAGCCTGTTGTTTACCAAAGGCAGCCTTCAGTAATGAAGCTGGTTTGAGAAGCTACCATCCTGTCTCACTGCTGCTCTTGTCATCAGAGCTGTTTACTAACTCCGATATAATCCAGCAATAAAAATGAGTTGTATAGATCCCTCCCCTCCCCGCAAAATCCCCCCAAAACACATACTCCTGTTTCTTTTTTAAAAATTTTACTTTTTAAAAAATTTGCATCACTTAAGCAAGTAACTGCTTTGCTAACAGAGCTGAACTATGTGATAACTTAACAAAAATAAACTAGAGAACAGGACTGCAGAAGGAATGAGAACTCCTAACCAAACTTTGTTGATGAGGCCAATGCACTATGGTTCTTAAGCCATGGTTTCCAAGATTAGTGTTCTGAATTTGCCAAGTGAACTTCTAGAAACAACATTCCCCTTTCTAACTATCAATTATAGACCATAAGCAATTTACTGTGTTCTTACTTTCACTTTCAAAACAGCAGCTTCACCTACATGAAGTTTTACAATGTAATTTAGTGCTATTAAATTTTTTGATCAACTTCTATTAAGTCTTTACTGTCCAGAAATATTTAATAGCAGAAAGTATAAAACAGTACCTCATAAACATTAAAAACTATTGATAATTTCAACATTTTTCAATTTAACTACTGAACAAAGACCTACAGACATGGAAATTCTTAAACAAGAAATTAGGAGAATATCATTAATACTATTGTCAGATATGGCATTCAAGTTTTAAGAAATGGAAAACATCCAAACATGGACAGTATATGGACAACACATCTTCCAATCTAGAGGTAGACACTAGGGGATGACATCTTTACTAGACTTAAAAGGTCATTAAGTCATTCCTTCCCTTCTGATCCTGATGTCTGCACTAAAGCCAAATAAAATCTCTTTAGGCTTGAGCTGCTTCCTGACACATGATTCAACATATTCCTCACCATTCGGGACAATAATTACAAGACAATATGAATCCAGAGACAGAGAAATGCACTGAAACATAAACTGTGCTCTGTTAACAAGCTGATACACTGTTTGTGCAGAGCATGTCCCCCACTAAGGGTTCAACAACTCAGACTGTTACTAGAAATTGGTGACTATTTGAGTAGTTAGTTCAGTGAGTTTATTTTCATAAGAAGAGCAGGACCTTCTGTGGTAAGAACCAGTCCTGAGTTGCTGTTAACATGCTTCTAGGAACCGGGCAACAGTAAGAGATGTCTCTAACACAAATATGTTATTTAGAAAAAGGTTACAGATATGTAATATACCTCAAATAAAGCCCTTGGACACTTGTAGTCAACATTAGCATTGATTTCTGAATACAAACAAATCAAGATATTTGTTCTTTTGTCACAAACAATCGTTTCCTATATTCCTATTTGACTCTTGGTACTGTCTTAGAAAACATTAAGATTATGCAGCCTTTTTAAATATACACAATAGAATTTCATGTTCCTTGGCTCTATTCAAAAATCACATAAAACCCCAAACCCACCTACACTCAAACTTTGTTTTCAATAAGCCAAAGAAATATGCAGATCTAGTTATTTCCCTAATTATAACCTGAAATGAATGTTTTCTGAAAAGGGGAAATATATATATATATATATAGCTTATTTCTCACTTCCCCTCAGAGTAGACATTTCTCATGCTTAAAATCAAAACTTTGATCCACGAGAGCGGTTTGCAAGAAACGGACAAAGGTTAAATGAAGTGATGTCCTTTCCTGCATTCCTTTCTTGGCCTATAGTTCTTTTAAAGTCTCACGCGTTTCCATAAAAGACTTGTTTCAACGTCTCCTTTTGCCAGTTCAGTTGCTTCCCAAGGAAGTCCTTGTCACATTCTAGCTTAGGGTCACACTTAGGCTTAGGGCATGGTACTAAAGCATTAGGATTTAAAAAAAAAAAAAAAACCCACACCTTTCAGGAAAACCATGACACCCCCAGGCATGCGTCAACAACTTCTATATAATCTTTAGCTTTTCTTAAAAAAAAAAAAGAAAAAAAAAGAATTAATCCTTGGAGTGTAAGCAAGGGAAAGCCAACCTAAACCAAATTCTCGTAATTCTTCCATCATTACTATGGTATTACTGATACCAAGCATGAAGACACAAGATAGACACCACCCAACATGGAAGTGTCATAAAAGTCACCAAAATAAAGGTGTTAAAAGGGGGCAAACCAGGACTTCTCAATATCAGTGACTAGACATTGCCTAAAGATGACTAGGTGGCAGGGCCTCCAATGGGGGAGTTCAATTTTGGCCTGTCAAAAAGTTTAGTCAAAAGACTGTATGCATTTATTTGAACGCTTAGACTTTTAACAAATAAGTTAGTTGCACAAAAAAAGAGTTCATTTTAGGGGCCCCTTCAGTCACTCTTGGAAGAAAAACAAAACGATGTGAAAACAGACACGAAAAATATAAAAGCACAAAGTGTTTTTTGAGAATGAGACAAGCCAGAGTAGTCTCATATCATATGAAAAAAATAAGAAATAAAAGGCTCCTGATAATACACAAACTCATACAGAAGTCAGTCATTTGTTAGGAAAAAAAAAAATTCACAACTGCACTTCAGCCAGTAGAACACACTGCAAATGGCAAACACATGGAGATCTTTGAAAGTCTTGCATTAAGAAAAAAAGCCATGTAAGTGTAGAAAATGCAAGTTTCTGTTTGAAAGCATAATATAACTGATCTGAAAACAGTTTTGAAGATATTTTCTATGATAACAGATCACTCCAAATTCCTTGCAATGACTCAAAGCTTAGTAACAGGGAACATTAAAAGCATACCAGATAAGAACACAAATCACTTACTGGCTCTAAATTCTTTCATTTTAAGCATGTGTTATAGCAAACAAACAAACCCCATCAGCAACAACAACCACCTACATTTAACAGCAGAGTAGAATCTTTTTTTTTTTTTTTAAATTGTTCTCAATCATGATAGCTTACCTTGAACTTGCAAAAAGTCACTCCAGCTCCCTTATCTAAACACCCCAACCCTGCCATATAAACTCAGCTGTTTGTAAAGCAGCCATTGCACCATGGCGGGTTACAGCTTGGCAATTAAAATGACAGAACTACAAGCTAGTGCACACAGAAAGGCAAACAAACTGCAACACTTGTGCTGCTGCTCTGTGCCCAGCTGAGGCAGGCCTTTAGCAAGAGGGGAATTTCCAAGACTCTGAGGGGAAGCATTTCTGACATCCCCCACCACTTTCTGTACTCAGGAAACAAGAGCCCTGGGCTCTATGCAGTCCCCAAAGTTTTCAGTCCGCTTCCTGAAGTAAATCAACAAGAACATGCCAATAAGCACAGCATGGATCTCAGGTCAAACCTGAGGAAAAAATAGTTTAGAAAAGGAGGAAGGAAAAATTGCTGGTGTGAAAAGAGGAGGAACTGACAAATAAAAAACTAAGAACCAAATGGGAACATGGAAGAAAGTGAACACAAAAAGAACACAAGTCTTTTTTCAAATAATTTGCCTACGTTTGTAAGATGACCACACGTGCCTTCAAAATCAGCAAAACAATTAACATAGAGTAAATGAAATAAAAAAAAATCAAGCATTAGGAGGTGTTTATAAAAGCACATTTGAAAAGCTATGCTTATTAATACAGCACACATTTGCCCAAGACTGATACTACCTACTAAATTAAGAATTTTAGCTCCATACACTATTCAATACTGTTGAAGAAGCACATGCTGTTTGAGAAAAGGCTAATGTTCTATGTACCCATTTGATGTATTAGCTGCTGTTATTAAGTTAGAGCACCTTTGGCTTTATTATTTTAGAGTGTTTTATCTGTGCAACACAAAGTAATGAGCTCAGGTTTGTTCTGAGATCACTTACACCATTTTTATATACATATACATACACACACACGCACACATATGTTTGTGTGTGTATATACACACATGCACATATATATGTATTTGTGACCAAACTCACATTTTTATTTGAATGAAATGGACAATTTCTTGAAAATGGAGTTGCTGACTGCAGTACTTTTGCCTCTTATGTTAAAAAAAAAAAAAGTTGAAAACTTGGTTAGAATATAAAAAACAGAACACGACAGTTTTTAAACATTAGCTAAAAAAGTCTCCTGAGCACAGCAGTCCCATAGACAGCAAGACTGTCTCTACTGCAAAATAAACTTAAACACAGGATTAGCTTAAAAGTTTAGTGACAACCTTCCTCCTCTTAACCTCCCTCATTCATGTTGAAATTAAACTAAGCCTACTTCCATTTTAAGTGTTTTCTCTTACACTGGGAAATTGGTTAAAACGAGATAAAGAACATGACTTATTTACTAAACACAATTTAAAACAAAAAGTTGAATTTAGGACTTCAACAAGTAATTAGCAAACTACAAAATCCTGATATTCAAGCTTATGAGAAGCTCAATTATCAAAATGCTGCTCAGATGCAAATTTGGTTACTCCATATCAGCTCACGATCTCTTCACTGCAGACACAGCTTGTACAGCTTGTCAGAACTTTCTCAGTGAGAATTAATGATTTTAGAACTGCTTTATGTCCCGCTTGCTATAATGAGAAAGCCAAATAAAAATATTAGATGTTCTCTGGCCAGAAACAAGCCACAGCTACAGCTGTAAGACACTAAATAGAATGGTTATATATTTAATGGAGGAGTAGTCATGCTTTGACAGTCTTTACTAGTCAAAACACAAAAGGTATTGAAAGACATACTCTTTAAAATCCATTCTGACCACAGCAGTCAAGAGCTCATTTACCCAATAATCAAAACTAGTCCAAATATGTAGCTATAGGGGAAGATACTACTACTGCTTAAACGGCAGTATAATTTGTTAAAAAAAAAAGAAAGAAAGAAAAGAAAGAAACAAAAAAAGAAAAAAAAAAGAAAAGGGGAAGTTGATAATGCATCAACGCATCATTGGAAGTCTACTTACAAGCAGATTCAAAACTCAAGGACTCAGAAATACTACCTCAGGAAAAAAAAAAAAAAAAAAACTATAAAAACGCTGTTCTGTCCATTGTATTGTCTCTACTGCTAAAGGTGCACACTGATAATTACTGTTAGCTTAGTGTCCTGTATAATCTTACTACTAAAGAAAATAATAAGAAAAATATATATTAGCCTTCTAACTATCCAATGACTTCTTTTTCTAGTCACTCTATAAGTGGTTGAAGTTTCAAGCAACTCCTTTCATGAGGGAATTGCTTCCAGAAACATCTAAGGAAGCATTCACAACGATCAGTTTGGGCCTAGAGCAGGTCTGGTACCTAAGGACACTAAATTTTGCGCAAGACTCACAACAAGACTCAAATATATTCTGTAGGCAGCACTGTGTATTCACTATGAACCAAGTAAGTGCCTCTACTACAGTGTTTGCACTTGATGGCAATCTTCCATTTCTTTCTCTTGGCCTAACAAGCACAAACCATGGCTAATGCCTCCTTGCTTTCAGGAATTATGTTTTAACCATGCAGCAAAACGTTAAGGCAAGAGACAACAAAGCCAACCCCTGCTCCTCTCCTTGCGTGGGAGGAGAGGCTCGGCCACCTTCACACACACACACACGCTTACCATCGCTCTCTGCCCTGACA
>NW_010582253.1:246393-336693 GCF_000705375.1 Tinamus guttatus
CTTGAACCTAATTCACATAACGCTGCTCCCCGGCAGAGGCAGAAGTAGCAACAGCAGCGCTTGAACTTTCTGATGGCGACACTTTGTTGAATCGTCCACATTTCCGTTTCAGTTCATCCCATATGTTTATTTGATACAGTTGTACAAGAAATGCCACAAAGATAATGCCCCCTATTAATAAAGCTGTTAATGCACTTAAAAGAAATGATCCTGGATAGGCCAGTGGAGCCTCATCTACATAAATCTGAAATAGAAAAAGTTTAAAATAGCTGTTATTGTTTATTCAGTTTTATTACTAACATCCTATAACAAAGTTGTAATTCTTCCAGCTTATTATATTTAATGCAAATAAATTGCTCTCAGCACAGAGGTAGAAGAAAATGGTCTTTTCCTCTTGACGCAAGCAGTCTTTGGACTCAGCAGAAATTTTGTCATTGCTTAAATCATGGCTAGAGATTGCAAGGTAGGAGCTGGATGGGCACCACAGGAAAGCAATTTCAGTGATGGAATATCAAGAAAGGTGTTTTTATCTAGTAGGTATTAATTGTGTTATGACAACATGGGAGCTATATTTTGTAAATAAAAAGTTGATCTAGAATTATATACATTTGCACCTTACTCTGCATTTTATGTATTTTCCTTGACTATAGGTATTTTGGGCTAAGGGCTATTTTTTTAATAGAAGGTAGAAGCATGAAGCCCTAAACCCCAGTCCGGATCTTTGTGTGTTACCAATTTCCAACTGAAAAAAACTTTTTAAAGCACATTCTGGATAGAAAGTACTGTATATTCTGTTTTCTATTGTATCAATAGAATTGATCATCTTAATGAATTATATGTACTGATGAAGAGCCCAGGCATGTGAATCTGCAGGATCACAAGGCTGACAGGCCAGCAGTACCTTTCACTAGTAACTTCTTTGCAGGTAGGCAAAGGACTGGAAGTTAATGTGCATGTTGGCAACTGGGATAAGGCCAGTATGACTGGTAGGCTTGGTCTTGATCGAGTTTGAATTTGGTCAAAAAGGTTTCTGCCTTCCAGAAAAATATAATGCAATATTTGGGAAAAACTGATTTCTGCCAGTGGCCAAATATGTGACCAAGACCCTGTTCAACAAAAGAGTCCAAGCTGGACTTGGGCAAGTGAAGTTTTTCATACAATTCATTTGTTTTTCATATGAAAAGCTACGATAAAATGTTAAATTATTAAGTATTAAATCATTATAAGTATGATCTATTTATGGTACCTGAAATTCATCAGATAAGTTGCAGTGGGAAACTCCAGGAACAGTTGATACCTTGAAATGGAAAAGCTCAGATCCCTATTAAAAGAAATCATCACCATGATCATAGACTTCTTGAGTTTCCAGGAAAAAAAAAACATTTAAACAAAATGTTGACTTTGCCGAGCAGAACCATTTTTACATTATTCTCAATTGGTGCCATAAGAATTGGTGCCTAATTTTTAAGATAAAATCAAGCAAAAGTAAAGCTGGAAGGAAACTATACTGTTCTTAAAAGCAATCAAGCAAGATTTCAATAGCATCTACCAGCTCACCAACAATTTTATGTGGTAGTCACTGTCTTTTTGCATTTTTTGTTCCCATAGCTCTTCATAGCCTGACAAAGACTATCAAGAAAAACCAAAAGGTAGATTACTATTTTCTCTACATATTTGATTTCTCCTTGATTGATAACAAAGGTTTCCTTTTGAGAGCATTTTCCCAGATCTGGTAGCTGGTCTGCATTAGGTTGCCCTAAATGCAGTTCCCCCTCTAGCCTGGCTCAAAACAGATAATAAAGAACCAGAGTACAACCCCTATAAGGCACTTGGAAAAGGCAGTTTCCTGGCAGGCCTTTTAAGGGTTTCAAAATAACTAGTACTGGTCAATGTATTCAGATAATTCAGGTATACTTATCCTTCCCAAATCTGCATGTCAGATATAGTCACACACAGTCACATTTCTAAGGGAGAACATCTTGATGACAGTGGATAGAATAGAGTGGTTAGCTAGAAAAGGCAAGACTTTTAATAAGATGTATGAAATAACTAATTCAAAAATTTTGTCTATGGAAAAACTCAGCAATTTATCTTCATTATCTCTTAGACCAGTACCTTTAAAGATTACCAGAAGCATGTGTACAAAATAAAAACTCCAATTCACTCCAGCTAGAAATAGGCCCAAATTATAAATGTGTGGGTGGGCATATCTATTACACAGAAGAGATGTTTCCATTCATATCAAAACTCCCTCAAACGTATATAGTGTTCAGTTCTAGAGCTGTGGCTTCTATCCATTTCTGTTCATAATATTTTAATTTGAAATGATAAAACTTACATATAGGCTTAAGATCAAAGAATTTGGACTATACACAGTAGTCTGGAGTTTTCTGGTTAAATAGAATCTTATTTTTAATATGCCTGATGTTTCATTGATACCTGTAAAATAACAAAAAATAATAATTTCAAAAATATTTCCTTTTTTTTTTCTTTTCCCAGTTGTATCCCCAAATGCACCTAGTGAAACTTTTGGCTCGCAATGGACAGAGAGGAAAAGAGAATTAGTTCATTCCTTTTCTTACAACCCGTTTCCATCAGGTACTGGGCACCACTGAGCTGACAAAACACATTCACCACTGCCAGAGTTGTTTGGGGTTGCATGGAATCCTGTCTCCAGTACAGTGATCACTTGCTTATTCTCAACTGTTACAGAGGAAAGGATAACAGGGATTTCTTCCATTTCTATGAACATTTCTATGTCCACAAGATTAAAGAGCATATTGTTTCATAAAGAACAAAATGGGGTGTCTGTACTGGAGAGCTGAGGTGTGTGAAGGGGGGTTTTTCGGAGCTGATGTATAATGAGCTGTATGGCCCCTGAAAGACAGCAGTAGAGCTAGCTGCTGGTAGTCAAAGACTGTCCAAACACATGAAGTAAATCTTCACAAGATCTAATAGGCCAGGCCAGGTCTGTACCTCAATCATCATTGACAAGGTTAAACTCAAATCTGGTCTGGCAGCATGAGTGCTGGACAGACTGAGACCTGCTACAGAACAAGTCCAAATTCCTTGCAGGCAGCCGTAGGCCCTGCCGTTCTGACTGAGACCTCTCAGTAGCCCATGGCATTTCTTTAGATCAGAAGCTGGCTCAGGATGCCAAGAAAGTGGTGTGGGGTCATGCTGTAGGGAGGCCAGGATTGGAGGGTGAGCTGGATAAACAAAGTAAACCCTCTCTCCTTTGGCAAATGTAATGTATAAACAGCACAGGAGGTGCTAGACACATTCTTCACATTTTTGCAGCAGCACACAGAAAATTTGTGGGCTTGATTTTATCTGTACCTCCATTTGTTGCAAATGGGGGGTTTCAGGTTTTTATTATTCTCAGTAAGTATTTGAGGCTTACTGATTTCAAGACATTCTCTAGTATTTCAAATATGTTTTACCAGAGCCTTTCAGATTAATGCACGTGTATGGGGCCAGTGGAATTGCCTGTCAAATTGCAAACAGGCATTTGTTGGGCCCACTGAAGCTGGAGACACTGCTATCCCAGAGCCTGATCAACCAAGGATCCCTGCATGCTTCAGAGGCCTGCAAGAATTCTAGGGCACTTAAAGGGAAACAGGACTAATTACAGTCTGCTGTCTTGATCTATTCCTGCTTTCCTCTGTGCCTCTTACTTCTCATAATCCCAATGAGTTGGGATTATAATTTATGTTTTTCTGTTATGTTTTATATATTACATGGACTAGGACTAATCCACTGCAATCTTCTCACCTAGGAAACTATGGACCCTGTAGTGGTCATTGCTCTCCTTCACTCATGCAAGCTCCTCCTTTCCAACTTCACTGTGTTTTTACTTTCAGCACAGCCACATGACTTGTTCATAGGTTATGTCATCACCTGCCATTGTGCTTGTACCCATCACTTATTTCAAATCCCCGCTTTCCAATGCCTGTTTTAGGACACATCTCCACATTTGTAAAACCCTACACAACTTGATTCCCACTTTTATTCCTTTTTCTGAGAGCTAGAGGCAGGGGTCTTGCTGCCCAGAGAGGCTGTGGAGTCTCCTTTGTAGATTTTCAAACCCCTCCTGGATGCCACCCCGTGCCACGTGCTCTAGGTGTCCCTGTTGGAGCAGGGGGGTTGGACTGGATGATCTCTAGAGGCCCCTTCCAACCTCAACCATTCTGGGATTCTGTGCTTCGAGATCATGCCATTCATGTTTGCCTAAGTGCTGTGTGTTTTCTGTCTGATATCTGTGTGGCCTGCCAGGTGCATATATATATAAATACCTACATATGAAGTATCTATACTTACATAGTTTGTGTGTGTTATGTGTGCCTGTGTGTCTGTCCAGAGCATATGCTCAGCCTTGCTGCTGGCTAGACCTGGGCATATGAGGTGCAGCTACCTTGCCTTGCTTGGGCTACCGGTTTCGGGAACTCCTAGCAGTACCTAGATATTCTATGAGAATATATGTCCCTAAATAAATAATATTTTTTATTGTTTTAATCACATTATTTTAGAATCATCAAGTGTCAGTACAGTGGTATTCTTTTTGATGATGTTCTGGTTCCTAGTGTGGATAATATTTTCTAAGGTTGCAATTACTTTATACTAAGATTATAGCAGCATCCAATAAAGATCAGGACTCCTTGAGCCTAACACAAAGCAGACACATATGAAATCAGGATTCTTGCTGTGAACATCTGAATGATATTTAAAGATTATGATTACATTCCCGGTTTCACTGAAATTACTGAGTTTTGCCATGGACCCAGTGGAGACAGAACTGTTCTATAATTTTGGTTAGAACATTTTCCTTACCTCTGACTTCCCAGTTTTCCCTTTGGTTGACTTCCGTAATTGTAACAAAATAAGGAAATGTCAGATTTGTAATGGAATTTGAATGCTTAAGGTTGAAATGGATTGGAAGCTTTGTAACTGGATACCTCATTCTTAGAACCTGAAATGTAAGCAAGCCTTTTATTGGTATATGGCTTTATTCAAAGGAAAAACTGTTCTGCTTCTTTCAGGCATTCATTAAGCCTGCAGGCCTTGTAATGGTGATTTGGAATGTCCCCCTTACGGTAGCAATTTTTTCTTTGAGCAATTTTAACTCAAGTACTGTTTGGGCATCTAGCTATGTCCCAGAACCTAGCTTAAATAAAAGAATTTCTCTTCTATTTTATTCCTTACCTTCTCTGTACAGTCTGAGAAAATTTCAAGTGAAGACATTTTCTCAGCCAACGTACAGTTGCATTCAGCTCTGGACGACTTGTTAGCACACTTCTTATAAGATCCAGAAACCTGTGGGAAGGCCACAAAATAAGATTTTGGCTCAGCTTCTTGCCTAAATTCTAAAAACAAGACTTTATATAAGAAGAGTAAACAAGTTCCAATATCCATGTTTGGAGTAGGAGAATTCGAAATATAAATATGCTATTTGCTACAAGCCAAATACTGAACAGGCCAAAATTTCGCATTTCTGTTCCACAGGAAATTTCAAGGCGCTTTAATTTGGCTTAATTTCTAATCAAGAAAAATCCTGGTCTTGGGATTCTTCAAAGAATTTGATATTCCAAAGAAGTTTTTCAACCTACAAACCCTAACTTTATCAAGATTTAAGAATTTCATCCATGCTATATCATTTCCATTAATATTATAACCCCCCCAAATTCTGACCTTTTAAAATTTCAGTAATTTCCTGTCAAATTGCTGACAACATTCTTTCCTTTGACAAAAACCTTTTTCAGTGGAAAACTTTTCCATTAGGGAACAAAGTGAACTGCATTTGTTGACGTTCTTAAAAGACTCTTCTGGAAATCAAAAAGGCCATCACTGCACTGATGCAACTCCTCTTGCTCAAACTAAAGTATCGTTATAATTCAGGGAAAAAAGAAATGCAAGGGGAAATACGAACCTCTATTGCCAGCTTCCCACTTCTCACTGCTGAGGAGAGGAGCTCTGCCTGCTTGGCCTTTCCCTTCAGCAGCACGGAAGCAGGAATAAAGGCAGAAGCAACCTGAGGCCAAGGCAGAAGCACTGGGGCCACAGTCAGGTAAGGGGGGTATCTGGGTGAGTGGTTCTTGGGGAACCTGCAGTGCTGCCCCCAAGAGTCTCGGCCTCGCAAGAGCCCTCTCAGTACTTACACCTGAAGCCAGGCCTGCCTCAATCACCCACCTGCCCACGTGACATTCCTTGTGGTTGGCTCCGCTTACTCAACTGCCAAAGGTCCTATTTCTTTTGACTCAAAATATGGTGACAAGCTACCAAATTGTCCTTTCCCTTTTCTGGGACAAGCGGAAAGTGGAGCTGTGCTTAGTTGCTAGGAAGTGTTTCTAAGGAGGATATCTTTGAAGTTTAAAAACCTTTAATAATGTAGGCAAAAGGCAGGAATATGGAGAAGTAGGTATTATTTCAAAAGAAAAAAAACAGTATCTTCTTAGGGGCACCACAAAACTTCTACCATCCTTTGGCGTAGCTATGGTGTCATCTCTGTGTTAATTTCTTGTGATTATCAACTAGAAAGCAGTGATCTGTTCAGAAGTCCCAACCTGAAAATCTTGATGGAAAAGCCATTTTTCCCTGTATGTCTTACAACCTCTGAATGACCATGGCTAGCACACTGTGCCACCTATTTTAGCGACAGTCTTTTCAGAGGGGAAGTGCTAGGTCTTGCCCTTCTATTTTAACTCATGACATCTTATCAGTAATTCTGGCAGCAGCGATGAGAACAGATTTAGAGTGGAAACTCTGGCATGGGTCCTTTCCTCATTAATGACTAGGATTTAAAAGTTTACACTGAAGTTACCTGGTTTCTGTTTCAGTTGCTATTCTTTCCCATTATCCATCCTCTCTGTTAATAAAGTATTCATAAGTTTACACTATCCCAGCAGAAACCCTCATAGCCTCCTTCAGAGTCTGCTATAAAGATACATATCCTATATATAGGCACATAACCAGAAAGGTCTACGTTGAAAGGAAATGGGCTACGGCAAGCACGGTAGCCTGAAAACACTGAATATCCTGTCTGTACAGTCTGCTTTTCGAAACACTGATTATTTAAAGCAAATTATAGAAAACTGAAGCAATACTGTGTGTGAAATATATGGTTGTAAAAAAAATTCATAGCTGGAAGATACCCTCGGCAGCAGTGAAATGATTACAGAAGACTTACTTTTGAATCTGTGTAATAGTTTCTCATTCTTGGCTTGCTGGGGTCTGCATTATAGAAGTTATCACTGATTGGAATAGCTATTCCATATATAGATGGAGGTCTGTAGTTTACCTGAATATAAAGACACCGAAAGACGGAGGGACATAGATTAAATACACATTCACTGAGTAGAACGGATAGTAAGAAGCTATTCTTAATGTTAAGATAATAAAGCAGAATTACGATAGAAAAAAAAAGAATACAAAACAAAGCAATTAATATATCTATATTTAACATTTTAGTTCCCAGGGACTCCTTCAGAGAAAACAGATTATTGTTTTGTATTTTTTTTTTCATTTTTAAACACTGTTTAAGCAGTGAGCAGTGAGTGACAAGTGAGCTCACCTATGTCTTATTACTCATATGAATTATGTGTTTCAGTGTTTGGCCATGATTTTTTGACTGGGTCCTTTAGACTGAGGACTTCCAGATGATCTCTCATCTCTATTCTCTTGGTTGCTCAGAAACTATGTGCAAGGAAGATTAAATGCTTTCTATCCACTATAACAGAAACCTCAGGAAGCTCAGTGCATCTGTTACACAAAATAAAGACTTTTACAGGCTTGGCTTAAGTTTAAATCAGAGAGATAAACACAGAATAAATGTTCATACTGGAACATGTATAAGCACCTTTTTGACATTCCTTTGCATGATCCAAATACAGAATGAAGTTGTTTTATTTAGGCAACCAAATCTAAAACACAAGTTTAATATGAGATACAAATTATGTTAATCATTTGCATTTTAAACACAGCATATATTATGCAGTTTTAAAAGAGTTTAAACTCAAGACCATGCATTTCACATAAGTAAAAATACTTGGTTGCAAATGAAATGTTCAGCTATTTAAAGAGGAGATGCTTATAGAATGACAATTAAATGCTTCTTTTCTAATAGCAGTGTAGCGAATGGAATCATAATTGGGAACTGCGCTGCCTCTTGCCTCCAGCTATCTCAGTTCAGATATTTCATAGCAAAAGAATCCAAGAGTCCCAAGAGAAATTTCTTCTTTTTCAAAACATTCTGCTAAAAAATAAAAGCCTTAAATATTCATGGTGTTACACAGAAAGTAGTACTTTAATTTATTCCACCTAAATAGCTAGAGGTGTATCTTAACACACTTCAAAAAATCAAATCATTTCATGCATTGTTTTTTCAAATCTAGTGGCTGATTTTGCACATTGACTTATTTCTACAATGCCTTCCCACTACACAAATAGGCTGTTGTTGACATTCAGTTCTTCACTTTGAACAAGTATAAACATCCCATGTGAAGTAGGAAGTCCTTCCTTTTGTAGACCAATGCTTGGACATTCACCTAACAGTTGCTCAATGTTCTTACCGGCAGTTCTTTTAGAATAGGAAAACCACTGTCATCTTTGGGTGTTTTCTGTAGCCAAAGTTCAGTAGTCACTGGAACTGGAGAAATGTAATGAATTGATTTTCCATGTAAGCAGCCAGTCTTCAGTGTTATAATAAATGCTGACGTTTTACAAATACATGATGCTTCTGGGATAATCACAGCTATTGAAGATTTACCCTGTAAATATTTACATTGTGAAAATAAATTAGCACTCCCAAAGCAAACCACCATTTAAAGGAATGTTGCAAATATCTAATTTTCACATAGATATATCAGCATTGGAAAATTTGCTAACCCAATGCAAGGAGATAAAGGCGCTGGCTTTAATCAGTACATCATTTCAAAGCTGCCTTTATTATATTATGCTCCTACAGCAACGATCAGGAGACCATTCAAAGTGATTCCTGTTTGGTTAAAAGGGATCTATAACAGAATTTGCTTAGTGAGATGTTCTGAAAATTCACAGTTTTAATCTTAGGAAACCTAATTTTGTACGTTTTCAGTGTACGTGACCATGCCATACTTGTACCAGAGCACTTGAGGAAAGCAGCTGGGGATTATGAGCTGGTAAAACTGATCAAGAGAAATGATGTGGACAAGTATGGCACAGGCAGATCACTGACATATAACTGGCACTGCTGTTATTTATGGGCTTGTATTTTTAGCTACTGGCAGTGCCTATCACAGCAGAGAGAGATGGTAGATACAAATGGAAAGAATACTTTGAAAAGGGTGTTATTTTTACACTGAACTTCTCATATTGCTCAACTGATGTTGCCTCAGCATGACACTGAACACACTCAAAGAAAAGTGTCTGTCACAAGACCATACATAGGAACTGCCACTCTGGTCAAACCGAAGTCCATTTAGTCCAGCAATCTGTACTGGTGACTGAATAGTCACCAGTAGTGACTATCCCAGGAAAGAATACAAAAAACAGGATAATACAGAGTGGTCGTTATTTTGGACAGTTAGTTGTTAAAGCGTTTGCACCACTGTATTCAATGGCAAGAATGGGCATATCCCACATATATTTATCTAATCCACTTTTAATCCTGCCTATAATTTTTGTTTTCTAAAGCATCCTGCAGCAATGAGTTTGGCCCTTCAACTAGGCAGCATGTAAAAAAACTGTTTCCTTTGGTCTCTCTCAAATTATTACACAGCTTCTGCATTTCTGAGAAACAATGAATTGCCTTCTTCATTCCGCTGAGTCTGGAGACATCTGCCGTGTCTGCCTCCTGTGTGTCTTTTCCAAGCAGGAACACACAGTTTCACTTGCATGGAGCCTGTTTTTTGTTTCTCATTATTACTGTTCACTCTTTCTGTTTTATCTAATGCTACTACATCTTTCCTATTTTCTTTTTCCTCTATTCATTTCAAAAGAAAAATAAAGGTAATATTCAGTTCAAGTTTTCATGGAGCATGGAACTGCCTTTCCAAGCCCTCTTTATGAGTAGTAACAGCTAAGTTAGAACTCCTTACTTTGTAATTTTCTTCCAAAAACCTTTTTTAATCATTTTTTTTTACCAGACATTTTACTGCCTCATTACCCTGCACTGATTAAATCTTCCTGCAACTTTTTGCTGCCGTTAGTTGTAACTTTGTTGCATAATTTTGTGTCTTTGCCAAATTCCCCCACTTCAGGATTCATTTCCTTTTCACTGTTGATTGTGAGTAGCTTGCATAGAAGGTACAGAGATCCCACAGTACACACTAGCCATTTCTTTCATTATGTGTAAAATACGACCATTTACTTTTATCTCCTCGTCCCATCTAGTTGCTAGTTGAGGGATGGCCTTCCATCCTCTTCCATGATAGCTTAGTTTCTTTGAGAGGATTTGAAAAGGACCTTGCTCAAAGCTTTTTAAAACTTCAACTACAATCACTAGCTCAGCCTCTTCCAATTGCTACATATGCCAGATATGATTTCCTTTATTAAAGTTCACATTAATTCTTGCCTCATGTTTTGTTCTATGCAAGTGTCTACTAACTCTATTTTACAATAATTTCAATCAGTTTCCCACCATGCAAGTCAGACTTTGGGCACTGCAATTCCTCAGATCATCCCCTGGAGTCCTTTCTACAAATGGGTAGCACATTTGCCATCTTTTGCACTTTTGACTGACTGAAATGATAGCAGAGTTAGCAAGCGAGAAATTTCCTATTTAAACTCCTTGGAAGAAAACTCCCTGTCCTGCCAGTCACATTATTTCTTTAACTGATTTGTTTTGCAGCCTTTTCTAATGACTAATCAGTGTACCACAGTTCTCAGCTTATTACACTGTTACAATTGTAAGTCTCCTAATACCAATTTAAAACATCCCTTATATATCATGGTAGTCCTATTCCTTCAGATGACAGTCTCACCAATACCTATAGTCTGACCTCCATACATGCAGTATTTATATTCAAGTGCACAACTACATATAAACTAAATAACTCTGAAATGAGAAAGCTCAGAAAGGAACTTTCTTTTTACAGGATGCTATAAAAGAACTGAAAGAAGTAATACAAAAATGATTCAAAACCAAAAATGAATAATATTGTTACTTGAAGTTTCATATCATATCATAATGTATTCTTGAACAATATTCATTATTGAGTACTCTATCCAAGGACTGAGCAAAGATGAACTGGAAATTTCAATTAAAAAATCCACATTTTTTTACACTACATAAATTAATCTGTACCTTTTCAGATTCTCTAAGCCTAAAAATAACCTTCATGTTACTACAGCTATTCCGAATGAAAGACAGCTCCACTGTGAAAGCAAAGGTGACCTGTCTTGCCTTACTTGCTTATTAAATTTGTTGTAAACAGAGAATTGCAGTATGTAACCATCAATTTCATCCCAGTACTCTTTTGTAGTCACTTCCAGTAGCGATGGATTGCCGATGACGAGGTTTATTAGTCGCTTTTGAAACATAGGATAGGCTGTGAAATCAAGCAAAGAAAAAAATGGAGACTATATATATTCAATACTCCATTCTCTAATAGTCAAAGAAAATCCAAAGGAAAAAAACTCCAGAACTTGTTTTCACAGATCCATTCAAAGGATCAGTTGGTATGTGAAAGGAACAGGAAAAAAACTTTCTTCCTCATAAGTCTCCCTGTTTTCCCTCTACAAGACTGGTAACTGTTTCTTTGCGAGTTCTTTGGCTGACTAGCTAACCCATTCTTTACTGGACCGTAGTTGAAGAAGAAAGTTTTGGTCTTTAGTCTTTCCATCTGCACTTACCTCATTCTTTAAAATCTGCACAAAATGCTGCTGTTAATATCTTCTCTCCCCTGAATTGCTTTGAGCTCTCTGGTTCTTGGGCTTAGTTATTTGCTTAGAAGCAACTTCTTCCCATCCAGTACTCCACACAGCACATAGCAGATCTCAGTGGCCAGTTTCTGCCGTAGCAATATCATTACCCTTAGCAATACAACTCCGGGACACTTCAAACTTTGCATATGGCTCAGCTGCTCCCAGCAAAATCAGCTATAATGGCTGGAATTGCTCCTTGCCAAGGAGCCAAGTGTTTGCTCAGCCCAGGAGAAGGCACCGCTGTGTTGAGAGCGCTGCTCGTCCCGCGAGCTCCTTCCTCCCGGCCTCCCCGCAGAGGTGCCTGTTGCTCAGCTCCTACCAGACACACGAGTCAGGGCTTGGCCTCCTTTCTGTATGCAGGAGTTGCCCTTTTCACATGTGCTGTGGGCCTTAGCAGAACAAGTGTCTTTAATTTCCCAGATGGACCTGAATTCATAAATGCTGTCATCTTTAGAAAATGCGTCTAATTTAGAATGCTTTGTCCTCCTAATTTGGAATGTTAAATCTAGGAGCAGTTTTTCTCAGTGATTTGAACAGCACGAATATACATGTATTTTCAGTGAATTGTCCATTGGGGTGAGCTCCAACTTCAACTAGACAACAGCAATTACTGCAGAATTACCCCTCTCAAGTCTGGATGACAGATGTTTGTACTAGTGATTCTCATAATCTCATTTGAAAAAGCTGCAAAGCAAACTTTTACTAATAGAAATAATTTGCTTTACAAGAAAAATGTTACCATAATCCACAGTATTCTTCACATAATTAAAATCCTAATTAAAATCATTTCATATGCAAGCAGGTGCAGCATCAAGAACCGTAACAAATCACAGGATGTTCTAAAACTGCCTCTTGATAGCATTTTTCTTTGATCATACATCTTTTACATACTTACCTGTCAAATCACTCGCTTTTAATGTTTATTAAGATTCTTTTTAAGCAGTTTCATTGTTATGTATACTCTCTTTGTTTCTATTCTATTAATCTGATTGATTCAATGATCTATTAAGGCCAGCTACTTAAAAAGTGGAGTCTGAGAGTAAAGGGCATATAGGTATATATTCGTAGACAATAGAAAACGAATACTTTTTTTAATAAAACATTCATTTTTACTTGAAATGTCATCAACTATATTTATGTAGATTTTTTACATGCTTTTCATTTGAGAATTGTCAAAAGCCATTTTTCTTTAATGAAAACAAAAGGGTAATATGTGCAGCTCATTTAAACCAATGGAAAGGTGCTGCTTCCCAATTTAATTTTGAGAGTTTGAATCAAAATTACAGATGCACTTATAGACTCTACCCTTACTGCGTGTTTCAGCTTTTAAATTATCCTGCTGCTAAGTTATACGAATAAAGACAGCGTGTGTGTATATGTGAGAGCACTACCAAACTGAAAGAGACTTAAAAGATTTCCTAACAGCCAAAGTAAAGCACATTTACTTCTGAGTGGGAAGGAAGAGAGAAAAAGAACCTGGTAAAATTCCCATTTGGCTGAAAATTCTAGCATCTAGAATAAAATTTCAACAAAATAATGTTTGAAAATAAGGACAGAGATTTTAGTAGATACTCCAGGTTACACTGCATACAAATTATACACTTACCAAAGGACTAAATGCCAATTCTCTTACCTGTATATTGAGGAATTACTCTAAACGTGAAATTGTAAGTCGTGTCCAGATCCAAGTATTTAATGACATTCCTTGCTGTATGACCACTCTCTTGTACTGAATATCTGCATGTGTCTACCTTCAGGTCCCATTTTTTTCCATTTGCAATACCAAAGTCATGCATGAACCACCGGCTGGCTGGAATGCTTATGTTGAAAGGCACCTTCTTAGGCATGGTGGGCTCTGCTGCCGCCGTCTGATTGTCCAGAACAGCCGTGATGAGGAAGCTGCTGCTCCCTGGAATCACCACTGTCTTTTCCACATCAGTGATTCTAAATCCATCTTTACCTAACAAAAACAAAGCAAAGCGTGAAACTTCTTGAAAAATTAACTTGAAACTCTGCTTTGTGCACTGCAGCAGAAGCCACATCTGTCTCTCTAAATTTTCTGTTTCAACAGCTACACCAACCAACCAAATCAGTGTAGCATAAAGCTTGCTGTTAATGACATAGTTGCTTTTTGTTTTGGAAATTTACAACAGTTTGATCTTTTCAAACAAACTATTTTAAACTGTGGTGCCAAAAAACAAACCAAAGGTTTTTTTTTTTTTTTTTTTTTTTTTTTTTTTAATTGAGCAATGCTAAAGAGTTCAAGGATTGGGAACATACATACACTCCATGAAGGAAGAACAGTTCAGGCTTACAGCAAGCTGGCTTTTCAAAGATATTGATGTTGATTATAGTATCCTTTTCTCATCAGCTAAAACAAGGGGGAAGTATGCAAACAGCTCAGGTCTCAAAAAGTTTTTGCTGACCATCCTCTTGTTCAGATGCAAATTACTTTTCTTAGTACTTCATAGCCCATCTACCTTTACATGTGTTTTTCTGCTTACATGTGTCCATTCTCTGGACATTCTCAAAGCATGACAGTAAATACTAATCTTCTCAGTAACAATTTATGTTTGTCAAGAAATGAAAACATTTTTTAAAAGTTGTTTAAATACTGTTTAGATAGGGTTAAGTCCTTTTTGAAACTGGTGGATATAACAGCTTCCCAATTATTACAGAAATGCTTGGGGTCTTTTTAGCAACCTGAAACAATGGCACCCTCTGCCCAGAATCTTCCAAAAGACACAAGGAGGGCAGCGTGGCCAGGGACGTTTATGGACTGATGGCCTGTGCAAGCGTGCCCATCTTCACTGCGAGGTAAGTGTCCTCAGATTGCCTCCCATTTATGGCAGGATAGACGCTGCACCTGAGCAACAGCTGCCCTGAAGCAGCTTTATCAGGATTTTGCTATAAATAGACATGAAATAATCTCAGGGAGAGGATCTTGACAACTCAGGCTATGGGTGCATTAGGGAGATCAACTGCTTTATAGTGGAAATGCTCTCCTTGACAGGGCAGAAACCCTGAGAGTGATTCTCTGATGCAGTATCTTTTGATTTAAATTGAAAAAGAGATTAGCCAAATCTTTTTTTTTTTTTTTAAGATTTCTGAGGAGTTTTAGCTTTAGGCTTTCCTGAGGCTCAAACAGATCCCTGTCAGCTCACTGTACCAGGTCTGAAAACAGAAGATTTGAGTTTGTGTCACTATTTCAAAACTGCTGATTAGACTTTTTAAACCCCATCAAGACCATACATTGAAAGAGGAGTTTTACTAGGCTTGTGGCACTTCTGGTTATAACACCCAGCTTTGATAAAAGAAATGCAGAATCTGAGCTCCTCTATGAAACAGATGAAATCTGAGGGTTGTCTGCCTCAGTACAAAAGCATGTGGAAAACTGACGCACACAGGGAGTGGAAAACTGGAGCACAAAGGGCTGGAAGGGAGTGTTATTGCAGTGAGGAGAAGTGGAAGGGTGGGGAAAAAACACAGGAAGCGACAGAAGGAGCAGAAGGCCAAGAAACAGCAGAATAAATACTAGCAAAAATTAAAGACACAAAACTTCTTGGCCTGAGCAGTGGCAGAAGGTGACTTCTCCACACACATACACCAAAAAAAAGGTATACTTCATGCCTCCTGCGTATGAATATATGTTTGTAATCAAATGCCTGACTCCAATCACCATTTTATTCTTAAACTAATATGCATACTAAATTCAGCATAAATAAAAAAGAAAGATAATACAGTTCTGCCTTCTGGGTTATCTTTATCTAAAGTCATCACAGAACTCATGTGCAGCCTACTGGGTGACCAGTACTAGAGCCAGCTGAGCTGGAGAGATGGAGCAGATGGATGGAGCAATGATCTTCCTCCTCTTACCCCACCAGCACGGGTAAAGCACTCTGCAGCACTGCTGAAGGTGGTCAGAGCGCCAGCAGCTGGTTGCACTGTAGTGGAATTTGTCCCCAAAAGCTCTTACTGTGACTTAGTTGTGAGGGGCAAAACAAGTCTTGGAGGGCTAGCAGTCAGCTAATAAATGACAACATCTTTATAAACTACAGCGATTTCTAAAATGATTGCATAATTATGTTTCTAGCATACCACAAGTAAAATGAAAAGAATATTTAAGAACCTAATTAAATACCCAGGCAGCTAAACCTATGTGTATATGCAATGCTTGAAATAATAAGCAGAAAATGCTTAGGTTATCAGGCTAAAACCTTAAGCTATGAATCAAGAGGAATGAAAGCAGAGAGCTACAACTCAGAGAAGCAGCAGCAGCTCCTGGCATTCCTTGCTGCTCACAACAAGACCAGGCTGCTCATAGGGTGCGGGGACTTGTGACAGGATGCAGCAAGAACTTCTGCAAGCCAACCGCTACTGCTGCTCAGGAAAGGAATGTCCTTTCCTCCACGAGTACAACGGTCCCCAACCCTCACCAACTTCGGCACTCCGCATACCCACTGGTACTTCAGCTGCCAAGAAGAAAATTTTCTCTCCGTGGAAATTTTCCTCTGTATGGAGGATCTTTTGACTCCTGCTGAGTTCAGAATTCCGAGTTGTGATCTGGGAGCTGCTCCTAATTTACCTTTACAAAGGTAAAATACCTCTTGTCCAGTAGTATTTTTCCCCTGCCAAAGGCAATGGCCTTTGAGCTAAGCTATTCCTGGCATTTGTATTGCAAGTGGAGCTTTTTGCCCTCAGAAAAGGTGGTGTGCTTCTTTAAAATAGAGTAACAGTGGTATTTCAGCACAAAACCGCAGTTCAGGGCTTGAAATAAGAGGGAATGTACATGAAGAATTATGATACTTGAATACTACATCTGCAACTTACCAGGATTAGAAAGGAGGAGTGTTACGTTATAGTCATTTAAGCCTTTTATAACAGTTAATGTGTGTTTTATGCAGGGACTTCTTTCTTCAGATTCTATGGGGAATTTCTCAAGAACGTTTACAATGACAGAGGACAAATACTGTGGTGAATATTGCAGTGGGAAATCGCCAACTACCAGAGCTGCTCCAACTGGCCTGTAATGACATGGAGTATAAGTTTCCTTATTGTGTTGGATAATCCCCCAGGTAAAGAGCACATACATTTCACGCTATTTCTACAAATCCTGAAGAGAAACCATTCTACATAGTCAAAGCAAACTGCCCAATATCAGATGTGGAAGTCTGGTGACCTGCACAGGAGAAAGCATGCTTAAAAGAAAGTCCTCATAATGCTACTAACTGATGGAAAAGGTTGGGATTCTAGATTGTAGAGCCCTTTGCCTGTCTGTTGGAAGAAAAAAAAAAAACAAAAATCCACACACAGAAAGAAAGACCAATTACCTACCTTTCTTTCAGTAAACAGAGTTCATATAACCATGTCCATATGTACTCTGCTGCTGTTGACATAAATTAGTTACTAGAAAAAGGTTCTCTGAGGCAAGTTATTCAGTTACTGAAACAAAGCTTTACCACATTTGAACTGAGATACTACACTAAAATTACTTAAAGCCTTCAAAGGAGCTAAGCCACATATATATACCCATACATACATACACACACAGAGAGCACAGTTTCCATAAATTCTATTTATGGGAATACACATAACAAGCATAAGAATTTGCTTTTTCCTCTGAAAAAAAAAAACAGTAAAATGCCTTGTGGTTTTAAATGGAGCACATCTTCCTACAAGCTGGCACTTAAGTTGAAATTCTCTGATCCTTAGATAGGTCAGTAAAGACAATGAAGAGCGCAAGAAATTTCCTGTATTGTAACATCTAAAATTAGCAGAGCAATTATTTCTTCAGAATTTTGTGGTTTGGGCAGACAATCTTAAAAATCAGGCATAAAAAAGGCAAAAAAGAAATTCCAAACAAAAGGCATAAAAGGAATTCCAAATAAAAATCTTACGTTATGGTGCAGATGTAAACTTTATGGAATACAAAATATTGTGGGGAGGGGTGTTGAGACACCGCAAAGCTTTTAGTCTGCAGATTTACACATAAGTGAAGAATTACATTGAATGCAGTATGGTATTACATCCCTCCTCATTCTCTTTGGCTGTTTCTAAAAACTTCTGTTAAGGTAATAGTAAGAAAAGACATGTTTAGGTTTGATAAGAGATACTTTTTCACATTGGACCAAGTTGCATCAATACTCAAAATTCTCAAAAATTTGACTCAGATCTTTGAGGTATGCAACACCTATTAGTTTTGAGATCATCAAGGGAAGGATCGTCTAACTCTTCCAGGCTTCTGGGAAACTAAACGACACAGGATTCTATGAATTGGAAATTGCAATATTGATGGCATTAGTACCCAGCTGATGCCATCAATTATTGCAGACCCGGTAAGTTGTGCTGAATATATGACGCCCTCACTTTCAGAACTTGTTCCAGTCATAGCAGAGATTGCAAGCAGCTGTGCAAAACACCTGCTTTTCACTGCAGGCTGTGTATGCAGATATGAAGAAGTAATTGGTGCTGCTACTCTCAAGGACAGTTCTCTAGAGACAGCAGAATAATCAAGCATACACTTCACACAGACTTCAGCTTGCTATAACAAGAAGACATCCATTGCTGGGGTCCTTAGAGAAGTCATACAAGGATTTGAGCTGTCACTCTGAGTGCCCAATAGATAGCTGGCAGCCAAATAAGATGTTCCACACACCTTGTTAGAAGAACTACCAAGTATTTTCAATGGAGGGCTGTTCAGAGCTTGATGCATTCTCTTATTGGTGTATGAGACAGGCCCCAGAATCGGGAAATTACTTCGAATATCTTGAGCCTTTCAGTTGTTTTAGAAAAAGAACAGAAACAATTTTCAGTCCTATGTGCCTCTGAAGAAGAACAAACACTCTAAGAACTGGGTGCTGAGGAGTACAGCATCCCTTGGAAAACAAGTCCTGAAATCAGGAGATATTTTTAGCTGGCTCTAAGGGCACCTCCTTGTATTGTGTAAACAAATATGAAGAATCCACCACAACTAATATCTAATCTACTAAACTGAGCTCTGTTATCCTACAACAATTTAAGGAGCACACCTTCTGCCTACCACCATCTACAACAAAAGAAACTGAAAACAAGAAGAGGAGAGGCATACTGACAGCTATGCCCTGTCTGTGGAAAAAAAAAAAAAAAAGCAATTTGATGGCCATTCTGTTTCCTTTAAAGATGAAGGCACAAGGGGGTTCTGAAGGGCACAGGGAGTTCAGGTGCACGTCAGTAAACATTAGTGACTGAGACAGTCTGGTCTCCAGTCCATAGGACAGAAACGCAACACACAGATCAGCATTCAAAGTAAGATGGGAATGTACTTGTGCACTGTGTTATTGGTTTGTAACATAAGGGTATCCTTTACTAGAAACAACCATTAGAATATAGAATATGGCCTTAAAGCTTTTCACTCCTGCGCTGGTACCTTCACTGTTTTACCCTACGTATCTACTATTTGTTTCTTTCAGAAACAAACCAACTATCTCCCTCTGAGATAAATGTAACTCATAGTAATAGTATGATGTTTGAATGACCTTTACATTCACTTACAAAATCTAAATACTGATATAACACAAACACTTAAGGGTCAGCTGAAAATGAGGCTTGGGCCACTGCTGTTGGTCCCTACGAGAGTCTATTGATGTGTGTTTTACCAGTAAAGTGCTCGTTCAACACATAATAGTAGTACATAGGAATAAAATAAGTAAGAAGTCACAATAAAACCAAGTTATATAAATACTACACCATAGTATTTGAAGATCAGATACAGCACTCTTACATACTGGACTCAGCAGGCTTCTAATAAATATTAACTGTGATTCTCTCAAATGCAGGTTATTTTAACTAGATTATTTGCTCCTTATGTTATTCCAACAAGCCATTAAAAGACAAGAACGGTAATATTTCCAACCTTACTTTTAAGCATCTGACAAATAAAAACTTTTTACCAGTCCCTGAAAATTCAGTTTCAGCAAAGCTTAGCTTGAACCAAAACTACAAGAGTGAATCTATTTTTGAAGTGTGAAAAAAATAGAAATTGGACAAAAAATGCCACCCCTACTTCCACAAGTAAACTACAAAACCTGACATTTAGTAAAACATTTTGCCATTTATTTCTAGATTTCTAGAACAGCATAACAGAACTATAATGTATTTTGCCAATGCCTTTTTTCTAGCTTGCATTTGAAGGTATGAAATACTCTGACTTATTAAGTCTTAATATGTTATGATTATTATCTTACCGATATTGTATAACTTGACCTTTATGCAGGTAATGAATAGTTGATCTCTTGGTTTGCCTCTTCCTTCTTTTTGGTTTATGCTCAAAAAATATCATTTGCTGCTCTGTGATATACTGTGGGGACAGTACATGCCGAAATGATTTGTTTAACTCCTAAAATACCAGAGAAAAGAAGGTGGTCATCTGCTTAGTTTTACTTTATCTAACATGATAGATATATACAAATGTACGTACTTTGATGCCCCATAATCCAGTTTAAAAGATATTGTGATATGGAATCAATGAAGATTATTAGGCTGTTTATTTTCCTTGGGATGAACATCTTGTGCACAGGACAACTATCATTTGTAAATGATTTTATTTGATCTCAAAGCAGAAGAATCTGTAATACTACAATTATTTCTATAGCAAAGGAAAGCCTGCATGAGCTGAATTGTGTGATTGTTGCCAAAAAATCTCTGAACAGCAGTCAACATATTCCTTTAGACTACTTTGTACTGATCTATAATATCATGAAAAAGAAATACTGGGATAGTAGGATTCTATTATTGGATGATGACTGGTGGTACTTACATTGGTTTAGCAGGTATAACATTCTGATTATGCCATTATCAGAAGGACAGTAACAGTCAGGTATAAAGAGGGAAGCGAGTTGTGCCTGCACAGTTAGTGGCACTATATATCAAAGAAAGTTTAGAGTCAAAATCAAATATCAGGCTGTCTCTGTCAACCAGTACCATCGAACCTCTCAAATCTGGAGAATGATCATGAAAAATGCAATAGAAGGACTGTGTTAGTCACTGTCACACCATCTGAGTAAGAGCACCTGGGACATGCTGAGAATGATCAAGCAGAATGTGAATGTAATGATGGGAAACTTGTTATCCCACTAACTGGGATTGTTTGTTGGATAAATGTCCCATCAAGATGTGAAATCAAAACCAAATGTTTAGATTCTGTCACTAACTGCCTCATGGAATACAGAATCCACAACAACTCTTGACTTGCTCCTGACCATCCTTCCGAGACTGGAGATGATACTAAAAAGATGCCCTAACTTTTGGCTGGTTGAGTGCATAAACATAAAAGACAAGCCACAAGAAGTCTGAGGAAAAGGCACAGAAATAGTACAAAATTATTTATCAAACACATCAGGAATGGGAAACATGCCAGATAGTTTGTAGGACCAATTAAATTGCAGAAACGCTCAGAGACAAAAACAGGACCACAGCAGAAGAATTAAGTGAATTGTTGGTAGTTATGTCAGCTGTGGAAAAGATGGGGAAATTCCCACTGTGGAACCTTCTGGGTAGGGGCTGCTTCAAACAGCAGCATCGTAGCTGAGACTGAAGGGCCGGCACAGACCTGCTGGCTGACTGGTTTTACCCAGGAATTCTAAGGAGATTCAGGAGGGAAACAGATGATTTACTAACTGTGATACATAACTTACCTGTTAAAATTGCCTTAGCAACAGACTATGGAGGCTGCCAAGTTTGTTTAAAAAAAAAAAAAAAGCATCAGGGTAACTTGAGGGAACTACAGAGTAAGACTGATGCTAACTCTAAACAAACTAGTGGAAAGAAAGAATGGGAGAATGAAAATCAGAACCCTGGACATACTGGCAAGCAGGAAATGCTGGGGAAGAGCCAACACAATTGATTGACTCAGTTTCTAGACTTCTCTCACAAGGGAGACCTCATTGATGCAGTCTACTTGGATTTCCAAAAGGCTTTCAGCAAGCTCACTGTAAGTGCTTTTAGGGAAAAGAAGTAGCCATAGTAGTAGGGAAAATCTGAATGGATGAATAAGTAATTGAAAAATTGATAGTCCTACAGAGAAGAGACCCTTCTTACAAAGGGTAGATGGTCAGATTTGCACGTGGGGCGGCTTCCCAGTGCAGTTCCACATACTCTTTGCATTCAGCAAATTTGTGTTTGAATTGTTCAAACTGATGCAGCAAAGTGAGGAATGTTGCCAAGGATACTAAGGAAGTACAGATAAGGTCTGACTCTGAAGAGCTGTACCATGGTATTTTGAGACTGATTGTAAAAGTTCTGATAGAAATCAGTGTGGATGAATAAAAGTATACATATCAGAAAAGGCAATCCGTATTTTTCATACCCAGTAATGGGTGCCTATGCAGGGGCAGTGGGGGTCTTGCTTTTCTCCAGGGGCAAAGGAGAAGCTTCAGCCTTTCCCACAGTCAAGTGTGGCATGGCAACCCCGGCCAGGCCAGGCACTCTCCGCTGGGAGGGCGCCGAGCGGCTCAAAATACAGAGCTCCGTTCACTCTGCCTGTGGGAGAGCAGAAACTGACACTAAAGGCTTCAGAGTCATCTATTCACCTGAATGCTTAACAGCTCCAGCATAGTTCAGGTTATTCACTTAAAATAAATGTAGAGCCATAGATGTGCTACAAGCCTGAATGCTTAACAGCTCCAACATAGTTCAGGTTATTCACTTAAATGTAGAGCCATAGATGTGCTACAATGTTTCTTGCACAAACTCAAACTTCGGGCTCCCGGGCACAGTGAGAGACAAACTGCTCGGTATGATTTTACAGATATTTTGCAACACTTATTTAAATGTTTTGACAGCTAACCTCTGCTGATGTTAAAACATCTATATTTCTTATGCTCAGTCTGTCCAAATTTGACTTATTAAAATTAATTAGATGCAGATCTCCCAAGTGGTCACAGTATAAATTGAAGACATTTCTTGTTGAAATCACAGATCTGGCATATGTTTCCAAACCTGAAGAAGAAAAAATACAGACAAAAGGTTAAAAGAAGATAATGCATTGGAGGCAAAGGCAGAAATCATACCGTTTAAGCTGATAAAGTGGTAGTTACAAGTTTTAGCAGTTCCAATTCGATCTCCTGTTTTGCTATATCTAAAGAAACATTCTCACAGTATCTTCATGAGGGAAAAACTCTTTAAAATAAATGGACAAGCAAGCAGAATGGAACTTTCTATCCTAAAATACTCAAAAGATATCATGTGCATAATCCTGCACTGGCCACTGGGGTTGGATACCTATGTCTAATATATTCCAGGATACTCTACAAGAAAAGGAGGCCTTCACGCGCATGCAGCTAGTTATAGGATTAGGAATCCTAGAGCTGAATCTGAACTGTAGAGGGATGGGGAGGAATAAAAATTCCTATTGATTTTCATTTTTTCACACATGGTTTACTTATTCATAAAAAATTGGTACATGCATCCTCGGATGAAATCTGTCTACTCATACCCATCTTAATAGGCTACTTTCTCTACTGCAGGAACAATGAATAAGCTGCATTTGGATTCCAGTAGGCAAAAATAATGTCATATTTTCTCCTCCTTTATGGAAAGGTACAGTACAAAAACATTTAAGTAAAAACAGCAGTTCTTAGATTACTGAATCACAGTTATATTACAGAAAGTGACATAGGAAAAGGTATCTTCTTATAGATGCTATCATTTTCAAGTGAGAAAGCAGCTAAATTATATCTTTATTTTATCTTAGCATGCCTATATATAGCACATTACCACAATTGGAAAAGTAGAAATGAGAAGTCTGCCTATTAAGATGTGGTCTGTATGATAATACAGGAGCTATTCGATTATAGCCATCTGCATCTGGCAGCAAATGAACAAGGAAAATATGGTACATGACTGACTAGCTCACTGTGTCCTTTGATAGCCTCCCAGCACTTAGCGGAGCATGATTCCTCATGCTTAACACAATCACATACTTCACTTTCCTTGTTTGACTTTGAATGTTATGCATATTATCAGTATAATATTTTGCCTGAAGCCTGCTGCTCTTCAAAATAAGAGGACTGTGTGCTTTCAAGGTTCACTCTTCCAACTATACATCTAATATAACGTCAGTTCTTTGTACAAATGTTGTCTGTGCTTTAACTGCTCTTTCCTGGCAAGGCACTCAGAACTCACTAACATAAAGTGTTTATATGACTAGAGTTTAAGAGACTTTCTGTGGCCCTTCGAAGTTTTTACTGTGGAATAGCATTAACAAGGAGTGCACAAAGAATTGTTAATGAAGAAGCCTTTCCAGGTAGTTGCCATGCATCATTTCACTGCAGAAATAAGTTTAAATTCCTCACCCGCCTTACTGAAGAAAATGCTTCCCTTATTGCTCACAAATGCAACTGTATGAGTGTACACACAGGCAGTTGCTTTGACAATCTGTTCATTTTCAAGACTGATTAATAAGTGAAAAGAATTGCCTCCATCACTGGATAACCACACCTATGAAAGAAATAATAGTCACTGCTGAGTTACCATCCATTTTTAGAGGCAGATCCACTACAAAGATTGCTTATTACTCTATTAATAGTTTCTGAAAACAACACATGTCTATTCCAGCAAGTGTAAAAATGCAATCTATTTAATGTATTCAGTAACATATCCATGCATGTAAGTACTGTGAACAGACCAAACTCAACAGAACACAGAATTTTGTTTATAATAAATGTTGATTGATTATGTTGACCTAGGATTTTCCCCTAACCAAAAGCTGTTTATGGATAAGCTTACGGAGTACTTACCAAAAAACCTAAAATGAAGTATTTCCTCACTTTAAAAAAGGATCTAAAAATGCTATAATGCTCAATAACTAATAAGTTATTTCATAAAGTCTCACCGCAACTTAAATCTGACAGAGACAAGTCAAACCCTATAGTACAAGTTTAGTAATTGGAAAATGCATGAAAACCTAATGATTTTGAGCTTGATTCCACAGAAATCAGAAAGAACTTTGCAGAAATAGTCCTAACAACAGGTTTGGGCAATTTATTTCAATAAAAAATAATAATTTACATCACACTAAACTTCAATATTACTTTCTTTGTATACATACCTCATTTCCATAAACATAGAGAAAATGAGTCTCTGGGTGGAAAAACATTCCATATGGCATAAAACCAGTGTTTGGAAATTGAAACATTGGAAATTTTACTTTCTTACTCAGTCTGCCTTTTGTTATCCTATAAACAGCAACCAATGCCCTTTTCTGGAGAGAAATAACATGGTAAGTATTGACAACCAAGATAATTTCATAGTCTTTATACTCTCTACTTTATAGACTACTAAAAAAGGAAGACTAGACAGTGCACTTAAGCTGGGAATCAATTTTAAGCGAGGAGAGAGCAAGTAGTATAATATGCTGGAGAAAGCAAGCAGTAAATATTAGGAACATGATTTCAAATGTGTATTTCCTTTAACTGGTCAAACATAACCCCTTTAAAGTCACTTGTAATACACAAGAAAGGATTTTTGTTCCTGTATTTGGAGAATGAAAAGTTTGTTAAGTGAAGGGAAAGGAGTTGTAGCTAAACTAAAGGAGCTGTAGCTGAAAGTGTGGAAAGTGTGGAGAAGTTCTTTGTATTTCCAGCTAAATATAAAAAACCATTCATCAAAATAATTGTGCTCACTGAAAAGTTTTTGATACTGCACACCAGAAGAAAGATATAGCACAGAAATGAAAGAGAAAATTATGTCATTCCTATTTTGCAATTTTAGTGCATCTGAAATAGAGTTACTGAAGTGTGTAAAATTTTATGAGAAATTTTTGGTCAGTGAGAAGTACAACATAAACTCGGGAAGCACTTGCATTCCTCTTCTTCATCTCTTCAGAGTGCATATCACACTGTGAATAAAACCTCAGGTATGGTAAACTGCTGCAGTTCATAGCTAGGAAAACTGATGCACAGAGAAACAAAGCGATTTGCTTGGAGGATAGTGAAGGAGTTGAGAACAGCACCAAAATCTCTTGGGCTGATGTGTCTTGACTAAACTACTCACCCACACCAGGTAGCCTTCTTTGTTCAGATAGGTTAGAGTGACAGCAAGAATAATCAATTTAATCTAATTTATAAACATAATATGCATAAGCAAGGGAAACTGTCACTGGTTCCATAACATACCTGAGTCTTGTAAACACTGATTCCTGTATTCTGCTGATAATCCATAAGGAATGCTATTGGTCTTTTGGAAAATTTCTTTCTGCCAAAGGACCTTCGAGGAAGGCAATTTGACCACAAATGGAAAGGTGAATAACTGTAAAAGCAGGTTGACAGCTGAAAGAAAGAAAAGATGCAGACAATAAATTTTGCATTTTGGCATTATGAAGGGGTTTGTCTGAATTTGCTCTGATTCTGTTTGCTAAAGTTAGTCAGATTCTCAGTATAAATTACCTCTGATTATTAGGGGATAGTATGAACTAGAAGTTATTCAACTAAAAAAAAAAAATCAGGAAAACAATTTTAAACAGCAATTCTAAATTTCCAGTCCTGTGATAGAACACCAGCATTTATGGAGTAGTGACATTAAAGTTCAGAATACTCAAGCAGAGAAATGGCCACAAAATAGGAATCTTAAAATCATTAAATCATCAGGCCAGACTTGTGCCATGCAACATACTGTTGAAGTTACTGCAAATTTTCTGTTGTCTTACCAGGCTCCATGACTTCTCTTTGTTGAATGTGACACTAACAACATCCTCTAGAATAAATGAAATCTTCATTAATCTATCATCTCTTAAAAATTACAGATTGTTTGGTAAGTAATTTTAAAACAGTTGCTATACTAGTTTAATTGATTGATCTTATTCATTTATAGAAATATTAAATATACAGACTCTGCACTGCATAAAAAAATGGATGTGCCAACTGGCATATTTCTGGGCATCTTAGAAGGAAGATTATTGTGGGTGCAGTATTTTCTTCAATGTAGTGAAATAATAAAAATGATTTTAAAGACATAAAATTTATTTCTGTACCTAAGATAACAGCCATTTAAAGTGGGAAATGGTTCATCTAGTCTAATATTTGGGCACAGGGAAAAGCAACCAGGACATGTAAAGAATAATCTCCTATATAATCTATATAATCCTACACAATCTTTAGAGGTTTGTGGCTGAGGGACTTCTCTAGATCAGAGAATGCAGATGATCATCCTGTTCAACAGAAACTTATGAATTTGTTTTCCTTAATTTTGAAGGATTTGAAATATTTACCTTCTTTTGTTTTAAATCTCCTGTCTATTAACTGTCTGGTGAACTTCCTTCTTATACTGTAAGAAATTCCTCAGACCCTTTTCTACACTGGTCATGAGTTGAGTCCTTTATCAGCCTGCTCTTTTATAAAACAAGAAATGGTGGTGTATTCAAAAAGACTAATTCTGGCATAAGAATACTTCCCTTCAGCTAACTCAACCTCTGGATATGGAATATCTCAGGAAACATCATAACACCTTTCATAAGAATTTGCGATCTGGAACTTTCAAATGTTATTTCCAATTTGCACAGCAAAAGTAGCTGCTTTGTATTCAAAGAAATGTTCAAAGCAATATTAAGAACCAGAAAATGCACTGGGTTTCAAAAAAATAGATTTTAAATTTTATTCCTTCACTTACGTAAAATATGTTTTAGATATCTATCTATCCATACACACACTTGAAAGCTGTATTGAATTGTCCATAGACTAATTTCTTCCAAGACCCAAGTAACTTCATTTTATATGAATGTACATGAACTAGCCAAGAGAATCCACAATACCACAGTTCCTCAAAGGTCACTTAGCAGGATTGATGATTGCACCAGGAAGAGCTCTTTGCATTCTGTGCACTGGGTGGTGGTCTTATCAACACACTGCCTAACAGGTCACTGCTTCAGGCCAAGATACCTGGTTGCTTTAAAGAGCTGTGTTAAGGGCACTGAGAAGGCCCAAGATTCTGTCCATACAGTCTTTCCACAAGCTGCACCAACATGTCAAAATCATAGGTTTCTGTTGCTCTTGCCTGACATATTGACTTGTGGAAGAATATTAGATGCAGGATGAAATTAAAGATATTGGAGAGCTCTTTTTTTTTTTTTAAATGGCAATTAAGAATATGTTCACATGAACTAGGGAGACTGTTCCCCAAATGCCATACAAATTTACTGGATTCCTGAGGCTACTCAGCTGAACTCAATTCACTTTAAAAAGTGCCTTATAATTTTTATGTTTTTTCCCCCTCTTTCTCTTGCAAATTTAAAATCTGAATATTTTACCTTCATAGGTTTCTCTGTTGGCTAGACACTGGGTATTATACCATAAATTTGCACTGAAATAATCATGCTGTAAGAAATAAAAAGACACGAATAAGTCAAGTGGCTGTATCTCCTTTGATATGTAAAAAAAACCCCTGTAAATAACACTACAATTTACTTGCAATAATAAGCATGGGAAATGAATGATTCATTGTATTTGTATGTTGCCAGTTCACCTAGAACTTGACTCATTTCACAATAAGCCAGACTGAGCCTGGTTAGTACTGTGAAAGTCCTCCAAGTAAGCAACAATGTGAATTATTCTGCTAATCAAGACAGAGAAATGTCTGCACATAAACACAGAACTGCAGAGATACCACCCGCTGGAAACCTAACTGCTTTAATTACACAAAAAATCAAAACTCTGCTTGATCAAACTGCTTAAAAACACCCCCCTGCATATCTGACAAGAGTAACATCTGGCTACATGCCAGCTAAATTCAATAGCTGCCACTAACATTTTTTAATCCACCACTGCATTTTTTTAACATCTTACCCCCAAATGACTCCATGTTAAGATGTTAAATATGTGATCTATTTTATCCCAAAGAGTTGAAACACTTTCAATAAATATTTACTGATGTAAAGAGATTTGCAAATACAAATATTGAAAATAGACCGTATTTCCAGCTTTCTTACCATTTCAAAGCCGCAAAAGGTCACATTAGAGAACTAGGGAAAAAAGAACGAAGAATAAAAATAGCACAGACAGCACAAAGATTGTAATGCTAGTAAAAGATATTTGCCTGTATTTACAACTTTTCTTGCCCTCTTTTATTTATTTTTTCATCTATCATTGGATCATAGAGCAATATTGGCATTAACTACAGCAAAAGAATGTGATCCTCTAATGAGGCATTACACTATGGATATGGGCTTGCTCCTCTAATTAATTAAAATGAATTAAATATTTTGAGAGAAATATTTGTGCATAAAACTTGCGATTATACATCTGATATCTGTACATCATATAAAATTGCACATACGTAGATTAGAGAAATGGGAATAATCAGATACTTCACACAGGATCTTTTAATTCCAGAAAGATACCCTCATGGAAGTCACAATAAAAGCAGATCTAGTGGTATTGTTCATAATAAAGATAGCTCAATATGGAGTCTTATAATGGGAAATAGGATAATTCATAATTTTGCCAAACCAACTACTTGGGAGTAAAATTCTCCTTGCAGGTTTTATGTCCTATGCTGACATTTTGAAAACTTGGGAAAAAAAATAGCTAAAATAGTCATCTATCTCTAAGGATAGGGCCAGGAAAACACACATTTTTCTCCAACTTCTGTTGAAAAGAAAAAAATCTAGTGGCCTTCCATGGAGAGACTCCAGTAGCACCTCGCTTTCAGAAAGGATAGAACTTTGGCAGAAAGATGATCTCTGTGTGAAGGCTGAGTTTTTTGCAACATCATGACAACCCAAAAAAAAAGTTAGACTTTCAAAAGCTGGAAATTTTCTTTTACACTGCAAAGACTTGCTCAATAATGCAGTACTGAAATACAGAAAGAGAAACGTAATACACCTTTCTGCAGAGGTAATGTTTTTCTGGACTCTGTCCTCAGCTGCTTTTGCCAGGTACAGGCTACGTGGGAGTCAAACGCACAGTTTAAGCAGCAGGTGTGGCTGCTGTGACGAAGCCACTAAAGCACAGTGCGGGGTGTGTTAGGCTATGGTGCAAAACAACTCTTAATTTTTCTGTTGCAGTCTGTTACTGAATGTGAAAGAGCGTAAGACCAAAAGCAGGCTTTTTTAAAAAGAAAGTCTCTATTTTGTTAGTCCAAATAATTTAACTCCTCTGCAGGTGACCTTATTAACTCTGCTTCTAAATCCTGCCTCCCTTAACATGAGCAGTTGCCATAAACACCCACTAGGAGGATCTGCAACATTCTGTGTCCCAACCAACAGAACTGATCGTCCACTCCGTGCATAGAAAAATCAGTTCTGTGCACAGATTGATCTGTCATGAAAATAAAAAGTCAAGACAGGCTAATTTGAATGGACACATGTACAATATATAAGGAAAAATATGTTAATAATTGAAAGGAAATAAATACAACGAAGAATGTGACTCAGAGCCATGCATTTACAGCATAGCCTAATATTTTGCACTACTTCTAATGAGCTATAAATCTTAAAATGCAAGTAAAAAAAGATGCTGATTATATATTGAATAAACATCTTCAAAATGAAGAAGACCTAATCAGCCTAGCTAGCTGGATTTCAAATAGTCAAGGTTAACAAAACTCTTTGAAAATTTGACTGTTGGGACAGCTTGAAATTAATAAAATGATACATCATTTCCAGTGTAAGGTATACTTCCCCAAAAGAAACAAAATATATATGTAATAACATATAAATGATTGCTGGCTTTACTCTTCAAAATACTTCAATGAAATGATAATTTCATGTACAGAATTTATGTTATAAGAGAATAACTTTTTTTTTTTAAATGAGCAGTTTGTTCCTTGACCTTATTCACTACTTTATTTTCATAGCCGCTTAACTGTGACTTCAAAATGTAACCTTTCACAGAAGGAAAACAGAAAACCGAGTATATACAGAGTTGCATTTTCAGAATACCTCTCTAGAAAATAGCTTTAATTTCTGACTTGCTTTTTGGCTAAATTTTCGCAAAATTGGGTTAAAAAGCTACTTGAAGTTGAAACAAACTCACATACTGTTAGGATTTTTCCAGTAGGTTGGCATAGGTCATTACTGATATGTAAGCCCATTGTGGTAAGCAGCACCAAATGGTGATTCGTTAAAACTATGTTCAGAAGTGAGAGGCCTTCACATGCTTGGGAGGGAGAAAAAGGAACATTGTAAAGAACTGCCCATAATTTGACATTGCTAAAGTCTACCCCAGAGTTTTCACAAGCCCCCTAGGTGTTTCCCCCCAAAACAAAAGGCAAAGTTCACGCCGACAGCCAGGCAGAAGGGTAACCCCCAGTCACAACTGTGCAGTATTTGCTGTCTGGTATGCAGGGCCACCTCCATTGGGTCACCTAGGCAGAGTTAGGATCACATTCTCCTGTAAGAGCTGCAAGTGCTTGACACAAAATGGTACAATCCAAAAAGTTTTACATGCATATAGTCCTTAAATAGCACCCTAGCCTTGAAATCAGAAGCAAACTGCTGATAAAATAAAATAAAAAGACTGTACTGAGCAGTATATGCAAAATTTCATTACGGGTACAACTGAATGATCAAAATCTAGGTGTATATACACAGAATACAATATTCTTCATGCAATGACCCAGATGCTATCATGCAAGCAATGTAGATGGGATCAAACAACCACCACAGACTACAGCCAGATGCCAAAAACATGAATATTCCGTAAACATTGAATATAATCCCTTACTTGCTGATCTTTAGTCCTGATTCTCAAAGGAAACATACAAAACACATTTAGAAGAAGCATCTGGGAGCTAACATCCATAACTCTATTTAACATTGTAAATTATGGCTATTGTTTTGATAATGCATCACAGACTTCCCCACAGCTCACTTTTGCTGACCCTTTGCTTTCACAGACAATTTTTTTTTTGAATTCTCATAGTCATTAAGCAAAATTTGTACGAGCTAGGACAACTGTTCTGAGGTTGTACTGAAGCTCTGTTACTTTTGTTTTGCATGGAGAGAAGGTCTATATATTCCCAAATCTCTCTCCATATATACATATATAAATAATTCCCCCTCCCAATACTGTAAGTTTAGTATATTAAATGTCATCTTTCTCATTGTGAGATTTGCATTGCTAAACCACTGAAAAGTCAAATTCACCATCATCATTGCTGGGACACAGGCTCTTCGTCATGTTGAACCATGTTGTATTGTCATAGGCAAATCCAGTGTAGGTAACACCTACATACACACCTGAAAATTGAAGGAAAAAAATACATACAAAGAAACAATTTACTTTAAGATCTGCCCTCTAATGTTGGATCTTTCTAAGAAATATATTTTCTGACACAGAAAAGATAAAACATTCTCTATTCAGATAAAAATATTATTAACATCTAAAGAATACATTAGAAATGAAGTCTGGAAATTCTATGACTTCTGTTGCCTCTTTCATGGAATTGTTACCTATGAGAGATCCAAATGAAAGCTGGTTTGGACAGCCCGAATACAAAATGAAGCTCATTTTAAAACTCTGTGCTACATCTGTTGTCATATTGGGTTTAACATCTACAAACAAATCTGCAGGTTGATTTTTTTTTTTACCTAAATAGATCAACATCAATCGTTCTGACCCAAAACTATCAGCAGTTCCAGAATTATTTTGCAACTGGAGTAACAATCGATGTCAAGCCCCAGCTGTTCTTCAGGAATTTCACTGAGAAAATTCCTCCTATCTTTCATTAGGAACTTCTGATTGTTACCTAGCGCAAACTGTCCATGCTTAACCCTGCAGAAGAAAAAAGGAAAGATACTTTGCACTTCAAATACAATTCACACTAGCATCCTGAGCAATGCACAGTTTCAAAAGCTGTGAGCATCTTGCTCTGGGGACTTGTTTTAAAGGGCCTGACTCCAGACTTACTTTTTCAAAAAGACTGGAAATGGACCTTTTAAGCAAAGAATCAACGAACATTAGCACAGAAACTGAAGAGGGAAGGAAAGACAAAGCAGATGTAGACAGTTATCTGAAACACAAAGTTTGTAGGTGTAAGTAGAGAGACATTTTTATTTGGCCCTAAATTTCTTGAGTTTAATGAATATATACTGGTCTCTCACAATCCAGTTTTGCCGTTCATACTCATGTTGTTTTTCCATTAAATGTGTCAGATTTTGTACTGAAATTGTAATGAATAATTCCCATCAACTGCTTCTGCCTGAGTTTCTACTTCCGATGGTTTTCATTTCAATTAGTGTGTAAGAAATTGTAAAATAATTCTGAAAAACACAGTGTAAATTCTAACAGAACATATGGCAGTTCCAATAAATCATGTGGGTCTGGACTAGCAATATTAAGTGATATCTGCCTTATGAATTCTACTTTTCATAAGTAAAAGGTAACATGAAAATGACTAAAGGAAGACTAAAAAAGTAAATCTGGAAAGAGTTTTGAGGCTTCATGAGGCAGAGCCCCTCATTTTCTATCACTGTGCTGACCAAATACAGGTCACAGAACGGTCGAGGTTGGAAGGGACCTCTAGAGATAATCTAGTTTCCATACCTATACTGTGCCATATACTCATTTCTTCTGCATTTCTCTTCTGAATACATTTTGTTCAGGCATGCTTCCATTACCACTAGTTCCTACCAAGCTTTTCACATAGCATATACTACCATTTGAATAGGACCAGCCAAATACTAAAATTATGTGGAAAAAGTTCTGTTCAAAGGCAACTTGAGTAAGAACTGGATGCAAAGTTCAAAGTCATACTGTTATGTTATATAGCATGTTAAAAAGCATTTTAATTTATTCACTAGCTTTATCTTCATACTACCTCCTCTCTTACTGGCATAATTTGGTCTTATTTTGAACTCTTCGGATCTGGGAGCATACCTTCGTATGTGCCTACACTTATTGCTGTAAAAAAAAAAGCAGACCTTACATTCACTTTTATTTTTCTGCTGTTCTTTCTTTAGCCATTAGATGGAAGCAGTCACATTTATTGGCCTTGCAGACCCTCCAGTCTGTGCATCAATGTAAAGTTTCTTTCAGCAGGTCGTAGAAGGGTATGTTAAGACTAGTTTGCTAAATATTGAAATTCTTCAAGTTAATAGGATATGTAAAAGATTTGTCTCTAAAGAACACACTGTGTTACAGTAAACAAACAGTTCCATGAGATAGAAAACTCATGGTGTGGGTCTCCTGGGTGGTGCCTTCTAAAGGACGAGCGCACGTTGCTACTTTTCCTGTCCCATCCACTTTCACAGGATGTTTTAAGACCTTATAATCCAGGCAGTTGCATTACACTTCTGCAACGTCCAGTTGTACAGTGTGATTTTTTCCTGCTTGCTAGATACAGGAATAAAATACTGAATCACTGCAGCCGGGTGTATCACTGCTTGGTACCTATTCGGAAAAAGAGGAAAAGAGCAGCAGTCTAAATAGACCACAAATTTTGGAGCTGTTGGTGCAGCAGACTGCTTGGAGGAAAGATCTGAAGAACAATAAGACAGTTCTGAAAGTGTCTGCAAATTCTTTCAGGAGTGAGTGACAGCATTAGAAAAATAATAAGAAAAGCAGTAGAAAATTCAATAACTGTGTGGGAGACATAAGCCTTACAGGTATATCATAAACACTTAATGAGTAAGGTCAGGCTATTGTGAGAACACTTGTACTAAAGAAAAACAGCTTAAGTTTGGCAAGAAAACAAAGACGTTTGTGGCAGCACTCTGAATGTATGTGAAGATGCAAGATTCCTCTAGCCTTGCCTAACACTGAAGATGGAATAACCAAGAGAGAGTAAGTGATGAGGCTTTTTATGCTGTGAAAGGTAGGAAAAGATGAATCTTGTGATATTAGCGGAAAAAAAAATGCAGGATTTGGACATAGCCAGCAGGATATAAAGTAAAATATGATATACAGGCCAGTGGCAGGTGTCCAGATGAGAAAGGAAGCTTCAAGAAAATCTGCAGAGAAGTACATGAGGAGTTTAGAAGAATCTTCTTTTTAATCATTTTAGGTTTGAGATGTCAGAGAGACCAGTCAACATTTCATCCGGACATGAAATGAAGTAGAATTTATCTCATCTAACTGTAAGTACCTGCTTTGTAAGTTTTTCACCTGAAAAAATTACCTAATTTTCCTTTATGACAGAAGCAATGTCAGCATGTGAATTATCTGCCATTCACTACAGTTAAGTGAAATGAACTGTGCAGCCTACAAACACTTATTTCTCTTGCTTGATTATAAAAGAAGTTTAGGCAACAAAGCCATAAACGATGCCCAGTTGTACATAACTAAATACAAAGAGATGAATCCCACCTGAAGAACAACAACAGAGATCAGATCTGTGCAAAAAGCCACACAGGCCTTTCGAAAACAAGATTATTCTTTGTCCCCACACACAAGGAGATAATGATGTCCATGTATTTATAGTCTGCCTTAAAACAAAAGGAAAAGCTCTTTGCTGAGAGTCCTCGTTCTGGAAGCATATGCTCAAAAGGCCTTTCATCTACAATTTTGATGTTTTATAGAAATATATATTTTTTCTCCTTTATTGATTTCGAAATTAAACACTTGTAGATCTTTGAATGTCCTTTCCTGATTCAGAAAATTTCATCTAGCCTTTTTAGATATTTTTTATACTCTGCCTTTTTTAGGGAAAGGAATAAAACTCAATAGGTAGAGTGAGAATATATCTATAAAATACATAAAAATACAGAGAATAATATACTTTAATTTCTGGTTATGCCTGAATCTTATTTAAAGCATTATACCAGACTGTTTCATTGGTTAAATTCATTTTAGAAGAACACAGATGACTGCAGAAGGTAAATCGAGAAATTATAACTAATTCAGAAAATAACAGGTCTTTCACATGTTCACTGCTTTTCTCCTGTCGATGTCACTGTGCATTTGTGAAAGCCCAATGACCTGCACCTACCGGGAGTTGTAGCATTACAGATGAGTCCAATAACTGCCACATCATTAGCACAAGGAGATACTGACAATGTGATATTTATTGCATAAGGCAGCACAGCATCAAGGTTTTCAGGGGTTATTCTTTCACCAAGTTCCCACTGAAGAATTGGTTCTGTGGAAGAGAAAAACTCTAGCTACTTAGCAGAGGTAAAGCATAAATAAGCTGTATGCATAGGAAACAGTCTTCAAGCTTTACAGATTTGGAGACTAGGATGAGAGTGGACAGGAGGTTAAGCACAGTAAATATGTAAGCAAATAAATTGTTTAGATAGCTTTTCCTCCAGTACAAAAGGAAGAATACATTCATGAACAGATACATATTAAGGAAAAAAAAAAAAAAACATTGAAAATAAGGCTATGCTTTTAACATGAAAAATTTGTGCTACAGTGTTTAGTATACATACTGTGCCAAAAATATCATATGTGTGAAGAGTTTTTTTATTTCTTAAATAAAATTTTCCATGACTCTGTATTAAAAAGAATACCATGAAGACCGCAAATTAGGCTTAACAGCTGCAGGGCCTAAAACCCAGCTTCAAGCCTCCTGTAGCAGGGATTGAGTTTCAATGGAAAGATGTTTGGGATAGTATTCTGAATTCAGTGAAATGGAGCTTCTCTTATTCTCACCTCTGAGAATATCCAGTAACGTTCCTTCGGTGGTAAACATATTTAATCCATGATGCATTCTGAATGTTAAGAACCACTCCTCTATTGGAGCAATGTCTGCTTGAACATGGAATGAGTATTAGTGAAATCTTTCAGAATCGACAGAGGAATGACACTCCCAGAAGGGACTTTCTTCACTGAACCTTTTTTTAGTAGCCACTGCTTACTAAACAAGGACACCAGTACATGCCTAGAAGAAATGCACAGCTACACAGTTCATATAAGTTAACTAAACATGACAAATACAAGAAGTCACATACCTGGATATTTTACTTGTTTAATATAGTGCTCACTTTCAGTATTTACTGGAAACGTCTTTGGCTGCATCAAGTGAAGTGAAATGAAAGAATAACAACTAAAGAGGGTATCAAACCACAGTGTTTGGAACACCAGTGGTTTTGAGATACAAAGGTCCAGTTTTATTCAAATGATTTCTGTCACACTACTGAAGATTATTTCAGGCAGAAGTCTGGTATCAGGATTTCCAAACCAACTGCTCATTTGTACAACTGCAGAGTGACAAAGAGTTTTAGAAGCTTGTCTGCATCTTAGTTCCTGTTGTGCCGGCCTCAGTGGCAGTGTATTACCAATAGCACAGCAACAGAGATGCAGAAAAGCACTTCTCTGGAGTAAGCTGACAGTAGTGAGGCTGTGAGGACATTAAATGCAGTATCAGTGATCAGCACCGTGCAGATTTCCTTAATGCCTGCAATAACGGTAGGGAAATAGGACTTGGCAAAGCTTTAAAGTGACCAGATACTAAATTAGGAGATCTTGCTGGCTTAAAGGAGCACTGAGAAATCATCCAAAGGACTTTATCAAGGATTGAATCTAGGAAAGCTAAAGCCATTCTGCACAGAAAATAAGAAAGCCAGGTATATTATGAGAGACAAACATGAACAGCAATAATACTGAAAGAAACAGGGTGTTACTGAACAAAAGCCCAGGAGTTTGAAACTAAATATGTCATTGTGACCACGGATATGAACTCTCAAGCAGGGAGAGCTGCTATCAAAAAAGGCTTCCTTTAAAACTGAACTCCAGTGATTTCTGCTGTAGTGAGCAATGAGTACCTTCATTCATCAATAAATTAACCTCATTTCTACCAGCAAAATCTTGGAAAATAATGAAAAAAAACAAAACAAAACAAAAAAACAACCAAAAAAGAAATGATTAGTAATATTACATTTTAAGAGGTTTAGCAAATCCAGCCACCTATAGAACAGCTACTAAATCATTGTTAGAGGATAAAAATCTGCAAAAATAAAACAATATTTAACACAGCAGAATACACAGGAAAGTTAATTAATTTGTGGACAATATTAAAGAGCCAGAAACAGCTCAATAGAACCCAAAGGAAAATATGCTGACATGAAGTATTATTTTAAAATTCTTACCAGTATTATATGTAATGTTTACTCTGGGAATATCAATGTGCCAAGTACTTTGATCTTCTTCAGTTTGCTTTAGAAAAACAGCATTGAAAAGAAATTTTAATACTTTCTTGCAAAGACCATATTTAAAAACACCCCCTTTTCCAGATTATGTGCCTAATTCCTAAAAAACACTGTACTATTACACTATACAAGGCTGAGGGTAAGAGCAGCTGGAGGAAAAAATCCTTGCAGCAAATTCCTTCAGATTACCTCTGGCTGAAGCCAATAAGGATATGCCAGGCTCAGCTGATTCATGGGAGTCATTCATGCTTTTGTTTCTGTCCCATAAACCCTGACTGCATATCAAGCCTTTGTTTAGCTGATCAGAGAAATACCTTCCTTTGGATATATTCTTATAAGCATTTGGATAAAAATGGTTCCTTTTTTCTTTTTCTCTTCCCCACCCCCGCCTTTTTTTTAACAGATTGTGCTGATAAATCTGACATGATGCTAAATTCACCAACTCTTGGACATACACAGAAATTTTGGGATAATCTTTAGATTTACCTAATGTAACTATATCAATTGGAAAAGCAATCAGATCAGTTCAATACTGATGTGAGTACAATTGTGCTACTGAAAAGGTGATCCCTGTCAGAGTAATTTATCTCTGTATAAGAACAGCTATAGCAGTAGAAAGTGCCTTCAAAGAACAAACTTCATGATACCAGTGTCAATAAAGCAGCAAAGCATCCTGGTGTGGACAGGCCATAGTTACAGCACCAGATGTGTCTTGAAGATATGTCACACCTAAGACTAAATTTCAGATTCTTATGCAATTTTGTGATGATGTGGAAGAAGTTTCTTAAAATTTAAATATATTATACTCAATTGTAAACTCCTTTGATCTGTCTGAAGTTTAAAGAAAGCTTGGAGAGCTACTTGAACAATCCAAACTTAAATTGCATGTTTTTTTTCTGTATTTAATTCCTCCATTCAGTTAAAAGGATGTATGCAGAGGATTCCTTCTTTTCTGGGCAAAGTAGATTCAATACTTCCAAGTAGAAGTTCTAGCTTCCAACTTGCCACTCCCTATTTCTTCAAACTTCACAATTCATCTCTCTGTTGTAAGTGCTACCACCTGCCACTACTTACCTTACCTTTCGGTAAGCATTAAGTTCCCTATTTTAGCCCTGAACTTCGTAATACTGTACCAGGAATGAATGAATCAGAGTGGTGTTAGACTTATTTAAACATGTTTCTCTTGTCCTGGTCTCTAATTAGGCAAAGCTAGACGGTGCAAAGAATTGCAAAGCTAACCCAGCTGCCTAGTAGAGAAAAATAAAGAATAAAGGGTAGGGTATCTACTCTAATCATCACTGTGGATGCCACAGGTTCTGCAGCAACACAGAGAACTAATGAAACAATTGTGTTAGTATGGTCATTGACACTACTTGATAACTCATGCTAATCCAGCATGTACTGGGAAAAAGGAAATGTTACCAGTATCAGTTTGAAGTAGAAGATCTGAGAATAGGTGCTGTTGAAGATCTCAATGGTGGGAGCAAGCCCTGCAGAATTATACCTCAGTAGAAGCTTCTTTCTTGTTTCCAAACTGTCCTCCCCCTCTACATTATATAAATAACAGCTGATCATCTTTGAAAAGGAAGGAAAAACACATAGTTTAACTTACAAAATCTTACACTACCACTTCCATTACAATTACTAATCCAGTCAAACACTTAACAGGCTACTAAAGCCAACAAGTCATTGCCATCGTTTGTCCTTGAAAGCAGATTGGGAGTTATCACTATAAAGCATATTCCATCCCTACCAACTTTAGATGTAGAGTGGGAGCCTCTTGTTTTATAAGTATTGCTCTTGCTATTTGCAGTGGTTGCAAATACTAACAGCAGAATGAGGTCAGCTGATAGAGATATTTACAATTCAAATCCTGCATTTTTGCAACATTATGGCATTTAAAAAAATAACGAAAAGAATATTGTATGCATCATAACTTGCATACAGGCTTAAAGCAATGTACTTTCTGCATGAAAAGACATTTATGTATGGAGAATATTTAAGATCATCCAGTTGTGTCAGAAAACAATCAAAATGCTCAGCTGCAATTAACTGAATGTGCCAAATATTCATTTACAAAGCGGAGATACAAGTTTTGGAATCCACATCTGGCTGCAAGACTCTGATAGCTTCTGAACCTGCTCCCAGTACGGAAACCAGAATGCAGTCTTCTTGGTGACAAGTTGAGAATAAGTTCAAAATGCGCCCAAAGACTTTTGGCTATCAGCAACAAGTACACATTTCCACAGGCACCCAGATATATTTTTCAAAGAAATACTATTTGTGAAATGCTTTACTGTATGCAACTTTTAACAATGGCTGACATCTAATTCAGTGATTCTGCATGCCTACTTGGCATGGTTCTAACACCATGTAAATCACAGAATGCAACTGTTTTTTTTGGTAACTGCCCTTGATAGACTAAATGAATCTTTATTAATAATATTAGGCCAATAAAGAAAAAATATATAAAGGAGATCCAAATTATCAACATTTACGTGCAGGTTAATCCATTATTCCATCTCTAGAAAAACCCTCCTAATACAAATATAAGGTAATAAACCACAGGATGTGTTTCCATGTCCGTGAGGTGAACAAATTGCAGCTACTACATGCCAACCCATGTCTAGGAACTTACCAGATTTTGTGAATCTAGGTACAATTTGATTGCTTTAAACCTGGCTTTCTCATCATCCACTTTGTCAGTAAAGCATGAGAAGCTTAAATTACCTTTAATTGGGAGAAGCAACAAATACATTTTAGTTACTGAAATAGCTTTTGCAAAAATACCTGTAAGACAAATAGCAATTTTGCGAAAGGAAGATGTAATTCACTTAGCACCTAAGACATTAAATATCATCTTAAAAAATAAAATTACCTTCGTGCATCAGGAAATTTTCTGTGATTATTAAAGAAATTTCTGAAGTTCTAGTTCTGCAATATGAATGCAAACTTCCTCCCAACTCTCTCATTCATGCTAGAGTGCTTTTTATAGTTGCTTTTATCCTTCCGTCCATCTATCCCATCATCCATCCACCCAGATCCTGACTGATGCGTGTGATGATACCAAATGAGCCAAAGCTCAAATTCAGAACTTGGAAGGTCAGTATAAGCTCACTATCTCATTTTCAAAGTACTTTTCACTAGCAGGTTATATTTATAATCTTTTTAGATAATTCTAGAATCTAGCTGCTTCCCCAAAGAATAAAACAGATAATTTCCAGATGTTCTAGCGAAGAAAAAAAAAAACAGGAGAAAATCACAAAAAAAAAAGGGCTGGAAGAGATGTCACACAAATGGCCAGGTGGCTGTCACTCTGCATGAAAGGCCATACATTTGGTTCTCAGCATATTGCTGAAAAGTCTCTGTAACACCATTACCGGACTGGCAACGCATCGAATAGCAGGCACTTGCATTTTGATCAGATGAGGAAGCACCCCTAGTGCCTGCCATGAGACAGGGAGGATGCACGAGCCTTGGGAAAAAGCAAGGGCCTGGGCACCAGTATGAGAAAGGAAAATCATACTGGAGTGAGCAAGAGAAGAACTGTCCTCACGCATATAAAAATCATGTTTCCCACCATTTTATTCTAAAAGTAGTTTGTAAGTCGTGTTGTAAGTCATGTTTTACCTTTTTTTTTTAATGAAAGGCTTGAAGGATAAATTTCACAATTCACTCCAAAGTGATTCTGTAACTACCACCTGTGCTGCTAAACAACAAGTTAACAGAACTGATCATTCAGTAATAAGGTCAACTTGCCTTTCACAAAATACGGGTCTCCTGAATACACAGGAAATGTCTTTAAAATTGTCGTAGCTGCGATACACAAAATCAGTGATCCCATCTGTTAAAACGAAAGAAATCCTCCAGAGTTTCTTGTCTAACAATCTATTATGAAAGCATTTCTACCAGCTCTACAAGAACGAAGGATATTTAACAACACCTTTTTCTGAAATGGAGGATGTCCGGATTCTGCTTAAGGTTTTTACCTTGGTGAATCAGTCAGCTTCTATACTTGAAGTCTCTCTGGCCCTGCCTTACATTGGCACATAACAGTGGTGAGATGAGGAGAGGGGAGGAAGGGGTATGGACAGAACTGGCGAGTGAGGACTCAGCCTGTGTTTCACTGACTCTCTGTATCTGTGGGCAACTTAATTCATTCTCTGCGTATCAGATGCTCCACATCCACCTCAGGGGACATCAGGAAAGCTTCTACTTATGAAGTACTTCGAGATCTAGGTGAGAAGGCTCTGTACTAAGGTAAAGTTTGATGCACTCCCTTCTTTGATTATTCCTCCTTTACATAACTTTCTTCTTCTCTGTCTCACTTCTCTAGCTTTATTCATGCGTTTACCCTATATTCTGCACTTCCCGCTCCGGCAGCTGTAACACACAGAGCAGCAGGGAGATTATTCCCTTTTCCCCACCTACCTGGGCAGGCCTCTCCATGGGCATTTTCCCAGGCCGGCAGCAAGCAGCCGCAGCTCCTCAGCCTGGGGCGCCCAGAGGCTTCTGGAGGCGACCGTTGGTTGTTGGAGTTCCCAACTGCCTCCTCCTACGGTCGTTGGTGCTTCCATCCGTCCTCATAGCCTGTACAGACCAGCGGCAACTGTTTGTTTTTTTCCTTCAGCACTTGAAGAAAGTTGTCAGCCAGAGCTGCAAACGTGAGAGGAAATGCTGGTTTCACATGGATGAGCCTGTTTTACTTCATGTTGCAAAGATTACTGCACTTGCAGTACCTGCGTGCACACACTCAGTTACTGCACTTGTGGCCGAGGATCGGGAGCACCCGGCCCAGGCCTCACAGCCCACGCGGGATCAGCTGATCCGCTCGGTGGCACGGGCTGCGTGGTTGCCCTGGGCCCGCCTGCCACAGACTCCTCACACCCTGAGCAGGGCACATGTGGCCAAGAGTAAGGTCTAAAGAGAAGAGCTGATAATGCCCCTATTTTTTAAAAATGTCATTCCTTTCACGAGTATCTATATTTACCCTCCTACAGACAGTGCAGAAAGGTCACAGCACCAATCGAGTTGGTAAATTTATTAGATATTCCCACAGCTCTGAATGCTTCTCCTTTTCTCTCCTCTTAAGGAATACACACATGGAAATAAGCTCGGACTTATATAGCCGCTGTGCTATAAACAGCTGTGCAGCAATATAATGAAGACATGACTGTAGGCAGCTAATGTAGACATGGCTGTAGGCAATTTTACTTGCTGGCCAAAGGCAAAACCATGGTAGACCTTCCACAGAGGAAGTTCAACAGGCGGAAGCACAACCTGACAGAAGAATTAAAACCAATACTGCTCTTTTTCAGTGCCACTACTGCCCTACATAGTCTATATATATGTCTTACGCATATTAATATATACACATAGATACAAAAATCGTAATATATATAAGCCATTTGAACAGTCCCTTAAGTCAAGACTGCAAAAGTGGCTTCACACACCAGCAACAAATCTTTTACAGGCTAACTTATCATGTGATACAAACATTAAAACAAAACATCTAGGTAATACAATATTCAGCTCATAGAAATATAGATAAACTTTTTGCACTTGCAAAGATGTTAAAGTATTTTATAAATGCCAGAAAGCTGATTTCCAAACTGGCACAATCACACAGCAGATGGTGAAAATGAGACTTGCTGGTGAAGAGTGTTGTCCCCAAATCATCTAAAATGTCTCTGACATAGCCAGGAAAAGACTCTTGATCTCAATATGTCAGCTTTGATATCCAATACTGAGCCAGAGCACACCATAAGCAGTATAAAGAATTCAATGTATTACAGAAGGCTTTGGATCAGTCTCTCAAAAATAAGATCTTAAAAATATCTTACTCTAAGGACAGCAGCAAGTGTAGGAGAGCAATAGTTGTCAAACATTGTGGGGACAAAGCAATGATGAGCCAGTGAGGCAAGATTATTAAAACAAGCAGTGGAAACCAGTATTTAGTAACTGCAATTACTGTTTAAAAAAAAAACAGAAAAGCATTTTTGAAGAGGAAAAAAATCAGAAATGAAGGCTCATACTGAAGAAGGGAATTTTAATCCATATGAAAGAAACCACTAGATATAATAATATTCTACTAAATTCAGTTCTCAGCAAACAGTCAATCACAAAAACAAAGAACAATCACTGGAAAGGATGAAAAGGTCATAGTGCAGTCCATATTGCCAAGCTCATTTCTCTTAGTTTCAAAGAAGCTGTGAGAGTTTTCCAAATACTTACTGTAAATAGCACACTCCCTTCCCATCACAAAATATGTAAAGGTCAATGGTGTCCTTGTCTCTGTTCTCCCTGTTTCCACAAACTACTTTTGGTTGACTTTCCTTTTTATTTTCTAAATTTCTTGTTACTGCTATACGCTCTCTTTGCATTTCCAAGGCCTAAACTCTTCAGCAACAGACGAGGTGCAGCATAAGAAAGAGCAACACACGCTTCCCTCACAATCCTAAATTAAAGGATCTGATGCTGGCAAAAAAGGGGATTCTTACTGGTTGGTATATGTGATAAAATCAATGAGTACCCCTACTGTTGCAGATTTTTAAGAACTGAACGTTTGTTGATTGTGACCTATATCAAATAAATAGATGCAAATATGTAATTAGTAATTCTCTGTGTTCTCTTCTTGTTTGGACTGGAGATCGAACAGTGAAAGGTTTCATGATCATCAGTCCTATCTAGCTCCCTATCCTATTTGCTAAACATGGAAGACATCTGTAATGTTTAAGACATCTGTGTTTAAACTAGGCTTTGGCTCTCTCTCAACATACTTTTTCATCATACTTGACCTTGCAATAAAGCTGTAGCAGCAAATCTCATTTTGTAGACATAGAACATAGGATCACTGCAGAATTAGCCAACTGAGAAAACAAAGGTTAAGGAGACATGTTTCTATTCAAACATACTTAGCTCCAGAATTAGCAGAGGCAATACAGAAAGTGCTTGGCTGAGTGCATTGATTTGAAAAGAATTTTTTCAGAAGTTCATTCTGGTGCTAATATGCCTCTCTCAACTAACTTAGGAATGTCAGTCACCAGATGGAAGAAAGAAAACTTTCAGAATGTCCCAGACAAACTATATTAAGACAGTTATGTTAAACTTGCAGAAGTGTCTGAAATTTCTGAACATGCAAATTGTTTACTTGAGACAGGAAGCAATGGCAGACTACTACTACCTGCTCTCCCGTATTTAGGTTCTATGTTCTCTGGGAGAGGTGCTGCCTTTTTTAAGTCTTGAACTGAAACTTGGCAGAGGCGAGGTCTGCTCCCTGCTGGCACTCGTCTGTGACCAGTGGGTCAGTCAAAGGAAAATATGCCACTGGCTCCAGGGGACAATGAATCAGACCTTGCAGAAATATATGTAAATAATAATGCTCAGAGAAGAATCCTACAGGTTATGCATCTTGACTGGAAGGCTGAAAATTATTAAGATTTTCTTTTGTCAGCCAACCCTCAAACCAGCTGTTTCACATGTGTGCAAACAGCAGTTGTGTTGTGTGGGAAGCTGCATAGGGCCATCATTTTTCCATTCCGAGTAATGTGGAAACTCAATTTTTTTCAGCAAAAGAAACGGAATGACAGAGCCATATTTTCAAACTAAACTTTTCTTGAAGAGTGTAAATGAAAAGTAATGCTATCTAACCATATAGTTTGTAACCTTCAATGCTGTGATCTTTTCCAAGGAAGATGAGGAACTCCTCTGCTCAGTGTTACCAGCAGTGGGTCTGAGACACAACTCTGGGTTCAAATCCTTCCTGACCACTTAGGGGAAGATCTGATATAATCTAATGCCATTTGTGGGTCAGAGTTGTGGCAAAACCCCTGTATTTCCAGTTCATCATGAAAACACATCAGGAGGCACCTTCGTCCACTGTGCTCCTGACCAGCATCCCAATGGATGCCATAAATTCGAGTCTGTGAATTATGACAAGAAAAAGGCTTGGGGCTAGCAGCTTCTCTACCCCCTTTGCCATGAGGAGAGCAACTCTCCTCACATGCCTGAAAGCAGGATGTGCTGCTGAAAGGGCCAGGCGAATATGAGAAGATCTATTTCTCCTTTCCATGACAGGCTATAGCACTGCAAACTTACCTACTTGCACTAGTGTGGTTTTCAAGTGATCTGTTTACCAGATAATAATGGGCTCAGAATTAACGAAAGCAGTTACTGCTTTTTCCCCTCAAAGCGAGGGGAGTTCGGGAAAGAGAAGAGGGCTCTGGCACCCACAAATGCGCCACAGGCTGAGGGCCAGCCGAACTCGTCACACTTCGGGCTAACTGAAAAGTAAATCCCCCTCCAATCTGCTTATTTTAGCAGCCTTGCGTGTGGCTTTCCGGCTGCGGCTCGCGTAATGGAGCTGGCCTGGGCTCTGTGCCACCCCTGTCCGGTGCCGCGTCTTCCTTGAAACGCCGCTGCTTCGCCTCGATGGGCTCCTTCGAGGCGGAGGGAGCTGCAGGGCAGGGAATGTGCCGACCCGCTGCGCGACACAATCAAAATTGCTTAAAAATCCTCCCCTGCCCAGCAGACAGTGAGCAGAACTGCAGGGAGTTCCTGTGAGCGCAGGGAGGAATATTAAAGAGCTTCTCCCCTCCTGGAGGCCAGTGTCCTTTCAAAGGCAACACAGAACTTGCTGCTCCCCATGCACAGCAGAGGAGGGTGTCCTATTTTTAGCAAATAGAGGATTTGCTGAAAAACATTTCTTTCTGAATGGCTAAACTATTAGCAAATTCATGTCAAAGTCAATGATAAAGTCAGCTTAAAAGCTGAAAATAGTACTGAAAGGCCATTGTGTGTTGTTGCTGCAATCTCTGGACAAATAAGTTTTAAAATTGCATTTTGTTTTAAATTTGACTTTCCAGGGGATGCATAGGCAGCAATCAAAATAAATGCTTTTGTTTTGGCTTGAATGAAATGTTTTCATTTGTACACAACCCAAAATTATTTTTCATTTGTTTAGTTTGGCCACCAAACTGAAAAGCCTGTACGCTGTTATCCACACGTAACAGCAAAGGATACGTCCTAAGGACAAGCAGGATTTTAATAAGCTCAACTTCAGCGTTTAAGAAAGTATCTCTCTTGATCAAGAGTTTATATAATAGATGCATTATTATTTTTATCATGGTTATTTTGCGTTTGACACACGTTCGGAAGTGAGCCAGGACCTCCTTGACAGAGTCGTGGTGCACATGTGGAGAGAAGATGGCCCCTGCTCAGGGTGCTTGCAGACAGCAGAGCTGGGGAATACAAAGCAAGAGACAATGATGATTGTCTGTGAAATAATGCGTGTAACAAGCTGCAGCCACAGCGCATTATCTGAACTATGTAGAAGACAAAAACAAAACCACCCAAACCTACTTCTCTTAACTAAACCCATTGTGTCAAAACATACCTCAGGCAAAATCAGGCTATGTTTAGAGGACAGTGTTGAACATAACCATGGGAACAATTGCTATTGAAATCCAAGATTATGAAAAGAAGGCAAGGGCACAAACACTAGTATGGATTTGCAGAACTTTCAGGAAACACCTCAGTTCTAAGCAAATGTTTTGGTGAAAACCCAGCAAAATTACATATTTAAATAAGGCAAATATGACTTTTCCTTATTATTCTGAGAATGCTCAGGTATTTCTTCGTCTGTGCCTTATATCTCGTGGATGAGAAGTTCTGTGTTACTCACTTGTGCTGTATTTTGGTGGGCAAAATAGCTGGTTTCCATTTCTCATGGTACAGTCTTACAGAACTGTGATCTTAGTTCTGAAAGGCACCATACTTGGGCTTTACAAAACACACAGAATGTATTTCAAGCATATGAATTTGGCATTAGTCTCAGTGGGGCTACTTACCTGCAAAAGAAAAAAAATTGATGAAATTGGCCTGATACAATGATTGTCCCTCACTTGTACAAGCAATAAATTTGCATCAGATATGAGTTATACAGGTTATACAGGTAGCAGCTAAACAGGAAAGAAGAACAGTGAGAAAGCTGAATTAGTCAACTACAGACACTGTGCTGTAACAAATGACTGTCACAAGACTGAACCTCATTCGTTGGTTGTCTTATCCTCTTGCTAAGCAGTGAGAGAGGGAAGTTTGGGTATGCATGGAATGAGGAACCATAATCAAGCTGTGACTGGCCAAAGGAGCCATAAACTTCCAAATGGAATAACAAACTTCCAAATGGAATAAATGAAAAATCCTAGAGTAAGACAGGGGGTGAGGGAAGGTTAAAATTTTAAGTTTAAAGTTAGAATTATAAGCTTACTCCGTTCAGAAAGACTGGTTCATTCATTTGACTTTTTTAGATAATTCTGTAAATTGCTAGTCCTTGAAGCTAGCTTTTCTAGTGCACTGCAAAGTGAAAAGAAGACTTAACACTCATCAATCTGTTCCTCAACCAAACATGTAACTTCTGTTCATCTGTTCAAATATATTGCAATTTTGATGTTACAGAATTTGCTACAGAATCTGTAAACTACTGTAAAATCTACTTGAAAAAAAATTGCAAAGCAAATCATGAAGAGATTAACCAAGTGTGTCAGCTTTCTCAGTCCACAGCCAGTGCAAAACAATAACACTAGGAGGGTGAACTTGTCCTCTTCATCTCAGTGGGTTGTTTACTTTATTCTCTGTAGGTTTTAAAGTTTATATTCAAAGCTGATCTTCATTATTGGTCATGATAACAGATGTGTCTGTCAGGAGTACATATCCCAGGCGAGCTTGCTTCCTCAGGCCAGGAATTTGCTACTTAGGTTGCTCTTCAAGAAGCAGAATTGACAAAGCCTGATTGCCTGCAGGTTTTATTTTGTTGATGATTAAGTTGTTTCCTGGACCGTATCTTTTCAGTAGGATCAGTTTGGGAATGTTGCTTCAAGTTAACGCTTGAGCGGTGACTCCAGAATGAGGTCTGCATCCTGAGCAGTTCCTGGTGAAGGAACCGTGAGTTTCTTCTGGCAACCTCTTAAGCATAAACTGGTTTCTTCACGTCTTGCTCCTCTGCGTGTCTGTAATGGTAACTTTGCTGAGTCAGGAAAGGAAGAAAGGGGGAAAAATCACTAGAAGAAAAATCACTCAGAAGCTTAAATGGCATGTGTCACTTTGCACCTCTGCTGGCAAAATGCGTCGTATGGGCTGGCCCAGGTCTCCATCTGGGATCTGGGGCAGTAGGTTTTCAGAAACCTTCCAGTTCCTGTTGTGGGATCTGGTGATGCCACCACACTTGCATGTCAAAAATGTAAATTATGCTGTTCAGAATAGCTAATATACCGCATTACAAGAGCATCAAACCCAGGGGGAACGAGGTAGAATACTGATCCCGTTTGCCTCTAGATACAAAGGCTCCTGAGCTTGATGCCTCTGTGCTCTCTCCAAACAGAAGCCGCAGCTTATAAATAAAAATCTAAAATTCTTGGACAGATAGGTAAGAATCCTCATGTCTCTCCCCAAATACATTACGCTAGGTAGAAATTTATAAATAAAATTATTATTTTTAAAAGCCCTTAAACATTCACCGAGTGTGGGAAATCTTCTTGAAACAGATGTGCTGTTATGAATTACAGCATGTGCAGTTATGATGCAGTTTACTGTAAGTCTGCGCTTTCAAACTGAAACCATATTTTGGATTGGAAAGATAAGGAGCCTAATGTAAATAGAGATAAGGCTGATGGATATGGATGAACTTTCTGCAATATTGTTAAGGGCTATATAAACACTAATCAGTATAATCAAACCATAGACACTGAATATAAAGTTACTTAAATGAACTGTCCACTGCTAGTTCTGGAAGATACTGGAGATGCCAAAGGCTCACCACATCAAAACTGTACGGTTCACGTGTTCAAATATATGAATAATGGTATAGGTTACTTGTAATCTGGGAAGTGACTGTATTTTCTAGGGAGTGAGGCAGAAGGTGATTGTTTTCCACTGCTGTCGGAAATTTTACGTTACAGAAAGTTTTAAATCTTGGAACACAACAGGAAGTCCCATTTCCAGCTATTCCTTAAGACCGTCAGCCAAAATCCAGAAGTTTATAGAGAATGTCAGCCTGATGGGTCCTGGCAGCTCCCGTGCAAATACCGGTTTGGTCTGTGCCTCTGTGTGAGCGTCCTGTCCTGCTGGTTGCCTGCAGTGCGTCCTTGGAGCTCCAGGCTCATTGGAGAGACCAAGTCCTAACAGAGGGTGAGTTGGTTGAGCTAGAACTCCTGTGACAAAAGAGTGTTGGGAATATTTCCAGAGTGAAACTTTTCATCTTTTGGCTAAAAAAAAGTAGTTCTGAGTATTTAATTAGTTAAGAGAAAACAAGTTTTTCCTCAGAAAACAGGCTTTCTGTCAAAAAATGTGCATTTAATAAAAATCTAATTTTACATCAAAACTGTTTAAACCACGGCTAGGAATTATATTTCCTGACAAAATTACTTTAAAATGGATTTCATAATGTATTTTTCCAGATTATAGTTGAGTGTTTTTTTTTCTGACTATTCTTAAACTAAACATGGTAAACCTAGGAAATTCAGAATTAAGGTCAATCAAAATCTAGCACATTAAAGATAGACAATACACCATTTGAGCATGAAAATGACTTAAATCTCTGGCATTTATCATCTCCTGCTGTAACTTAAGTTAGAGATACGGTTTTACTAGCTTTGATGCACTCCAGAGCCTCTTGCAGCAGCCATAGCAGACTGAAGGACCAAATAGTTATCAAAGATATTTGCCACTGCCAAAGTAGCGCATGTGGCCAGCCAAGCTCAGCCCATGTGTTACCTTTCTGCTACCTTTCGTGTTATTCTGTTTTTCACAACTATCTTGCTCTCCTTCTCTTAGTTTCTTCAACATACACACATCTCTACCTGTACATAAACCAAATGCATAACCTTTCTCCCCACCAGCTGTACAGAAAGAAGCACTTAGAGTCAATCTGTGTGATGATGTCCAGCTGGAAAATGCAGAGCTTTTCGCATTGAGACCTTACCTTAAGACCTAAGGGTATTACAGAAAACACAGTAATGGAGCCAAGTCATAACATCTTGTTTTGTCTGTTCCACAAAGAAAACAGCTTCTGAGAGAACTTGTTAGTAAGTACCCAACTAAGGCACTTTTAATTCTGTCCCATTTTCATGCTTCACATACTAAAACATTGAAGCACTCATGGCTATTGACTTTTTCTATCTAAATAAACACTCATTCCAAGACAAAAAGTTTAGGGTAATTGGAGAATAAACTTCTGAACAAAATCTGCTACACGTTCATTTTCATCTGCAAAACGTCTGCACTCTTAATTTTGTTAGGATTTTTTGGATTGTTGTAACAATCTATATAGTTTTAAAGCTTTTTCTGCTCAGAGGAAAACACAAAATCAGCTGAGCAGACATGAATCATGAGTGTTTAAGAGAACCTAGCAACGCTGCATAACAACTGGAGATGGGAAATTAAGATAGTCACATTAAACAGTTTATGAAATGAATTAGAAGTTTACTAAAGCAAAAAAGATTATTGCGCTTGGCCTTTGTCCAGAGTATACAGTTTACAGCAGTTAGGTACTCACTATCAACTAAAAATTCATTTTCTTTGTCTATAAAACAAGAACAAAACCAAAGTTAGTTACCAAAGGCAGAAAGGACACATGATTTTATCGCAGACGAGAGTAAATTCAGTTTCAGTTCTACTCTGCATCTGTGAGAGTATCCGGGGTTATTCATGAGGCAGGTGCTCAAACGGCGTCACTGCTGATGTTTAGCATCATTCTCTCATAGGCCAAATCCTTTCACACCCTTTTTAAACAAAGAATTGGCATTGGACCACACGATTGCAAAAGAAGTGAAGATTATGTGCCATTCGTACATTATTACACTGCCAACAGGAAGTTCTGTGAAGGAAAAAAAAAGGTGATAGGTATGTAAATTAAGTGTAATAAAATACAATCATCAGAAAATCAACAAACATGAATGAACACAGACTAGTACAGAATGAGTTTGAAACTGAAAACATGCTTCATCTCTTCCATCCGGAAAGAGAGCCGTTACAAAGGTGAATTGTTCAGGACTGAAGTGTAAGCAGATTCATTTCTGCAGTCCAGAGTGGTGTGCCAAGAGTTTCCAGCTACCTGTTACCCTGTTAAAATAAAAGCACCTTCTTAAACTTTATGCTATGCTTGTGTCCCATTAATACAGATTTTTTTTTTAAGATTAGCCTGTACATTTTGATAAGCCAACATATATCCAGATTCAAAGCGACTGCCAGGTCGCCAAGCTAAAACAAATGCGGCTTGCAACTGAGTGCAAAAAAGTCCTTGTTGTTGCCAGTGTTTTATTCCATATTATTTGTGCAGCCCTTCACCATGACCAAGTAGTTGCATCCCTCATATCAGATATGGGATATCGGATTCAAGCTGCTAAGTCAAAAAGGAAATGATAGCACCATGGAATGAGACTTAAAAAGGGGGCGGGGGGAGGGGAAGGAATTAAAAGCATTTTTACTGATTTCAGCATGGCTGTGCTTGTTTGCAGGAGAGAGAACTGGAAGAAACTCCATCCCAGTTAAGTAACACTGCGGTTTTATTACAGGCTTCTTCATCCTGTGGCATTAAATGTCATTCAACTAAGCTGATTAAGATGGGCAGAGTCTGTGAAAATCACCAAGGGAGCTTCCAAAACAAGATCAAAACAGCACCTACTAACCCTCAGACCCCTTCGCTTTGTGAAAGCGTATTTGTGGCCGAGCAGCCTGAGCAGGAGCCCTGCGCACACTCAACATCCCCTCGGAGGGCAGGGAGCCCGGGAGCGTGTGCCGAGGCCCACGGCTGCGGAAATCAGGGAGCCTTTGCTCCTGCTGTGTGCCATGGAAAGCTTCCACAAAGCAACGCCCGTGGAACGGAACAGTCAATAAAGAATTAATGGATCAGACACAGGGTAGTGCTCCCATGATTGCTGAAACCTGTGTTTTTTGGTAATACCAGCATTCTGCTTGCCAAATGGATCATTACTACGTCAGAATTACATATCTGCCCAGTGGGTGCATTATATCAGGCTATTTCCTCATCGTCGGTGAGGTGAGTTCTTCACATTCTCTTTGCAAAATGAACTTTTTATACTTTTTAATTTTGAGAATTGTCAAATTTTGAGGAAAGGATTAGAAAGCCAAAGGAAAAGAAATAAGGTTAATTTCACTAAAAAGTTTTTGCATACTGTTTTTGGATTGCTGGTAAGAACAGCTTTCTTTAAAACCATTTCTGCCTACCAGTCACCTAAGCAAACAAATGAGACGGTTACACGTGAGCAGATTCCCCTTGCTTCAGTATCGCATAGATATTTTAAGGGTTGCTGGGAAGTTAAAATAGAAGCAGGTACTTGATAATAAAATCCTGGTAAACTGTGATCAGACAATGATGCAGTTCTTCCCTAGTAGACATAGAGAATTATTAGGCATTATATCAGATGTTTAAATATACCAGAATTATCAGTTTTCAACAAACTTTTATATTGGAATGTTAAACTGCCTCCTTACAAGATAGCTTTTCTCATTCCTAACCTCGTCATTTCCTCTCTCTGTTTTGTCTCCTCCTCTTTTGAAACATGGTGTCTAGGGTTGGACACCATCTTTCAAGTGAGGCCACCCCAGTGCCAGCTGGAGCAATAAATACCTGTGAGTCTTCTGCACAAAACTAGCTCATTTCTCAGCATGCTGTTTCCCTCTTTTGAAGCAGTTCTGTCTTGCTGGTAGCTATTCTGAAGCAAGAGATACCACTTGCACCCACTGAAAGTGCACACGATGCCTGTTTCTGCTTTCAGTATAAACCTCCAGCAGTCACTGCTCTGTAGCTTTGCCTCTAGGACAGCATGCCTATAAATTCCAACAGCAGACTAATTTATTACAGACACTGGGAAATGTTTCAATCCTTTTTAAACCAAGTGTGGCTTGGGAGGCCCGAAATCAGCTTGGATAAACAACAATTAAGTAATTTACCTCAGCACCCTGGAAAATTGTCCCTGACGGTTGTGCATACAAAAGCGAAGGGAATACAAAGAATCGAGGCCGTTCTGTCATATCCTGGTGGCTGGGATTGTAGTACAACGACTCCTTTCTTGCAGTGTGGTAACGACTAACACTGTCTACAGTGTCCCCATACCCGCTGCTACACACGTGATACTGAGCTGTGCCCCCATTACAGTTTGTGTTACCTTCTTTCTATGTTTACAGGCAGAGGGATTTGCCCCTGAACAGCCAAAGAGCTCTTGGATGTGCTAAGCAAGGACTTGCAGGGACGGTGTGCCTGGAACTGCACGAAGGCAACCTTGGCGCTTGTGGAGAAAGATGCCTGCTCCACTGAGGGCGATGATGGGAACTCTGACTCCAGGGGCAAAATGGGCTGCCACCCACCTGGGACTGGCAGAAAACGTGCCGTTCTTTGGGTTAGTTTGTTTCCAGTCATGGCAACAAGCTCACCCAACAGTGGGGCCACCTCTTGCGACGTTGCTGCCATTCAGACTGTTATCTCCTGGCACGTGTGTGCTTATGCACGTGGTGCGCAGACGTGCCAAAGAAGTGACAGGGCCCAGCACTCGAGAACACCAGGGTTTTTCCACTCTGCCACATCTGGCTGTAACTGACATCCAGACAATTGGGTGCCAGTTTCCAACATAAACACAGTCTCATTCGTTTTCCAGCTTTCACCGTGTGACTCATGTCCATGTTTAATGTGTTCTCATGAGGACCATGTGCTTCATTTGTCGCAACAGGGCCCACTAGGCCTTTCCCCATAAAGCGTTTCTTTACGCTAGGAATGCTGCTGTCATCGTCTGTGCATGCAGCTTCCTAACTGCTGTTGGGAAGCTCTTGTACAGCTGTACAGTCTGTTGCAATTACTGCATCTTTATCACTGGCTTGGGCTGGTTCCTGCAGCATGGGAAATCACTGTGTATTTTTCTTTCTGCAGCTTCTTCACTGGTTTTGCATGCCTTTATGCTTCAGCCTTCTTTCTGTATTTTGGATTCTTCATTATGTCATAGCTTTTACCCTTCTGCAGGAGCCTGTGTGAGCTGCTTTGCCAGTGCATTGTGGAGATTTTCAACCTCAGCAATGAGCTGCGTCTAGCAAGGCTAGCAATTTCAAAAACACATTACCATTTGCCTGTGAACTTTAATGGATTCCTAATTTGAGGTACATGCAGAAGGAGATCTGATAGCTGCTGCTAGTCATTCTTTTACTATCTAAAAATGAAATTTTAAAAATATTTATTCATACTAACCTCAGCTAAATCTCTGCTTCTGATCACTGGTAACTTAAAGGTACATCAAAATACTCTTCACCCAAGGGATCTTTAAAACTGCATTGCTGTGATACCCCAGTGAGCAGCCAGCTTCGTACCACACTGCACAATAATACCCATATTTTAACAAACGTATCTACAGAGAAACTGCTTGAGCACCTTTGGGATCTAGCATTGCTGGAGTGGTGAGTAGAAACACGCAGGGATCAGCAATCAGAGCAGACATTTGAGCCCCAGCTCCTGAAGAGCACAGCTTGCTTGCTTGGTTTCTTTCTCTCTCCTTCTCTCTTCCCCTCAAGCCCACAATAATTTGAGTTCAGTACCTAGATTTCAGGCAAATTTCACAGATGGTAGAAACACAAACAATTCTGTTTCCACAGGCTTAAAGAAAAGGAGGAGAGGAGTAGAGGAGAGCGCCTGTGTACATTGCTCGCTGAAGGAAGAGCTATTCTGAGCTCGCCTCTTGCTAGAGGTCAGAGAATCCGTAACTACCTGAAGTGCAGGAAGAAGTTCAAGCAGAACTATCCCTATTTACACACCAAAATCAATCAGGCAAGAGACGTAAATCCATAGGAGAATGGGCATAATCAGGTTTAGAGCTCAAAGGTCAAGGAACACCTCAAAACGAAGCATTATTTAAATACAAAGAAGAAGAGGTAAGTCTCATACCAAGGGAGTATTAGAGTACCTAAGCAAACACCTAAATGCGTAATCATCTGTGTTAAATCAATTCAAACAAAAGCTGTGTCAATAGTTACAGGCACATTACGTTGTTTTTCAAAATGAAGCACTGCTTTTATTTCTGCTCCTTCGGTGCCTTCCCTTAGCAATCCTCCACCTGAGCTGTCCTTACTGCAGGAAGAGGAGGCAGGTGAGCCAGCTGGGCACCTATAGCCCTCCATCTGTTGGAAGGGCTAGTGACGACTCGTGCCCGAGAGACCCAGCTCTCTGTCCTGGGTGTAATGTGTGATTTTCTTCTTTCACTGAGTTCCACACAGGAGTGAACACAGAGTTCACTCTCTGTGTTCACTCTCACAGAGTTCCTCTCCTGTAACAAGTGACAAAGTTTCACTAACAAGGACATTCCTATAACATTTTTTTCAAAGGCTCCTAAAGTGTGCTAGTGATTGCCCTGCTGCCCAGACATCTGTGAGCCACAGCGTTGCTCCTATGGAATATTTGCACACCTAGCTGCCTTACAGCTCCAGAAAGTGCCTGGAGATAAGGATGAGAAGTACAGTACAACTGCAGCTCTCCTTGGACATGAGGGAAGGGTTTCCAGTTCCCAGGCTGACAAATGATTCCTATATCATGTACACAGAAGACAAGTCCCCGTTGTCCCACCTAATAACACTAGGCCGAGCAACCCTACGCTGGCCTCTATGGAGAGAGGCACAGAGGGTTTGCTCCTTCCTCATTTCCCCATGCAAAACCATTTCCAAGGTAATATACAGAGCAGCAGCAAGGCAGTAAAGATGCCCAGATGCACAAAAAGTTATAACTGATTTATCCCATTGTTGCTTGATGGTGGTGAAGAGCACAGAAGTTCAGGGAGCTCCCAAAGAACCACACCAAAGTTGTAGCTCAGAAATACGCAACATCAGACATGATCTGAGGCCCAGCGGCCTTCTGCTCTAAGTTAGTTCTTCTATCTCTATCAGTTGGGGATACATAAAGCCAATCTCAGTAACAGATAAACAAGTGAAACATTACTGGGAAAGCAAAAGGGTAGTTGCAATAAGCAGACATGGTTTTTAGGTCTATTTATGCTTAAGGAGCAAGAACAATATACAGGAAAATAAAAGGAAGGAAAAAATTGCACACTTTCAGAAATACGGAAAAAATTGCAAGTAGGATTTGTTTCAAAGCTACTGCAGATCCATTTTCAGTGAAACTAAGTTTCTACAGAAACCTTGCTAAGGATGGATTTCCAGCTGTGTATTTTAAAAATATGTTTTAAAAAATAAGCTGCGTGCAACTTCCTTTTGTGAGATGTACAATAACAATGGCAAAATAACCAAAACAGCTTTGCAGACTGGTTGCTTCTGCTGAATGGAGCATTGACACAGACTGTAAGAGAAGATGGACTATCCCTTTGTGCAAGCGAGGGAAAAGAATGTAAATCTGCTGGAACAGTGTTTGTGGAACATGGTGCTGATTTTAGAGATGGCTTTTTCCATGCACCACGCATGAGATCATGTACAGGGCTGTATTTACATGGTGATGTAATTTTACAGCAGAAGCTGGAAAAACAAGGCCCGTATATCATGTCCAGCATGATTTATGCCAAGCTTTCCACAACTATGCAGCCTCCCTCCTATGTCATACGCATTTTGGCAGGATGAAGGTAGCAAGTGGGACACCCCTGCCCCCAGCTTCTAGACAACCTTACACTTTGGCTGCAGAATCAACTCATAACTCAAAAGCAAGAGCAACCTCCAACAGGCAGGCCGTTTTTCAAGCCGTACAGCATATGTGCTTAATTGAATGCTTACAGATTACCTTTTGTTTTATATAAATGTGCTGCCAGCAAAAGGACGGAGCAGGGATGTCTAATGGGCTTAGCAGGACAGCACTATTTATGTTGTGATCACAGGAGATCGGATACCCAAATGCAATTATTTTCCGAGTAACATTGCACTGTGCTGTGCTATACAAACTGCCTGTTCCACCCACTCATCTTCCGAGGTGGAATCTTACATTTTTTCCCTTAAAAGGAAGGCCATGGCATTGAGATGTAAAGGCTTAGAAAATAACTTCGTTAGCCTCTTTTACATATGGAATGTTCTTAGTCATAAATAAACTTAGAGCAGAGTTAATCACCCAGTATAGTTACATACATGCAGATTGAAAATCTGGTTTAGTCTACAGCCAGTAGCCAGTTTCTAACTAAGAAAGCACAGATTTCTACATGAATAACATTTAACATAATAACTCTTGTGCCAATTCAGCCAAATGCATTTTTGAGCTAATTCTAATAAAACTGGTGCAGATTCCGAACCTCTGTGGCTTTCACCAGAATTGATAGAAGACAAGAAGCTGAGTGAGCCCCTAACTGTAAGTAACAGCAAGTCTAACTATAAATCATGTGGTTTATATTTGTGGAATAAGTATATTGACAAATAAAACAGATTTCTGAAAGTTTGTTCCATGACAGTAAACTTAGATGCCATTTATAATTAAGGTAGTGGCTAAACATCCATTAAAAGGGATAATGTACAACTACCACCCTTAGAAGTGAATTTCAGATGCTTTTTTTCCCTTCTTTTCCATGCATCTCAAAGTACATGAACTTTCTTGCTGATTTGTATCACAGATTGGTCATTAAATGATGTGTCATTTTCCTTTCCTGGAAAACAGCCTTGGTCTCAAATAAGCCAGAAGCTGAATTTGGAGGAGCTAGTCTTACATTCATACCAAGGCAACCAAGAAGCAGTAAAGCAAAACAGTATGCACATGAAAGACAAGATATCTCATCTGATTTTTAGCAATTTTAGTCTTTTTAAGATGTTCAAATTGAAGTAGCACTTGCTGGAATACTTTTTTTAAGCCTGTCATACACTGGGACTGGCTCTAGGATCAACTACATCTCTCCCTGCTCCATGTTTTTTCTTCGGAACCCTTGACTAATGTAACAAACATATTGATAAGCTCTAGACTTGGTGAATCACTGAGGAAAGTGCTTCATGCGGCGGCTAGTAAGTTTATCTAACTGGATGATTGTACTACACCACTCCTTTTCTTCAGCCTCGATTCTGTTCTAGAATGAGTGTTTATTCACCCCAGGGTATTCTCAACATAAACATGATACATGCAGCCTTGATTCTGTTCTAGAATGAGTAAGTGTTTATTCGCCCCAGGTATTCTCAACATAAACATGATACATGGGAGAAGATTATCTATAAAGGCTTTTTCTTATAGCCCTTCTTCATTCCCATGTACCACTCATAACACCTCTTATAACAATAACATCACCTGAGTATCCTTCTAGCATCAGAGCACTTCATCTTCCAGCACATCGGAGGCAATCCTCCAGACAACCTCTTTACCTGGCAGCAGCCCTCGGGAGCACCAAAACAGGCATTAGGATGACAGGACTGTAGTTTCAGGTGATGATGGGTTGTTTGGAACACAGCACTGATCTATCTGAAAGGTAAATGCTGGTGCAGTGAAGGGCACTATTTGGTTCGTGAGCTGAGCAGATCCTTCCTCATCTCTAGATTTTCCTCAGCAGTGATTAGGAAGAAAGTTCCTGGAAATGCTGAGGCCCAGGAACAGGGAGACGAGCGGTTACAGCAGTTAAAAGGCTCCTGACACAGGCCAACAAATTTCTTTTGCTCATCTTGTTGAAATAAGCACATTTTCCCTGCCCTCCAAGTAGGACTAGGCTGGACCAATGCACAGACCCCGCTGCCCAGCTCTCCGGAATGGAGTGTGCACTGGGGCAGCCGAGCACATCAACAAACAGTGCCACATTTTGCCTGCTGAGACGGAAAAAAGTGACTTTTTGCTCTCCCCAAACTTGAAATATAATCAGCTTCATCAAGAACATTGCCAGCAGTGCCCTAGGCACACTGGGGTACAAATCCACACGACAAGCAACTTGGCTGCACTGTTTCTATAGAAAAGTCTCATGGTCTCTTTAGCTTCAGCTTTCCCAGGTGTGAAGCATTTTGATTTTCTCCTATTGGAATGTTTCCTGTTCCAGTATTTTCACTGCTCCTTTGTCATAAAAAGCAGCATTTCGCAGCACCACTCTGGTTCTGATACAAGATGCCTCCAAGTTATAAAAAGTAAAATAGTTCAGAGTCTACACAAACATACAAGAAACTAAGTGCACTTCGAACAGCTGGTAGTAAATGCATAAACAACAGTTACAACTGATTTTTTTAGAGTAATGCACACAGACCTGTGCTTTTAGGTGTATATATACAACATATAAAATAACTATGGATAAAGCCTTGAAAATACAGAGATTAACAGAAAAAAAAACTAATAGATGTTACTACAGGTGATGTAAGAAAAAGTAAAACATCTTTTGCAATAAAAATATGGTAACTCCCCCTAGGAACAGCTAGCAGAACTATATTCCCAGACATTTTTTCAACATTCTATACATCTACAGTATCACCCCATCTTTTAAACAAAGCTGGAGCTCTTAGCATGCCATACTTTCACTAGCATCTAAAGTACTTTTGTCAGTGCTTTTATGTCAAATATTTGCTTATTCTCTAGTGCATGTTAGCCTGGCTTTTAGCACTCTAAGTAAATACTGCAACATTGTTGATTAGATAAGAGGTGGTTTACATATAAGAATTAAATATAAGAAATCTAAAAATACTGGCCCAGTTCGTAAGCAGAGCTCTTGAGTCTTCACATTATTCCATTGATTCCAGCACTAACCCAAACATATGCAGTCTAGAGGACCCCACTCGCAAAGATTACACTAGTCACAATAGCTTTTTAATCTTTTATATTTTTATCTTTTTTATCTTTGGTTTAGGATAGTCAGAGACATGGAGGAAAAGCCACGTCAGGACATGGAACCACCTTCTGTCAGATGCCATAGATTAGAAGAGTCTTTGGGCACTGACTCATTTCATAGTTCCTTTTGTGCCTCCTGCCACAGCCGAAGTTTTCCCACCTGCTGAGGCAAACGTCACTTGGATCGAATGGTGCCAACACGGAGGCAAACCCCTGCGCTCAGGGGTACCTAGGATTGAGCTGCTGACCACAGAGTCCCACCGACTTCGGATTCTGTCAAAGCCAAGATTTCAGATGAGGATGATGTCAATGACCAGTGAAGAGGATGGGTGATTCAAGCTGCTTCTCTCCAAAATTTTATTTCAATGACCTAGTGGAAACCAAAAGGGGGAAAATATATTTTTCCAAATCAGAAAACCCCACCCACAACAGATGAGTACTTTCCATAGTTCCCAAGCTTTGTGAAATTTTGACTTTTTCCAGTTAACATGGAGCTGACACAGTGGAAGTCTTCTGGATAACTTGTGTAAACAACTTTTCTTTTTATTTGTACTATTTTAAACAGTATAAGGATATTTTTGTCGACAGTCTTTATCAGTCCTTAGTTTCATCTCCAGTCTTCAAGATGGACCGATGCTGTACCATTTAACAACAACTTTTTCAGGGTTCATGACAGTATCTCTCCACTGCTCTACTGCTTCACTGTTGCTGCTATCAGAACTTAACCAGATCTGCAGTAAGAAACAAAAACAGAAATTAAATGGGGTTTACCTGATACACAGGTCACAGAGACCTTTGGAAGTTACAAAAAAAGATCTTGCCAGGGTATAATGAGATAAAACACACAGCCTGAGATCAAAGTATACAAGCAACTCAGCTCTATTAAGACTTAAAAATGTTGGGTTGCAGCTAGGATCAAAAGGAGTCTGTGCATTTAAGTTTTGTCTCTGAGTAAATACGAGCTTAGGGGACTCACTACCCACTGATGTTTCTCCACTAACTAAAGTGGTTGGAATCCAGCATCTCCCACTGCACTCCAAGTCCACGTGTGCTGGGGTCAAGAACTCATGAGGGCAGGGGTGGCTCTAGGGACTGTGCATTCAAACTGCACAGCGGGGTTAGCTCTCCATCACTTAAAAATCACACATTTCAACACACAGGGCCAAACCTGCATTCCCCCCTGGTTATGAACATGCCCATACCACGCACAGTTGCGCAACAAGGGTCCGTTTGTTCCCAGTAATCAATTAACGGATAGTGGACATTAAATGAGGAAATGAGGCACGAGTAGGAAGTTTCTCCCTGAACAGTGTCACCAGGTTTCACTGCCAAAAGAACTTGCTGCTTATGTAAGTAGGTATCATTATTTACAGGGCTTTATTTCCTGCACTCTTCCAAGAATGAATCCTTTTAAGACTTCTCAGAAACTTTCACCATGAAGTACATTTAGCCTATTCTGCTCAGGCAGGGTCCTTGAGAAGTGAGAATAACGTCTTCCAGAGTACCACAGGCAGCTGATGTTTCATCCACAGAGGTTCAATATACATCATGCCCATGATTAAAGACATGCCTATAAAAGCAGCCTAATCTTAAACATTGTTTAGAACAGCATCCAATTAAACATAATTTTCTGAAGAGCAGAGTTAATAGGTCCAGCTATATTCATTTTTTTCCAGCTGCCCAGCCAATTGCTCAAAGTACATTTTTCCCTGAGCCATGTTTTATATCTTCATATGTTATGTGGCAGTGTCTGCCTGTTGAGCTGAAACAACCTTTTCCACAGAACCTCAGAAGAGCAGAAGTAGCTCATTTCCTCCCCCTGAAAATAAGATCCATGATTAAATAAAACTTTTTAGATTGAGATCGCTTCACATACTGCTCCTACAAAATCACACCCAGTTATTTCTGCCCCTAGGTAACAGAACTAGAACGAACAAATATTTTTTCTTTTCCTACTCTAAGTCCAATTCCACCAACAGGAGTCATGGCAAAATCCCTTATGTGTGACATGAGACTCTGTGGGAGATGGAGGACGCTCACGAACAGCTGCCCTTGCTGGCACGCTGTTTCTACAGCACTCAGGCTTCCCAACAAGTTCATCTGTTCACTAAGCTTAAGGCACATCCCCAGAATGGGAAGCCACCATTTCAGTGCCTCAGGATAGTACAGCCCTTCACTTGACAAGGAACATCCTAATTTGGGTCTCCAATGTATTCAAATTATAGTAATAAATGAAGCTGGGTCAGGGAAAGCACTGAGCATTAAAATCTGGTATCACCCACTATATCACGAAAAGGAAAGAAAGGAGGGATTGGAGGATGGTTAACTGGAGCAAGCAGGAAAGGGAACAGGGAGGAAAAGGGAGTCGAAGCTACCAAATTCACAATAGGTAAGTAAGTATGAGCACACAAATACTTTTACAAAGATTCTATAGAAGTTGTCAGCTGTAAAAAGGAGAAAAAAGAACACAACAAAAACATTTTGTGTTTGCTCACATATATTATCACTAGATCATACTTATTTAGAACATTGTGACATTTTCAGTATTGTTTTATAGAGAATGACAGTCAGATACTGTAGCTGGTATTTATTTTTACACACTTGCAGTGTTTTAAGCCAATACACCCTCTTTCTAAAGAGGACATCAGAGGTTACAGAGCTCCAGTAAATACTATGTTTGTTTTCTTTAGAAAGTCTAGAGTCAAGGAAGAAATTCTGCATCTGTCCATAGGAAGCCATCTTTCACATAACAGCAGTTTACACAAACATGGTTTATGGACTTCTTTTTAAGAAACAATGAAATACCAATTCCCACTCTGACTTCAGTGTGTGCATACTATTCGTATATATTGTATGCATGTATATATTCATGTATGCCCAACAGCATTCCATCTAGAAGAGTTAATCACTACATTGCTACTTTTGCTGCTACTTTGCTATATGCCACCTAATTTAAAGTATTTTAAAACCCATACCATCCAATACATTCCAACAAACTTGTAGAACTGGATTTTAAGGATCTCATGATAGTTATCAATGCTTAGGCAAAACAAAAAACTAACCTGTCCCAGGAAGTGTTTTCTTCTTACTGAGCTTCTGCTGTAGAGTTTGATGTGAAAACTGATTCCTTGTTCAGCTTGGGTCACTGGAAAAATCATTGTTTCCCCCCATTTCACTTGCCCGTTAGTAGACTTCAGAAGGCGAGTTTTCTTCTTATAAATCAGCCCTTCTGTACTATACATTGCAACTTTCACAAAGAAATCTGGCAAAATTACAAGAGAAGAGGGAAAAGGCATAGCATATAAAGGGTTACTTGCAAACACACACATAGAGGAATTGACAAGATCCACATGTACAGTTTAAGTTGCAACAGTTTCCCAAAAGTCTGGCCAAAAGAATTGTACAATAGCTTTCCTGACTAGTCATACAAACAGAATATATTGAATAATATTGAACTGATTAACACAGTATCCAAATAGCAAGTGCAAGTTAATGCTATTGCATATCAGAATTAATATTGGGATAAAAAAATCTTCCAAAATACATAAACACATAGCCTCAAACCAAACAAAATGTAATCAAGTATGACATCTGTGGAAACAAACCTTGGCAATAGAAATCTACTGAACAACATGTTAGTCTGAGGTTTGTAAGGAATGTCATAAATTGCCAATCCACTCAAGCAGCATTTTACCTGTTACAAACACTTTTAGACAGGAGGCATGAGATAGCTGATGTAACTTACTTAAAGACAGTGGCGTAGATGAAATTGGAAGGTTTTGAGCTTCAAGAATCTGTAACTGAATCCTCCTGTTTATTGCTTGAAAACAAGTTCCTATTTGGAGATCTGCGTGGCACACCTAGAAGCAGAAGAATGTTGCCATAACATCTGGATTAAGCTGCATATAAACTCAGGAAACACAGGAATTCTGTTATATGTAGGGCTCCCACATTTCTATCTGGGATTTCCTGGACAGAAATATTAGCATGTGTTTATACACAACCTGCAGATGCACAGAAAGCAAATCCATCTTGCATTTGCCATAGCTGCAGTACAAATGCTCAACTGATGGACTGCTTTTGTGCAGCACATTTACGGCCCTCGTGGGCTGAAGGATGGCCAGAGACAATGGACAAATACCAGAGACCTCAAACTTCATCTGGGAAACATTCCTCAACATTAACAGCGGACACATATAGGGTAACCAACAAACAGAAGCTGTGCTAAGCCTTGGTACTAGAGTGAGAGAACCAGTGTACTTTCTGACACATAGGCACTGAAATTCTCCTCCTTCACTTGGATTTTGAAGTAAGGAGAAATAACTACAACTTTACTGAGATAGAAGGCCCTGTCACTTATCATGACGACTATTTAGCGTGAGTGTATCCTGAGGAATGTTCTGTGTTGGAAGTACTTTCACAGGTCTCCATACACCATATATGAGTATACTGAAGTCTCTGGTCTGTGCTTGCAGTAAAGTCTCATGATGAAAGTATTTAGAGTGCTGCTGAAAGATTCTTTTTGAGATTTTTTAGAAGAAAGACAGTATTTCTTTTCTGTTTTCTGACCAGTATATAAAATTGTATGAAAACATGATCCAGCAGCAAACCTCAGAATTTAGACAAATCTCACTTCAATAAAACTTCAGGATTTCACTCCCTATAAGGCTTTCTGGTGCTTTTACATCACAGATACAGAGCCACAACACTTGCCCTTGTTATAGTGGTTTAAAGTGAAGGTTAAAGGGTGGATTAAAGCAGGGCCAGGTGAGCTGTCATGACACATCTACACCACAGAAGGAGCCCTAGCTGGGCCTGGCCTGATGCTGCTCAGGGCAGCATGGCCCGCACCACACGCGCGGCCTGGGCGCCCAGAGTCGGCAAGGCCGCGCTGCGCCTCACAGATCCCCCCACGTCCGCACGGCGCCGCCGTCCTGCACAACGGCCCTTCACAAGCTCCGTCTGCGAGGCCTGTGCACTGCGCGTGCTGGGGCCTGCCAACACGGCACAGCTCTGCAAGGCTCGGGATTATCACACCACAGGCCCTCTACATCTGTTGAGTCTGCCTCCCAGCACAACTAGGGTAGCCTGGAATTTTTGTTAGTGGTGAAAAATCATAATGGGAAAGTCCTCCTTGCTCTCCTCTTGGAGAAGAATGAACTCTGACCAGCGGCGGAACAGCAGGATCAGGCCAGTGGAGACCCAGCTTTCCTGATGGCCTTGCTAGTTGTGGTTCCATTCGAGTTTTAACACATTTCAGTGAAGCAAAATGAGCCAACTAAGAGAGCAATAGGTGAGGTAAAAAGAGGAAGTCAGGTTCCCGCTCACACTCAGTGCGAAATCTGAATTATCTTGGCAGCTCAGCAACAAGGTTTCTGTGTAATGTTGCAAAACATGAAAACCCACAATTTCACAAAGCTCTGGGCTTTGGCTCTCTATTGGCAAATATGAATAATTCTTTGCTACCTCATGGGGTAGGACACTGATGAATTCCAGCAGTGTCTGGAGGGCTCTGAGATATAATGGTGAGGAGAGCCAAAACAGAGAAACAATGAAATGATTTAGGAATTTACATTGGGATGAAGCAGTTTCTAAAGCAGCTTCCTTTTTCACTTAATCTTTAGAAAGTTATTGCTTCTGTACTAGCAGAAGCAATACCATATGTTACTCTTGTTAGAACTAAAACCGTCACATGTAACTTATGTTAGGAATCAAGACGGTCACTCGTATAACACAGACATTCTTAAATAAAATTTGCTTTTGAATAGTTAAATCAAGTTCAATTTGTTGAAAATACGTATGTCTAGACACAATCTGTAAAAGAAACAAATAGAATGTCAGACATTACGATGAGGAAGGCAGAAAAGGACAAATCCCACTGTGAAAATGACACTTGACAACCACCTGCTTTTTATTACTCTAATGGAAGTGAACTGTTTGAATTATTATTGCACAGCATGCAATCTGAACATTCAAAATATATATATATATACACACACACACATATATATGTATACACACACACACATACTTTAAGTCTCAAAATGTTATTGAAGATCTTAGTGATTTTCTTCTATAATGAAATTGGATTCTATTTCCTCTACACTCTTGCTGTGAACCCTAAGGATCTTCTGATGCTTGTTAGGAAAAGGTATTTACCCAGTGCCCTCTCCTGAAAGCTTTCCCAGCATGGACCTTCCTCAAACTGAGAGACATTTTATGGAACAGCTAGTCATGCCACTTATCCATAAACAGCTGCAGTTTATGACCATAACAATTATGTACCTAGTTCAAAAGTCTGCACTTTACCACTGCAAAAGGTCCCTTGCAAAAAAAGCATAAGGAACCTATTTCTTGTTAGCACTGAAGTCTGCTAAATTATCAATAAATCACTTCCCTTTCTGCAACTCCTCCTAGGTGACAGGATAGCACGCTTTTGTTTTTGTGGCGATACGTGTATAGACACTTACTGGTGCTTTGGAAGGAGGGCTTATATCCAGCCAATGACTCAGTTCCTCTGTGCTGAGCTCTCGCAGTGCCAAGGAGCACTCTCCAATCGTTCTCTTCCTGGGAGTCTGTGTCTGGATTTTAAATACCAATCTGACAGCCTGCAAGCTTTGCAGTTTAATGGCAAACACGAATGTTTCCATGAATTCAATGTCCTAGAAATAAAAAGACATTCACTATGATAAAAGTGCTCCTTTGAGCCCCAAATCTAGAAACTAAGGCTCCTCGGGCTCACAGCCCCTGCTCCGAGGGTGCCAGGAGCAGCCTGCTTGCACAGGGCACCCGTCCAGGCGGAGCGCCCATCTCACCACATCTGCGCACCCTTGCAGGGACACATGAGGCTCTGGATTCTTTCTTACTGCCATCAGGAGCTGAAGCCCTCTTTTCTGGAGCTTTACAACATTGTCACAGAAGATTCTCTTGCGGCCTTTTGCTCCCATCCCTTCTGCTTGTTTTATATCCTTTCACCTCAGACTCGCATTATGGGAAGTCTATGCTGCTTTACCTCCTCTCTTTTCCTGTCACCTTCAATACTCTTGTCCCATGCCACCAACCCTTGATGCCTTCTGTAGACAGGAAGTAAGAATTCTCCTTGCCTCCTGCCCTGGCTGGCTAATGTTGGTTGGTTGTACCTTCTCTAGGGTGAAAATTAAGGGAATTCACAGCTACAGCTATGTGCAGTGTCCCTCCAATCACCGCTCATTCAAGCCAAGACCAGCAGTGCATGGGGCAGTCCCCCATGAGCGTGTCCAATACCTATCGCAGAAACTCCAACAAGACGGGAGAAAAGGAAAGCAACAATTTAAGAAGACAGGAGGAGAACCTGGAAGAAGATTCCCCTTTCTTCCTAACTTCTTTAAACCCTGTTAAAACGGTAACCTGAACCAAAGCACTTATCACAACACACATGGCATAGAAGAGTGGACCTCTGGTCCGTTTTTAAAATTCATGTACATTTATTTACATTTCACATTCCTTTTTTCAGGAAAATATTTCATGCTGGTTTTTTCCTGCCTCTACTTACATTACACCCTTCCTTGGCAGAGGATTTGAACTGCACTGGTTTTGGCAGTGTGATAATTCCCTTGACACAAATACGAGGATTTTCCCCACAACTAGAAGGCCAGCTCAGGTCTTTGCACTGCAACAATGAAAACAAACAGTTTAGACAATGCAAGACTCCATCTTTCAGACAGTTTAGGTATTATAAACTGTTCTAGAATTATCCATAATTCCTGTAATATTTAATGTAAGCCAGGGCCAGTGTTATGTCTGCATAACTTCAGGCCATTTAGTAACTCATTTTCATAGCAGAGAGAAAAAAGTTTTTCAGTAGACTTTAATGATTTCACTATATGGCAATTTGACAGCAGATAAATCACGAATTCCCTTAGGTAGTATTTATCACTTTTTACAGTTATGGGGTTTCTGACTACTCAAAGTTCCATTGCCTAAAAGTCATTCACAGTTCCTGGAAGTGTGTAAAACAGCCGGTGTAACAGTATCACATTAGCTAACATAAAAGCCACAAGAAGTTGCACATCTTCAAAAGGCTGTTGTGGTTCTACCCTGAAAGAACTGTAAGATTTAAAGTCAGTTTTGCAGTCTCAAAGTTTCCATATGAGGCCAGCCTACAACCTATTCAGCTCTCTTATCCATGACAAATGGTATCTCATTCTACAATCGGAACATTTCGTGTAGAGTAACATGAAGAGTTCTATACGCCTTGTTACTATTAACTGAGGCAGAACAAAGATTGCAACTTAATCCAACAGAAGAAAAAAAAAAGGCATTATGTTTTCTATTAATAGTAGAAGTAATTTTCTTCTCCTGAAAGCATTCCTTAATTCTCACCAAGTCTCTTTGCTAAATCTGGCTGCCACTTTAACACTAAGTATACTAAATTAGCCATCTGAGGAAACAATAATTAGGTTATTTATATTTGCTTACATGTAAAACTGTGATCCAGATCTGTTCGACAGAAGGAACATAGCACAACTTCACATTCAGTCTTCCAAAGTCTCGTTCGTCACCAGATAATGTAATAGTATCTGTGGAGGGAAGCCAAATAGTCTTTTTTAGAAGTAATGCAGCATCTCAAAAATTCATTCAAATAAGATATCTGATTAGTATGTGCCTATTTTGGAAAACTTCTCTCAAAGCAAGTTTGGAATAACTTAACACACAGATTTTAAGGAAAAGATATCCATGAAGACCTGTGGCCTGATCTTCTATACACCTATACATCGAAGGCCTTCAACTCTATCCCACTTAGGTCTGTTGAGGTGCACTCAAAAAAGAAAAAGCGTGTGTCTGAGACATTCAAGACTCACTGAGAATCCACCCCTTCCTTAGATTTAAATGCTTCTGCTTTTCTAAAGCAGGCAATTTATAAACTTATTTTTCTCAGATTTCAAATCCCAGTTCAAAAACATTTCATTATTATGCTTTTACCTACTAATTTAGAGAGACTTTTAAAATCTCCTGTTTCTTTGCCATGATTGAAAATGGGTCACATCTCAGACTTGTTTTTGAGGAGACTGCAAGAAATTCTGGCTTTCACTATGGACACATTTGTGGAGGGTTGAATCATTTTTGAAAGTTTATTTCGCATCACCTCCACTTCTTCAGCATTCTTTCAAAACTAAGGATATTGGGTTTGAATGCAATACTCTTGCATAATTTTCAGCGTAACGTGGGTATTGGATTCCAGACACTTTCCATATGAAAAAGGACTAGAGCTATGAGCAAGTGGTCACCTTCCATCCTAGCAAAAAATCTCTAATTTCTTAGTTCACTAGGGTAGTAAAACCATGATTGATTTTTTCAAAAGCATTAGATCTTGTGCTCCTTGAAGTCCCACTTGGGTGCATCTCAATGAAATGAAGACCTTTCTTTTCAAATTGCAAAGTAATCTCCAAAATGACTCGCTAATAGGATCCTTTTCCACAGAAGTTGTCAATAGTGGTGGCAGTTTAATGTTTCAAGTTTCATGTGCAAAGAGAAGTATTTTGCTACAAGACAAGCAATAAAACATTACCCAGACTCCTGTTACTGCCTTGTGAATCCTTTCTGGAAGAGGTGCTGCTAGGTACACTAGAGAGTGAATCATACCTCTGGAGAAAAGAAAATAAATAAGCACACAAATAAAACACTAAGTAGTAGGGGCAGAAAGTCATAGAGATTCTATCATTCAGCAAAACATGATGAAAACCAAGCAATATGCAATTTCAAATTTTTGTTTCATTCCATAGTAACCCCTGGACACAGCAGCATGGAATTAGCTCCTTGATGCAAAAAGTAAACACAGGACAAGAGTTCAGGACAGATCTTTCGGCTCAGTGATGCATATGCAACTTCATCTCATGTAAAAGATGATTATTTGAAAGAACTCCATTGTTTATTGTATAAATGGAAAATAGATCGCTTGTGTCTTCCTACACTGTGTGTCTTCCATTTTTCAACTGATCAGAAAAATCACAAAATAGGGAATCACTGTCACTTGTCCTGCCCTATGGGATGCTCAGGTTTCTCAACTGATGTTTAGGGTCAGAACAGTTGTGGGCAGGGGAGACACTAAGAAAGAACCTCCTGAAGTCAGTCAGGACATTGAACTTCAGTACAGTGCCCTTCAGTGTTTACTTTGAAAACAGACTGTAACAGAAACAGATATACCAAATAGTCTGAATTTTGGGGATAACCTCAATTACAAGGAAAACATACCTTCATGAACTTGTGAGGTGGGCTTCTGAGATCAAACATTGAACGACTTACATCACGTGATCCAGGTAGAGTGGCAGTTCTTAAATCACTAGCTAAAGTGAGAAAATGAACAGTACAAATAACATATATGTCATTGACAGAAGAAAGCAAAAAGCAAGAAGCATTTTTAAATATAACTACTGGTAGAGTTGAAACCTAACTGAAGTAACATCTAAGGAAGGACATGTTCACCCTTCTCTGTTTCCCACCCCCAAAACAGCCTCCTGAAATAACACAATGGAAAGAACAAGACATTAAAACAACTTGTTAAATTCAGTCTTTGAAATACTCCAAATCTACTAGGTCACACTGGTAGCACTGGTAGAACAAGGAGCCTAACGGAAAGCCCCAGCATGATTTCTATTTTGCAGACAGTTAGGTTAGAAAAACTTCTTTTCCATTTGCATCTTTAAAACATAATTAAATTACTGAATATGGCATTTGCTTGGGCTCTTTTTTTTAAAGAAAGAAAAGGAAAAAAAATCATTTGAAAAGTCTATCAAAAAACAAAAAGAGAATAGATTTTACTTAAAAGAAAGAATATGCAAACAAACAAAAACACATAACTTCTGAACAAAAAGATGAGAAGCCACTGGATACTCCAGAAATCTAGGCCACCCCAAAGAAAACAAACAAATGCAAAACCTGCAGATTCCTGAAATTTTAATTCTTGCAATTCACTTCTTCCTCCTATGTTAAGACATAATTCCTCATAAGTTAATACATAATCTGATCGGAACCACCTTGTCAGCAAACGGAAGATAGATTTTTTCCTCCATTTTACTTGCTACCTTTCCTTTCTGTCTCTTAAGTGTCTTTAAGTGCTTCTGCCTCCTGACAAAAGGAATGGTGTTTCCCAGCAGATGCCTTTTTTTTTTTTTTTCACACCAGGTCTTGGATAACAGCAAGTCTAAAAAGGCAACTGCATGCTATACACCAAAGCAAGATCTTTGTTTTATAGCAGAGGTAGCTACCTCAGCAGCTGCGGTTGGCTAAGCAGATCACATCACTCTTCTTTTGGCCTTGAAGCACTCGGCCTCATGCAGCAATGGCAGAAAATGAAAGCTGAACTAACAGCTCTGTTTCAAGAGCCTTTGCTGACTCCACTGATGTTAAAGAAGTTTTTAAAGCTGCACAACTTCAAAACTGACTCACGCTAAAATGGGTCAAAGCAGAATGGTTTAACTGGCAGAACTACCTGATGAAATGCTTTGCTTTTTGGATGCATTGCTGTATTCTGTACATTTCAAAAGATTTCCATTACAATGAGTAGTTCATAGTCTAACGGGAGAGCAACACAGCACTTGCCACTAAATATTTATTTCCCTTATTTTCAGTTATTATCCTACTGAAGGGTAGATACTCAAGACAATATTAAAAAACCAACCTGGCTCCCACCACAGGCACCTGTAAAGCCAAGTGAAAGCATCTAATGTGTGAACAGCTGATAAAATTAGGCAGGTGTTTTATCCATGTAAAAAACAAGCAAACAAACAAAAACACACACACAGAAACCCCATCTTCTCCACATATTTTTCATTTCATTTTATCCATATAGTAATTCAGAAACACTTGTAAAGCAGGACACTAATGGAGAGATTTTTCCAGATTTGAAATAAGCATGGTGTATCTTTCTAAAAAAGACTCCTTTAAAATGCATGCCCTATGACAGCTTCTGATTCAATAGAGAGGTCTGTATGTTTTTCTGAGATCATGACATTTTTGAATATATTTGTCTTAATAATCACTTACAGCAAGCAATACTTATTTATTTTACTCTAAATAGCATTCATATATATATATGCACCAATGAAAAGCATAGAACAAAGTTTTTACCTAAGTAGCGAAACACTTCCCAGCCTTTTGCTGTTCTAATTCTACAGTCCTTCTCTGGTTTTATACATATGTAAACAGTAAAAAGTGGGGCACTTCTGCACCTTCAAAAGCAGACTATATAAAAGCTGCCATGTAACACAACTTCCCATTTACACCTGTTCTTAAGTTCTGTCCCTGGATGCTTTTGGTATTTGTTCTTCCCTTTGCACACACACTCCTCAGCCATTCCTCCATTGAACATATCAGCCCACTTGTACATGCACCCTCAAATACTCCTACTGGTAGCTGTGATCTCCAGCACAACAGATGGCATCTGGTTCCAGAGAGAATTCCTGGTTTGCTGATGGGGGGCAGCTGCACCAGCTTGCTTTGCCCATTTGTCCATCCTGCTGTGACCCATGTAAAACTTTTTTGGCCCCCAAAGATGGAAAGCAACAGCACTGCTGGAGCCAGCTCTGCAGATCATTTCAGCAACCCCCACAAAATCAGAAAGCATCTGTAGTCTGCAGACCAGTTTGAGATTCAATGATATCTTCCATATTCTAATGACCTTTCTCTCTTACCTATAAATCTTGGGAAAGGGAGGAGGACAAAAGAGGAAGGGTTCTCACCTGATCCATATAATTTCCTATTATCTGCTTTATCCTGGAAGCGCCTAACAAGATCTGGTGAAACGTGGCGCTCCAGAAAGAAGGGGTTGTACACATCATATTGGGGCCACTGGTACATGCTGTAAAGTTCTGCTTTCCGGTCACCAAATGAAGCTCTGGCAGATTCTGTGAAGCACAAGTAAACATCAAGCGCATGAGTTCAAGATATAAAGAATCCTGCCTGGCTTCATAATGCAGGCAGTGCTTTAACTGCAAAGAACAAGGCATTTCATTATCATCTGCTTCAAGAAAAGGCACCCCAACCCTAAACACTTCTCTGCAAAACCCGTACGCACACACACAGAGCCAGACTTCAACAGTGTGCTAGTAAAGACTGGAATGAAATTGGCCATAAAAAGCCATGCACAGCCTCTCCCTTGGAGTTCCACAATAAATGCTCAATCAGTTAAAATATACAGAAGGCTCCAAAGACAACAAGCAAGATAGGTATTCACTGGAAAAGGGGGGCCATGTGTATAGATAGCTTCTGACTTCATCTGGCTTCATACCACTGGGCATCCCCACTTGGCTAATGGACTCCCCAAACTTCAGGGAATTCTTACATAGAAAGATACTGAAATTTGTGACTACAGCCCCCCTGCCATCCAGTTTCCACAGGAAGTCTGTCAGGGGTAAAGTAACAGGTCCAAGAGTACTTGAATTGTTGGCCAAGGAATGACTAGACAGACTTGAGAATACTTGAATCCCAGCTGTGTATTCAGTCCATTACAACACAGCTGTCCTACTTTATTTTTAATGATTTCAGACAAAATATGAGTGACCAGCAGAACAGTAAAGCACACTGCTGCAGTGCTTCATTTTGTCTGTCTGGAACAAAAATAAGCCATGTATGAAAGTAAAATAGAGCCTGCAGATGTGGTGATATGGACTCTTTTCCAAGGTCTAACATCCGCTTCCTGGTCAGAGCCACTTCACCTCCCTGGACTTCAGTCTATTTGGGAAACAGTTCTTTAATCCGTTTTAAAGGGCCTTCAGATCTGCAAGTGTGCAACTGTACTATTATAACATCCTTTCCTCCAGAAGATAGTAAATTAAGAAAAACAAAAACAAAACAACAACAACAGCAGAGATGTAACATAAGAGATGACAAAGTATGCACTGAAGTGGGATATGCAGGAGCAGAACTGGAGTTTGGATGGGTGCCAGAAGCGAGCACTTGAAGGACTGCGGCACCACCGGCCACAGAGGCTCACAGGCTGCCTCCAGAGCAGGAGGGCGCTTCTCCCTGCGCGCCCGCTTCTGCGAGACCCGGGGACACTGCCCCGAGGCTTGAAGAGCGAGGCTGCCACAGCTTCATCACTTTCAGCAGGGATGCCAAGAGCTAACAAGTGAGCAGGTCCTGTTTCAAGAGAGGAAAACAGACAGACACCACAGAAAACGGAGTGGAACTAAGAGCTGAACTTCAGCTTCTACAGATATTTACCAATGCCCCAAGCAGCAAATAATCCAAATAGGTTTCTTGAATGCGCTAGTGCCTTGGCAAATATCACAGTATGGTGAAGAAGGAATGACAGAATACACAAAAATGACATTTTTGTGTATTTAGTAAATCTCCCTAAAAAGTAAACTTTGCATTTAAACACATGTGAGGCATGTGCATTTAGTGAGGCTTAAGAATTTGGACTTGCCAATATAAACACATATTCTAAAAGAAGAAATGAAAGCTGCTTAAGGGCAACACTGAATATGCTCATTTAAGAGAGACAATTATGAACAGCAAGTTCATCTGGCCAGAAGACCTACCAGCATCGTACAGCCTATATAGCTTAACAGTGTTCACTGCATCCTCCAGAAATGATAATGAAGCAGCATTCCCAAGGAAGAAAATCACTGCTTTAGAGTGGCAGGAATAAAGCAAACACGCATCTCAAAGTTATGCAGATGTTTCCTCACCCTTCCTCCTGAAGGACCCAGGTTCCTTGGAGTCCATGATGGAAATATCTATATCTGCATATCTTAAGGATGAGATACGATGAAGCAAGACCAGAGCCTCCTGCAATGGCAGGAGGGGAGTGGGAGGAAGGAAGCAACAGTGGAGATCTGGGGCAGGGGGGAAAGAAGGGTGGGAATAAAACCACCCGCACACAAGGCTTGGTAGCACTGAGTTAGTTATTATGCAGCCCGTGTCTGACTTTCTTCAATTGTTAACGTTTCCATCCTCAAAAAAGAGATCTAGTCACGTGGGACTAAAAGCCTGTTATCAGCCTATCACGTCCTTGAGGCAGCTCCAGAGAAACCAACAGTTTCACATACACTTGGGCCCAATTTTCAGTTAGGTAACTGCAGGCATCTCCTGACTGGACTAAGAGCCTAGCAGTAGTCTAGCCCCTGAGAAACTCATGCTGCTGGGTCACACTTCTACTCTTTCTTAAAACATTAGTGTGCCCAAACTGGATGTATGTTATTTGGGCAGTCTGTGCATGAGACTAGCTGATATAGTATGAAGCACAAACAAGGATACTGTGAAGCAAAGTACCATAGTGCCATATGCCACTCTTACTCCTCAAGCATAGCAAGAAGAGCAGGAAATAGCAGAAAAAAAAAATGTCTTCTGAATACTAGCACATGCTGCCTATTGTCTGGAAAGAGAAAAAGGAAGACGTGTTAGTATGTTAAAATGTTCACTAAACATGGAAGCCAGACTACGCTCTTTCTTTACTTCTGAGTGGTCTGGACATTGAGAATGTGTTAGGTCTTTCCTTGCCTCCAATAAATTCTCTTTACTAGAAGTCTGGATTGCTTCAAGTGCCATTACTTTGAGTACAAGCACTAGTGTGCAACCTTGCCATCAGTTTTATTCATGCAAGATCAGAGAGATACATAACGGGATGGAATCTTTCCCAAAGGCGCTTTGGATGTCCAGAGAGCAAAGCTGCAATGCCAGTTCCAGCAAGTTCTCCAAAGATATGTTTGTAGGAGGAACACTGGTTAACTCTTGACACTTCAAGGAATAGCAGAAGATAAAGAACTATTTCTGAGACCTACGACGGACTGAAAAAACAAATCTCCTTCAGCTTCTGGAAGCTGAGTAGTAATGTACTAAATATAAAAAATAGGGGAAGACATCATTGTGCTATAATGGACAAAACAAGATTTTTTTCCAAGAAGACAAAGCCTTCTCACGGACTTTCATTAGATGGTGACACTGGTTAATCTGCCCAATGAGATACCAGCATTTTTAGTCGGTTTTTGCCCAACAACCTACACACCATTTTAGCAATACTGTTTATATCTCACCTTGAATTCCCCCAGCATGCAAGACACTAGCTAGGCTTTTCGGCTGCACATAAGCTAGTTTGAACGGAGGGACCACAAACGGTACCTCCTGACCATCCTGAGGCAGTTTAGAAAGCAGATAATCCTCTGAACAGCCAACTTGGCGCTTCACGGGCACAGAAGACAACGGAGGTTTCTCCACAATAGCCGGCCTCTTTGCGGCTGCCGCTTCAGATTCCTGCGCCATGGAAACTGCTAAAAATAAAGAGCAAGAAAAACATAGAGCTCACATGTGCATTAACTTTTGAACAATACTGTGAATAGATCTCTATTGTTGAATAGGATCTGTGTTTGACACATTACTTTCTGCTGCTAGTGTTCATTTTTACTAGCAGTCACAACAAATACTGACTGCTGTATGGAAAAGATATTCATCCTCATGACACCTGTACTGATCCAAGCTCTTTGCTGCCCAAGGTAGTATTTATAGCTACCTTGCTCTTAAATCATTTTTTATAAGAGGTACACTGTACATTTGTATCACGGAGCAGTTGTGCAGACAACTAACATACCAAAAGAAAACCCTGACAGCAAATCCACAGAGTGGGGGGAATATTCACTTTTAGAGCATTTGAAAAATATAAGACCTTTGCATGACCTTGGGTAAAAAAAAAGCTGGCTTTTTTTTTTTGGACAGCATTCGAGGCTGCAAGGAGCAGACTTCAGACAAGTTTTACTTTCCAGTTCCAATTCCTAACACTAACAAGCATGTGTTCAATCTCCAAGTGGAGGCACAGAAAGAATTTTGGATGCTGTAAAACAATGTGGGTTTATCGGGGATGACATTGCAATTTTATTAATGGGAACCTCATCGTTAATGAATGTGGAATAGCAGAACTCTTAGTCAACATGATTACTGTGTTGGAACTCACAATCACTTTTTTCCTTTTCCACGTAGAAGCACCATTTGCAGCAGTTCTTTAGATATTCTTTTGCCATTGTTTCTGTGTTGCAGTTCAGAAGAAACCATAAAGATCCAGCGCTGCTGTCAACTCTGCAAAGCACAGTCAAACAAACTGTATGAGATGGAAGCAACTGAAATTAAAATGCAAAATTATGTTAGGCATTTAACTGTGCAACTGTTCCTTGGACTCAGTTCCTGGGTCAATGACAGAGCCACCATTCACTTCAGCCACAGAAAGACTAAACTCAACAGATTTCTCCTTTTGAGATAAACTATTTTTTATACAAAACGCTTTTCTCCTTTCCTGCATTTTTGTAACACATGACACACCAATACTTTCAGTGACCAACTCAAACAGATCAACCCCTTCCTTCTAAGGGCACCAAAACTCATCTCTTATTTCTGTGTGCAACTGGGCCTTGCAGTTTACTCAGCTTTAGATTTGTTTTGATCTGGTCTTTCCAAGTTATTTGCAAAGTATATTTTTTATTCCATTTCCCTGACTCATGTTTTCCCTATTCTATTTTATTCATATACCTACATGTATATTATGTAATATTTCCACATATATAGGCCCTTATATTTTTAACTCAGTATACACTGTATTTCACATGTGAAAACACTCTTTATGAAGAATGCCAGCATCACTTTCTTTGAGAAACTACTGCTGTCTCTTCACTGTATACACATGAAATTGAGAACATGCTTTATTATATAATTACCACCTCTGCATCTAGAGAGAGCACCGACTTCCAGCAAAATGAGAGGCATGCAACCTCTTAAAGAATGAGAACAAGTCTGTAACAGCTGGTTAACATTAAAAGGACTTTATGAAAATACTAACTGGCCTGATTTAAATGTCTTTATTCATGTGCTTATGTTCTCTTTTCCGAGGGACACACACAGCTGTGTTGCCTCCTGTCCAACATTTCGGCTAAGACCAGTCCTTTCGCATGTACCTAAAGTACACGAGGTTCCTTAGGGAACATACCTAAGATATGACTCCAGCTCCACAGAGGGCACAAGAAGACACCAAACAGAACATGAAAACAAGCTGAAGGGATGGGAGAGACAACGAGTGGGAGAAACAGGGATAATGCCTGGAGAAGATGACAGTTACGCAAACCCAGACTTCTGCTCAATTGTCTTAATCACAGGAAACCGCCAAATGTCCTCGTGCTCCAGCACAGCAGCTCTTGGCCTCCACGCTGCGGCGAGACAGGCGTTTTGTTTGTCCAGGTACTCCTGGAGAGCGAGGGGACCGCACGAAGACCGTTAACAGAAACAACAGTAATTGCCGGAACACAAACCAAAAACTCGTCCTTCATTACACCGCAAAAGCAAAAATTTGGTGGATGCCAAATGAAGACATTAATTTCTGAATGCTTTTACCTAAATGTGGAAAAACTTTATTTCCTTAACATTCCTTGCTGCCATGGGGAGGGTGCTCCTGAAAGTCCGGTAACATCAGCAGACGTGGCGATCTGCAAGTAAGGACCGGGCACAGCACACAGTTCCCGACCCGATCTGCAAGTAAGGACCGGGCACAGCACAGTCCCCGACCCCTTTCGCACACTACAGTGCTCCACATTGCTATGTATGTGCCAAGTTAGGGGGTTACGGGGTCACCGAAAGCACCAGGCTTCATTTAGAAGGCTCTGAATTAACTTGTCAACTTTAAAATGCAAAGTTGAGATGTAATGAAGTGAGATGTAATGAAGACCTACTACTACAAGTACATAACTGTCCCAGAATTATTCTTAGTTACAAGCTACTGCAGAGTACTGATCAGAAGGAAATTCTTAAAATATGTTCCCATTAGACCTAAACCGATCACACAGCTGAAGCGAATCATTATCCTCCTGCCAGAAGGCCTCAAGGAATTCTTTTTTTCCTCTCTTAATGCAACATCCTATAAAGAACTTTTGCTATTTCTACCATTAAGTGAAATTAATCACTTCCTCTGATTTTATACTGCTCTTTGTGTCCAGCAGACCAAAATGCACAAATTGCAGTGACCTGAATGTGCAAAAAATTCATAAGAAGCCTGAACACTGGTAAATGTTAATCTGAAATAGCAGAACAGGTGCTCTATGTCCCACTTGCAAAGGGACACCACTGCTCTGCGCGCACTAGTCTCGCTGATCTCTAAATTGCCACACAAGTTAAGTCTGATGTGAGATTTGCACTGAAACACAACAGAGGTGACACCCCCGCACCAGAGCCTCTTTACAGAAGCACACAGAGGTGCCCAGGGCCTTCCCGGGGGATCTTCCACGTCTCTCTGAATCAAGCGTTCCTCTCCTCCTCCCTCCGGGACTCTCACCTTAGTGAACCAAGTGGGAACTCAGAGTTTACTTGAAGGCTCCCGTGTGGTGATTCTCCTTCCCAGCTGGAGTTAATATGCTTTACTCCTGTTCATCATGTTTAAACTGGGCTGCAACAGCTGTTTCATTTGCTCTAAGCTCTGCAACCAAGATATTGAAGGCTCGGTGGCAGTTTGTTCCGGCAAAACAGTATTTTACCTAAAAATATCCAAGCTGAATTTACTCACTCTGGTAGTGAGGAAACAAAAACTTGTCACTTGACCACCCAACTTTCCAGTTACATAAATTGGTGGTAGGCGGAAATTCAGTTTTTCCGCATCAGAGGAAATTTAGTTCATGGAAATAATTTCTTTCCCCAGAATTGTTTAGCTGGAACCAGCCATGTAAGTGAGTAAACAAATGTAAATCATCTGTCACAAGCAGTAGCCTTCCCATCACTGCGTTGAGTGCCTTGCTTTGAAAGATGGGCAACATACCTGATATTGGTGTAGCAGTAAGAATAGCATTCTACATCCTTTATCCTTCTGTAATTAAGAAAAAGAAAAAAAAAAAGAAAATAAAGAAAATAGACCAGGTTCTTTACAATAAAACCAAGCATTCTGTGACACTTTGACCATTCGCTTCTGTTTTCATTTAACAATGTGGAAACATCCACACATTTCTTTCTACCCACATGCAAATATAAAAGCAATCCATCACTGCCTATTGTGCTGAGGAGTACGGTATGATATTGCTATTTACACATTCCCTTTTTACAGGCCTGGTAATATCAGTAGCAAGGTAGTATCAGTAGCAAATGGCAAAGTATATAGACACATACTTTAGAGTTTCCAGTTCACTCTAGGCCTCAATTAGATATTTTTAAAAATAAAAATTCCAGGCGTGATGTTTACACTTGATTTTGTGCTTAAGAGCATAACAGCGTCAAAGCTGGTGGCAAAATTTGCACTTTTGTTCGTAAACACTTTTTTAAAAAGACAGTATTTGCTAAGGGACAGATCACCTAAACTCAGTCCTCCCTCATGCTGCCTACAGCACCCTGCTTGTTCCATGAATTCACAACATGGATGCTCTAAGACACATATTAACATTCTGTTTACTTAAGATATATTTATGTATGAATATATATATGTGTGTGTGTGTGTATACGCACATATATATAAATATATATATATATATATTTGGGTTTTATTTCAGAATAGCAATCTCGTAAGTAAATAGCGAAGAGCAAGCAAGTGCTGCATGATCTTGACAAAAGTTGACACTTGTTAAATAGTCACACTTGCCTGGGGATAAATTTACTGAATATACCTGAACCGATACGGACATTTCTCGGGCCCACTGCTGAGTTTCAAAGGGGTACTGAGCTCCTGGCAACGCGACCCATGTTAACGAGTTTGGACTCCTAGATGCCACCTCCAAGTTTTGGGCTAAGTTTTCCCTAGGCCATACACACAGACACAATCAAAAACATAGTCCATTTTGGAGAGATGAGCCTGGGAAAAGGAGTTAACCTCTCCCCAAGGGGTGAATTCTTCCCAATTTTCAGACAAAAGACTGAGCCAGAGAAATGCAATCGCTTGTATGGAGGACCTGCAGCAGGAGAGGGCACTGAGCCCAGATCCGAACACTCCCTCCATCAAATTCTCTCTTTCTTGGTGTTCATCACTGGTTTCAGCAATTGCACTGCCTTCCTCTTCCCCACGGTCAACCCACGCTCAGATCACCAAAAGCAAGTCAGCTATCGTTCTTCAACACTAATGCAGAAGGAAAGCCAAGGTTATTAGAACATCACGGAAACTACATCAAAGAAGAAAGATTTAAAAGCAACCATGCATAGAGTCCAGGGAATTAGTCTCACTACTATTTTAATGTATTTAGATGGAGAACATAATTAGCTTAATGATTTCCAGATTTCTCTGATAGACCTCTTGAAAGTACAAAAGTCAGACAAACACATTATTGAAGACTTTAGTTCCAGATGCTTCCAGAATTATTACAAGACTGAGATGTTTGAAGAAGAAAGCAAATATTTTCAGCAACTCATTAAATAATAAAAAAACATGATAGAAAATGAATGAGGGTAATACTAAATATTAAAAGCTGCACACGGTCTCAATAGAAATGTCATCCCATGATGAAAGGATGTGTTTTGCAGCAAATTGGTAGACTGCTGATGAATTCTAGCACATTTAGCCATAGCACTGCTCTGTAAGAGATGATCGAGTAACACATTTAAAGCTACATGATAGAAACAAAGGCAAACATCTGATCTCAAACCGGGAAAACTGGCTAAGCCAGATGTTTCAAAAAGCCACCAAAAACCATTAAAAGATTTATTTCCAGCCATAAATACATAAAACACATTCTCAGATTTGTGTTCCAGAAACACCATAGCAAAGTTTCTAGTTGCCCCAGTACTCACTAAGCAAGAAGTGCAAAAGAAAATACCCTGAACCGGGGAAGATGGGTTCTTACTGAGCATTTGGGACAGACCCTTCCATGACGCCAGTGCCTGCAGCTCAGCCAGCGGAGACGGGACGCTTTGCAGGCCCTGCCCCGTGGGGAGCGCTGGCACACGCTTGTCCAGCGCTATGAAGACAAGGAAAACTCTCACAGTGCAACAAACGAAAGCAGGAAGCAGTAAAGGTATTTACACTCTTAAGACAGAGAAAGACTGTGCATCAGTAACCTGATTTAGATGGGCCAGTTCGAGGAAGGGCTGTGGCACTGCCCCCCTGGGGCAAAGAGCCCTCTAGCTTTTTGTGCAGTTACACAAGTAAATCTGGTAACAGAAATAGATGGTTAAAAGTTGCTAGCAAAAGTGTCACGCTCCGTGATGCAAGCAAACCACTAACCGTCTTGGCACAGGAAGAACGTTCCCACTTGGCAAACTATGGCTTAACAACTCATGGGCAGGGGAAATTTCACACTTTCCTTGAGCTGTTCTCAACACAGGACCGAGAATAAAACAGACCATGATCAGAGCTAGCACAGTCCAACATACCAGCTTAAGCAGGAATATACCCTATTTTTATATAAAGACCAGAAAAGTAAAAAACCTACCTGAACTATTTCATACCATATTCTAATAACTAAACATCTTCACTGTCAATATCTAAGCCTATTTCTACCTCAGTAGATAGATTCAGATCTGCACTGCAGTTCTCAAAACTTCATCCCACTTCTCCAATAGCACTTTTTCAGTCTGATACTACATTTGCACTGTGCAACCCAGGAATCCACCACAGCACAGGACAAGATGGAAATATATTTAAATATAATTATTTAGATAATTATTGAGATCCCAATCTCTTTTTTTGATCCAGCATTGTCTTTATATTCCCCACAGGGCTATGAGCAAGTGGAGATGAGATGGAGGATTTGAAACTACGGAGAGCGCCTGCTCAGGCCCTCTGGTGACTGCTGGGGCATTCAGGTAGGGTATTATTTGCTCTTTTACCTCCTAGAGATAAGAGCTGCACATAAAGCTTTAATATTTGCAAACAGCAGGAGCACACAGCATGCAACTATGCCACAAAAATTTTAGTTTTCCCCCAAGAAACCTTTTGCAAGCTTCTCCTGAGGCATAGAAACCAGCTCAGAAGTCAGTCCTTAGCTGAGCTGTGGTCCTAACGGGGGGTTTACTAGCATCCCACGAGCCGATTAGCACATTCTCGTGCCCAGAAGGCGCAGACGCAAGCGACCCGGTGCAGCAGCTCTCCCTGAAGAGCAGCAGCCACGTGCTCCACATGCCACCAGGAGGCCTCGGCCCTGCCCGTTGCGCCTCGCCCTCGCTCCGCTAACGAAGCTGGCCTAATTCATGTCCCCCTTCTCACAGGCCTCGGAGCGAACGCGACAGGAGAGGCGCTTGAGCAATCCCGCCGCCGTCGGCTTCTGCTCGGCAGCTGCTTCTTCACAGAGCTCCACAGCGCAGGGGCCAAGAAGCCTTCAGCGCATCTGCGTCCGCAGGCCGGGCGCAGGCCCCCGCGCCGGGAGCGAGTCCCGCAGCGGCACGAACGGCTATTGCCAACTTCCCCAGAGAGAAACGGAGCCGAGCAGGTGCGGGCTGAGCTGTGGCGCTCCGGGAACGGCTGCCTCCGTTCTCCAGGCACCCCTTGGAGCAGGGAACGCGCTCTGGCAAGAGCACGCGACCAGAAGTCGCTCTTCTGACACAGCTCCCAGCGACATCCCGACTCCGACTCGGCTTTATATAGTCTTGCACCTGCAGCCTTTAAATGCAGACTTAATCCGAGCCTGCCTCGGGATGCAGAAGATTAATAATATCGTTTACAAGGGCCAAAAGCACAACTTTCATAAATCCTAGCCAATTTTTCTCAACCAAGATTTATGTTTGAATTAAGAAGAGAACATTATAAATCTATCCCACGATAAAGCTTAAAACTTGGAGTTTTCATATACTGAATCCCCTATGCCCTGGGCTGTAATAGTTGATAGAGATAGTATTACTTCCTAATGCTGCATTAGGCAAGTAACCAATTCATCCAATTACTGTACTGACATCACTGTTCCTGTGAACTGTAGATAAATTTACTGACTTGGACAAGGATGTACAATATGGTATGTATTTGGGCAGTAAATATAAATGAACAAATCCATTATGTTGGACTGCAATCTGTTATGTTGGGCTGTTTGGACTCGGATGGAAAACAGCAAGAAAAGGAGTTGAAGTCAGGACACCAGAAAAGAAAACTTAGAGACCGACATCTCTGTAAAAAGAACTTGGCTTCTTATGAGAACATTGAAAGAATTCAACATGAGATAAGTCCTTCGCTCTAAGCAGATTAGGAAAAAATCATGTCAGTCACCGATGGGTGCTTTGTTACTAACTGAAATACTAAGAACTTTATTTTTATACATTCTGTATCAGTTTTTTTTTTTCCCCCTCTCCTCTTTGTGATATTGCCAGATAGAACAGCCCCTCTACACCCCGTATCAAAAAGAACTAGAGACATTTGACTGCCAAGTGGAAAAAAATGCTTCCAGGAGGAAGGTATTTTAGGCAAGAGCCTGTGCACTTGGGTTTCTTACCACGTCTGTAAGTGCTTGGCTTGGAGACAGGGGCCCTCCAGCACCAGCTCGGTGCAATGCTGAAACCAAGCACTGAACTGGAGCACAGAAAACATGCGGACACACACAATATCCAGATAGATCATGAAAAATCGCTTTTTCTGTATATTGTAAAAAAGTCCAAAGAAAAAGAAAGCCCAAACAGCTCTGCATAGGAAAACACTGTTTCATGGACATGAATGCTATTTTAAAAGAACCCTGTTCACTTATAAAAATCAAGATAGAGTAGAATTTTGTATGTATACACACACACATCTAGTGTTTTGTTTTAGGCAAAGTATTTTTTTTATAATCAATAATTATATGCAAAACTGTATTTCATGATCCTGATTCAGGATTAAAAAAAAAAAAAACACATAAAAAACCCTTCAAACTAGAGGGTTTCCATAGGAAGAAGATGCCATTTCCAGCAGTTCTGCTCCTCACTGTCACACTCCGCCATCAGTTACAATATTCTGGGGAGAGGAAGGAATTACATATACTATATAAATCAAGGATGAAAGATGGCTGAGATTAAGACAGGACACACGTGACTCCAGTACATCTCATATATGAAAACAGATTAATGAATCACTCGAGAACAGGAAACAGGAACAGATCTTAATGAATTCAAATCCAAACCAGATTGGGAGTACGGCTCTAGGAGGCACACACGCTAAGCTCAAGAAGCTGCCTAAACACACATTAGAATAAAAGTCCAGGAGGATTTTGTCTTTATAAGATGTTTATTTATTTATTATGCTTTAAATCCACCCGGGCCAGAGGCCCACAAACTGTTTAGCAGCCCAATGCTCTTCAGAGACCTGAGCTGGCTACAGTAGTTGGCAGCTGCCCAAGTTTGTAGGTAAGTGGTAATCAGAGAGCCAGCATATAAAAGATGTATTTTAAAATTATTTTATGTAGACAGTGAAGTAATCCAGGAGAAATCAGAAGCATCCTAATTTTAGGGGAGCATTTGGCACCCCAGTTATCCTGGCCAAATGCTCCATGTGGCAGAGCTGGGGGGCTCTGCAAGCAGAGGTCTGCAGAGAAGCTGGCAGCGTGAAATTACCATTTCCTCCTTTTTCCCTCTCTCTCATCCCAGGAAGACAGATTTGCTGGAAGTAGTACACATCTACGCCACAAATATACTTTTTTAAAAAAAAAAAAAAATCTGTTGAGTATAAAACAATGCTCTACATGAGATTTTGACCTATGATTTCACACACTGGTGGAAGTGGATCTGGAGTAACGTATCACTGAACTGCATGAAAGCCGGGATGATTCAGGGTGATGTTCTGGGTTTGATCAAGGTTTAGTCAAGGAAGATTTACTTCTTTGGTCACTGCTGAGCAGACAGACAACCTTAAGATTACAAAAGGGTTCTTAGCCTAAGAGGCAGACAGAGACAATTGCATTTTCCAAAGATTAAAAATAAAAAAGGAAAAAAAAATATCTAGAAGGCTTTGGGTTTTGCTCTACCATGAAATGAAACCAGACTTCGAAGTCCTGAGAATTGATATTGTCTCCTAGAAGCTCTACAGAGAACACTGCGACCTTTCTAAACTCAAGAATCTTTCAGAAATCGGAAGCACAATTTCTTTTTCGTCCATCTGGGCACTAACCACAGAGGCACCACATTTAAACCTAGTTCTGACTAACCCTCATCTCTGCAGCATGGCAAAGCCCCTTGCCCAGGACAGGGCATATTACACAAGTCTAACTGCAGGTTTCCAACTCCAAAACACGGGTGCCAAAATAATTCAAGTGCCTACAAGGTTTTGAGGCCACTAGGGCATGGTTTTTGTGGTTTGCTTTCTTGGACTTCAGCACAGTTTTAGCTGCCAAAGCAGCCTCTCCAGAATTTGCTCTTAAGGTCAGACCCAAAGCTCATTGTAGTGTCCAGCAAAATCCTACAGCACCAAGGGCCTGAGTATGAGGTCTAATTATTTGTTCCCTCCAGTTTGAGCGTGACCATTAGATCACTGAAAAACAAAACTTCATAACAAAGTCACCAGGGTATAATTTACAGGAAAGATAACCATCAGTTTTCTGACATATATTGTTTTTCCTTTGGCAATGAATTAAGTGTAAACCTCAGCTGTGATGACAGGCAAATAAACATTCATACCAAGGTTGAGAGAATTCTGCACTAATTCTGCACTAATTCTGCATGGTTTGATGTATTAATGCGATTAAGAGATATGATGCAACTCAGATGAGTTCAAATCAAACCTAGGATTTCAATCTCTTCCCAGAGGAGGCTCCTCTGAAGATTCATTCCAGACACCAGCAATCGATGGGATTTTTTTCTCTGCATAATCACTTTTTTCTGAGGAGACTGAATAGTATTACCAACCTGTATGGCAATACAGCTTAGTAGTCCAAACTCAGCCTGTTTTTCCTTTCACTTTAAATAAAGAAGTATGCGAAGTTTGTTGCTGACAGAGTTTGGGTGTTGTCCTACTTAGATTAGCAAGAGAATATTTATCAGATTTAAGGTATCTCAGGAGATTTAGAGCAAACAAAAGTAGCTGTATTACAAAAATAAAGAAAAACCCAGAGAGGGGAACACTGTCTGGCTACACATCATGAAAAAAAAAAATCACTGAATGAAGCAAATGACAACATTTTCGCGTTGTCATTTTGAGGAGTAAACAAGCTCCAAAGTCAAAGGGTGCAGCCGGTGGAAACCAAGGCGGGTGAGAAAGGCTCCGCAGGTTTAAGTGAGCCAAAACCTGGCTTCCTGGTGGAATTTGCCCTTCCAGCTCACGCCCGCTGGCTGCCTGCACGCACGGCGAAGAGCAATGGACGGCTGCAGGCTGTGCCGCCCTTGTTCAAAGGGGCAGCTCCGCTCCCGCCATCAGATGCAGAACTCAACCACTAAAACGAAGGCAGACAGACAAAAAGGTCCCTTGCCAGAGGCAACCAACAAGCGCTGCGGATTAACAGCGACGCAAACCCAAGTCTCAAAGCAAATCAGCCAGGAGGAAACACAAGTGAGACACTGCCCTGATCGCTGGGCTCAGTCATGGAGACTGGAATTTTGGCTCTTTCCTCCAGCACAGAGCGGGCACAGCCTCCATGCACGTGCCAGCTGAACAGCACTGCCTACGTTCAGACTCTGCGTAGCACAGCAAGGAAGAGGATTTAGTCACCTGGGGTTCACCTCGCTCCATCTCCTGAATTAAGAGCAGGCTGATGGGACGTCCATGGATCCAACCCATCCTCTGTGTGCAGTGTTTTTAGTAAATGTGATTTTCATATGTGTGTTCAAAGCGACACTTTTAATAATAAATATATTTGTCTTGTAATTCAATATGGTTTAGCCACATACGTTCTGCAAATATGTGTTTTAATATTTAGTGTGCATCTGGAAAAGAGACCAGAAATCAAGCTTTCTCACTCCTGGATTCATGCCCTAACCACTGTGCACAGCTCACAGCTCACCTAATGAATATTTCTGTACTGAAAGTGAAGTGAAACAGATTCAAATGCGAGGAGGTGGAAACCACCAGCCCAGGACAGCACACAGGTTTATGGCTATAGCAATCTCTTGAGAAATGGAAGATACAAACTGAGACCCGGGCTCTTCACAGCTGGCTTCCACACATGACCCTTGAATAAAAAGCAAGGTGAGGAAGGAGAAGGAAAATAAAGGAAGGAAGGAAGAAAAGAGACAGAACAGATATTACAATATATTCCCCCATCTGTTTGTAAATGGACCCTGATCACGTAGGTGCCATGTGAAGATGGCTGAGCTCTCCCGGTGCAAAACGTCTAGGCCACCTCACCTGTGGCTCCCAGGACAGCGCAGGGCCCCAGCTAATCAGCACTGGCAGAAATGAGGCACTCAGCAAGCTGATCTTCAGGCTTCACTCTGGGGTTTTACCGAAAAAAAATGAACCTCTGCAGAACAGGGGCAGAGCTGGGGTCTGAGGCCCAGCCGGTGCCTGCAGGACTGGTTAGATGCCTAGGTTTGAGCCACAGAACTTGCCCCAGGTCTAGCCCTCTCTGGACACAGCTACATGCACCCTGACCAGAAGTGTAAATTTAAGGAGTATCCTCAACATTTACCTTTTCATTCCTAACTAGTGAAATGCATCGCACGAAGCATGTTTCCATATTGAACGAGAGTTGCAAGGCCGGTTTAATTTAAGCAGATCTTTATGTTATTTAATGACCAGAAAGATCTCAACCACCCCAAAGACCAGCAGTAGGGTAAGAAAGAACAAGCTGGTTTTAGAATAGGACACTCCAAAACTGCCTATAATGACAACTTCTGCTTTCATTTCAACATTCCCCTTACCCAGGGCAGGCTATAACCTCAGTACATACACTATATTCTCCAATGCCAGTTTCACCTAGTAAAGAAGGGAAACTCCAAGTTACCTTTCCAAACCGTATCCCCAACTCCTGCTTGGGCTATGCCTCAGCCCCACCACTATGAGCTCCTTCACACGGCAGCTCAGTGAGCTCTGTCATTGCTTCTCTGATATCACAGAGCCTAGTATGTACATGAAGTATTTCCATTTTATAGGTGCATTTTATCATAGCAATCCCAGCTTGAGACCGTCTTAAACACAATTCAATTTATATGATGATACAATTTTGTAACAGCTGAACACAGTGACTATTTTTCTACCTGTCTCCATTTCTCAAGGTCTGCCATTTGATTAAAAAATACCACCGGAGCCAAACCTCGAAAGCACATGGTTCCGAAGTATTTCCATTTTATAGGTGCATTTTATCATAGCAATCCCAGCTTGAGACCGTCTTAAACACAATTCAATTTATATGATGATACAATTTTGTAACAGCTGAACACAGTGACTATTTTTCTACCTGTCTCCATTTCTCAAGGTCTGCCATTTGATTAAAAAATACCACCGGAGCCAAACCTCGAAAGCACATGGTTCCGTAGCACAACTGCAGCCACTGCCCGGTGCCGTCAAACTACTCGTCTCGGCTGCACGTCCTGCAAACACGCGCGAGGGCTCACGAACCCCACGCAGGACGCGCTCACGTCCTGGTGGGACCTGGCCTCCAGGCACGCGCTGTCCCGCACACACTCCTGACCGTCGCCAGAGCCCGCGGGGACACCCCGAGCTCGCTGCGGCCTCGCAGCCCCTCACCTGCATCGAGGCGGCGCCGGTGCCCGGGGCAGCAGAGCCCGCGCGCGCCTCGCGGATGCCGCTTCGTCCCGCGCTCTGCCCCACGAGGCGCCTCGCAGCGACGCG
>NW_010582253.1:336906-349090 GCF_000705375.1 Tinamus guttatus
GAGGTGGGGGGGGCGTATTTTAGGGAAGAAAAGTGATTTATTGGTGTTTACAGAGTTGCGGCCCCTGGCATGCCTAGTGCTGCTCTGCCGGATGCAGCTCAGGTGCACAAGCTGCAGCTCGCAGCAAGTGGGATCAGAGCCTTCCTGGGGAACGCAGGTGCAGGAATTTATTGTCTGGGTGTGGGACTGGGGAGGCCCCATGCTGCTTTATCAGGCACCACTCTCTTCTGTGGCTTCCCCTCCTGCCACTTCTGAGGAGGAGCAGAATCAGCAGGGCTGAAATACCAAGGTGGGGGGAAGCAAGCGGGAAGTGGGGCTGTAATTCTGGGAAATAAAATGAGTGTTTCCTCAAGGAAATTCTGTTCTTGCTCTAAATACTTCAAAAACTAAGATAAGTGAGCAGAGTTTTGGATGCTCATCCTCACTGCTCATGATTTCCAGCCTTTTGGGCATCCCCCATCCAGTAAGAACGTGGCTTTTCCATGCTGATATTTTCTACTTCAAATTTAATATCACTCCGGAGCTGATGCTAACTAAGAATTTCGTGCCTGTCATCATGCAGTACAACACAGCTCCTTCAGATCCAGAGCCACTGTGAGGACAGGGCCTGTGCCAAAAGCTCAGGCTTCACTTTGGACCCAACTGAGCATCCAGGTTCGCAGCCAGCAGCACAGTGATGGGATATGCCGGAGCAGAGGAGCTCTCCTATTAAGAGGGCCCATGTGATTATATACAATCACCATTTTAAAGAAATAAAAGTGATTTGGTATGCCTCCAGAATTACCTGAGCTCTTGAAGTGCACATTAGACACACATTTCAAGGCATCTCTCTGAACACCCTTATGGGAGCGAGCAGCTTTATTTTCACTGTGCCTAAAAGCATGTTTAACTACTGATATAGTTCCCATAGGCAGCCTGCTACGATCAGGCTACGTGAGCGCAGGTTTGTTCCTGGGATTTCCAGGCTCGTTAGTGATTTCCAGTTTTGCCCAAGTAGCTGTGCAGCTGCTCGAGTCAGCAGGGTGGTAACAGGCAGCCTCCAGGCACGCAGGTCATCTGAACGAGGAAGGGACATAAAAACGGTGTTTCTGACAAGGAAGTCTGAGGAGAGAAATAGCTGGCAAGATTAGCTTCCTTCTTTCTCAAGGAAGGGGAAACGCTCCTCTGTAACGTAAGGAGCCTCTGGTAATGCTTCGTGCCTCACTGAGACCTGCTCTTGGCCCCTTCTCCATGCCCAGCCCAGGACCGTCACTGCAGCCCCTCAACCTTAACAGTTCCCAGTGCTCTGCGGCTGCTCCTGCCTCCTTGTGCCACCCCCTGCCAGGGCAGCTGCTGATGGTGAACCAGGCTGGTTTGGGATGACTGTGCCAAACCATTGCACACTCAGCTCCAGAAATGCAGGGCTGAGACATTTGAGCAGCCTTGCATAGAGCCAAGGGAGGAGGATTTATTAGTCTGGACTCTAGACTACTCTGTGTTTCTCATATTCCCCAGCGAGGGCTGTCTCATCTGTTTTGAACCTCTGCACAACACACTTTCGCTTGCTGATGGTACTGTTTGTGCTATCGAATTACAACTCACAAGACTTTTCACAGAGAAAAAGCAGTAGCCAAAAGTCTGTGGCAAGTAGCTACAAACAAGAGAGCGTGTTACCCCCGTGGACCTCAAACTTTCAGGAAATATCCAGATGTGAAACAATATTAACTATATATTGCAATATAATAGTGAAAAAATGCATCTAATGTTTTAAAATAAATTTTTATATCTGCCGAATCTTTCAGATAGACTGTGTATGATCCTTTCCTTCACTTTCTGCAAATATGCCAGTGAACAAGTCTGTAACCAGAAAAGCCCACAGAGGCTGCAGCTTTGTAGAGATTACCTGTATTCCCCCTTGTAATTCTCTGCATCAGGAAACTGATTCTAACAGTTTTACCTACCTACTGGATCATGCTGCAGTTTTAAATATCAAGCAGTTCAGAGCATGAATGAAGTTTGTAGAGAGTCCCTGAAATCTTTCGATCAAAAAAGTGCACATCTGTTGAAAACATTATCGCTCAGGCATAATTCTTATCTATAGTGTGCAAAAGGGAAAATGCAAGCAAGCAACTGATCCCAGTGAACAGCTCACCCAGCTCTGCTTGGAGTCCTTCAGCATTAGCAGGTTTCTAACACTAATTTGTCTGAAATATTTTAGTTCCAGAAAGTACTATAAAGTGATGTGCTTATGATCAGATTTAAAATACAGCATATACTGCAAGAGCCAAGTGATGAGCTCAGCTGTCAGGACCTAAAAGCAGGGCGTTATCAGGACAAGTCCAACATGCAGGCCAGGACTTTTCACAGCCAAACTCTGCGTGTAGCTGCTAAGCAAAGTATTGTTACCCAGAAGCTTTGAAAGAGAAAAAAGAGGGCTCTCAAATTATATTTCAGCACAAGTATTAGAGTCCTTTTCAGCCAAAGTCTCTAAGTGGTTAATGCACCTTTGTTATAAACAACTTCTGCAGCCATGGAAGTTTTTATAGCAATAATCTTTATCCCTTGAGGTTTTGCTGGGAGAAACATGAAACTGTATTCCTCATTCTGCCTGTCCTACTGTCAGCTGGAGACTGTCTTTTTCCATTCCCGGCACAGTTTTTGAGTTTAACAGACACCTTCCCTCCTCTACCACAGATGCTGGGTGTGGTCCACACACTTCATTATATGAGGCTGCTGGAACTCAGTCTGTGACTGAACCTGAGTTTTCTTTTTTTCAAGTGCACATTTAACGTCATGCTTTCCTGACACAGCCCGTTGTAATTCTGCCCCCCCGCCTGAGACTGCAGCTAGTTCCTTCCTCTCGCAGCGCTTTAGAAGAAGGGCTTTATTGCACAGGGTCAGGCGTCTTCTGAAAGGGCTGCCTGGATGCTTGGGGTAACAGCTCAATGAAGATACTTTGTGCCCAGATTAGATCATCTCTAGCTCGTTTAGATATACTGTGGATTTGAGACGTGTTTTGCTGGCTTGTTATGTCTTCGAGTTACAAGGCAGATCTTTTTGTGCACAAACAAATCACTAACACGTTCTGAAAATAAACGCAAGGTGGGCTCATCCTTCAGTCAGCAGCACGCTCTGGTCCTGTCGCCCCACAGACGTCTGTCTGGGTCATTTGAGGACTGCAGCATCTGCTCCTGAGCTCGTCTCCAGCACGGAGTACGGCCTCCATCCAACACAGGGCAAGGGGCGCTTCCTTGGCGGCGCCCTCTGAGGCAAAGTGCTTGCTGTGCTGGGCCCAAGCTGGAGTTTTCTTGTGCCCTCAACCTCAGCCTGGAGCGGCAACCAGAGGGGTCACTGGGGGCGTGTATTTATGCAGGAACAAAAGGTTCAGTTTTCTTATCTGGAGAAGCTCAAAGAAAGCATTTCTTGCTATTGCTGCTGTCTAGGAATCTGGGATGATGAATTCAGTAAGCCCAGGAGACACTATAAACCTTAATGTACAGTTGATAAAAGGATGAGGCAGAGCCAAGGCTGACTCCTCAGAGTGTTTTCTTATTACATCCTATCTCTTCTTGCCTGGATTTATTAAGAACAAGCTGTTTTTAATTGAAGTGCTGGTTTCACAGGTTTGTAAGAACATTGTCATGCCTGCTGAAAAAGGTAAGAGACTGAAACATTGCCAACATATTGACCCTTTTGGATATTTTCTAGTTTTTGCACCCTCAAGACAGTTGGTGGACAGTGCTCCCTTGGACTGCCACATGCAAAAAATCCTGTGGCATATCAGACCTGTCATTTGAGTCCTGGTGATTCCAAGAATCTCCTGCTTGATTCAGGACTTTAAACCAATGCACGTAGCATGTGGTTGGGTCCATGTCTGCAGTTCGAAAATTTCATTTTTAGGGTAAAGGATACAAGAGAAAGAATGAACCTTATTTACAGTTGATTTCAGGAAAGATTTGAAATCTGAGATATCTTTGACTTCCTGTCTACCTTTCAATGCAGTAGCTGGATTCTGTTCAATAACAAGGTTTAGAAATGTTTCAAAACCTTCTTTGTTAGGGGAAAAAGTCCAAAAACAGGAAAGACCTGTTTCAGGAAAGACTGTTGTATCACTGTAAATGGCCCCATGGAGCACCTGACCCTGACATACACTTATTTATGATAAATAATTTCCATGGCATCACATTAACAAACATAAAAGGTCATGAACTCCTGTATTTGAAGCAAATGTGTTTGACATCTGGAATCTGGCAGAAGTTCCTCCTGTGGGATAGATTGTTTGTGCAGAGCTTTATTGAATAATAATATTAAGAATGACTTACGAAATATTAGTGTAACCTAGTAAGAAATTATTGTATTTTACAAGCCAGAGGCATAATAGATCTCACAGAGCTATTTTAGTTCACCTGATTCAAAAGCACGTCAAGGAATGACTGCTGTTACCAAATAAAAGTGAAAAATCTGTGTTTTATCGCTGCAGTTAGGAATAGGCTGGAAACAGAGCTCCAAAGCCGAACGCAGCGCGTTTATGCGTTTTTGCTCTATCCCTGCTCTGATCAGGACAGGATCCTCCCCGCAGGAGCCGGCGCTAGCTGAGATGCCAGGAGCGCTTTCCCTGCCTAAGCCCTGGCGCCACTGCCCTGCCCTGTATTTTTACCCCATCATCTCTCTGGGGGTCTCCTCAGGGCCTCAGAGCTGCCCTGCCCTGGAAACAGACACAGAGGCCTCAGGATGAGCAGATGTTCTTCTCCCCAGGACGCAGGGGCCAGCCAGGTGTCACTTGCATGCCGGAGCAAGGGCAATGCTCACAGGTCCTTCCTGAGAGGCACTGAGCCCAGAAACAGGGACACGTTGTGAAGTGCAAAAATAATCTGTTATTGCCAGGTGTAAAACTTTTTCCTCTATTTTCGAGTGTATCAGACTTCATTTACCTCACTTAAATGAGCTGTGGGCAAGAAGCCATCTCACAAATCACAACACCCTACAGACTGCCTTTCTCATGCATATAAAGAAGCCAAAAAGAACTGGCAGAAAGAGCAAATCTATACAGGTTGGTAACAGATTGTCTACAGAAACTGGAAAGTTGGATGGAAGGCTGTTCTTCCATCTAAAATTACTCAGTAAAAGCACACACTGACTTCTAGCTGGAGACTTGGACACATCACTCAGAGAAAGGCAAGTAGATAAAAAACAGCCCAGTCTGGCATGACACTTGAAAACATTTAAGAAATAAATAATGCTTCTGTAATATCAAATTATGTCTGCAGAAATAACACAACTAGAAATAGAGGTTACTAGTCCACTCAGTCAATGCCTTCAATCCAGCTGCAGAGCACTTGGTGAGGCTCCCAGGAAAACATGCCAGTGAATGAGACATGAAACTGGGCAAAGCCAACCTGCCTCCTGGCCCTCAGTTTGCAGCATTGGCTGCCCCTCACCCAGGGCACTCAGAATCACTGAGACATAAAGATACCAGAATCAATGCTGGCTTCACTGGAGACTGTAGAGCAGGGAGAAGGATACATTCATGTCTGGACGCTCAGGATTAGGCATGTTTAGTTCATGCTCTGTTGGGAGATGAGAACATGCAGTTCTTCAGAGATCACAGTGGTGAACTGAGTGATCTTACACCTGAGCCACATGGCACAGGTGTCGCAGAGCCATGTTTTGAAAGAAAGTTTAATAGCTGCAAGCCACAGAACCTTTATTCTTGACCATATTGTCTCAATGAGTTATTTGTGGGAATCACAATTCCTGAGTCAGCAATAATAACTGCAGGTGCAAATGTTTATTTGCAGGACACAGTAGCTATGCCATATTATTTATCTGTGTTTCCCAAGTCAAAAAGCATTTACACTTATGTTTAAGGCTGGCTTTCCATGGTGAACAAATACCAACGCACCTAAAGTATTTTCAACTGTCACTATTGCTTTAACTTTTAATTCCATAAGAACTAGATCATATGGTAGCAAGGAATTCAAGGGTGAAGGGTTAATCATTTCACTGCAGCTCAGGGATTAGCTTCACATTAAAAACATGTGCATTTGTGTCCAAGTGACATAATGAAGAATGTGGTGGGAACTGCAAGGTGCACTCACTCAAGCAAGTGGGAATTTATTGAACTGGTTCCTCAAGACCTTAGTAAACCAAACAGAACATTTCTCAGGCCATGCACTGGTTGCTCCCTAAGTGCTCTCAGCTGAACTGACATGAGGTCCCCGTGAAGGAGAAAGCTTTTCATCAGCAGGCAGGTGGAAGCTCCATGTCAGTCCTGGATTTTAGAGGGCTTTGGCAATCGTTCTTCAGTGGTACATTGCAGGAAGCCTCGAAAGGAGAAATAACACCACTAGAAAAACGAAGATGCAAAAATGCTCGTCATTTTGTGTTTGCATATCAGCTTTCACTTGGGACGGTGCTTACAAAGCGCGGCCTAGATCATGGGTCCTGGCGCTGTGAGGGAGCTGCAGGTCCCATGTGACTCCCAATCAGTTATCCGTGTGGGAAAGATGCACCTGTGTGAGGCCAGGAGCTGCCACGCGCCTCCCTGCGGCCCCACACGGCCATGCAGGGCCAGGCTAGGGCGAGGGACGGGCACAGGGGACAGGGCCCCAGGGCCGAGGAGCAACCAGTGCCACCGAAACAGGGCGGGAGAAGGAGCCAGGGCTTCTGGGATACGGTTTCCCTGGGGGACTGCTCAGGGAAATACAATTAATATATCACCCATAAGGGAAGTGCAGCAGAAGTTTAAATTCCCGCAGGATATCAGCTTTGCCGCTCAGCCAAGGCTCATCTATCCGAGCGCGCAGTGTCCTCTACCAGCTGTGACAGCAGTGACAGAAGAGCAAGTGCAACCTCCTCCTTCTGGCTGCACTTGGAAGTCCTCCCCAGACATACCTTGGCCTCACCTACAGAGCCTTCCTTTGCACCAGCTGTTGCTCAATGGAGACATCCCTGTGCATCCTGGCATAGGAATGGATTATTCCAGCGTCGTGACGTTAGTGAAAAAGGAGGAAGGAGTGACACTGTTCTGTGCTACGTGCATCTCAGCACGTGCTTATCACATAAGACAAATGTGACTGTATACAACAAGTGCAACTCAAAAAGCCCACTGTAAACAGCTACAGAAAGAAGAATGCAGGGGGTCAAGTCCGGGAAACTCAAACTGGGCCACTGGAGCTGTATGCCAACAGCTAAACATGAGCACAGTTTGTTTCTGAAAACGTTGCTTCCCACCGCAGCGGGGGAAGGCCCAGCAGTTCCCCAGCATCACTGGTCAGGTCACTCATAGCAAGGCTCACACCACAGGGGACTGAGGAACCAGGAGTTTTTGGTCATGTATCACAGTTTCTTTGAGCAGTTCTAGAGGCTTGTTGGCTTCTTCTGGATTTTTTGAGCTCAGTGTTCCTGCCCTCAGCCTCTCGTCACTGCCTTGCATACTCCTGTCTCATCTCAGGGTAATTTTTGCTGAGCTTGTGATTCAGAATTAGTGCATTTGCAAAGCAGTGGAGAGAATTGAAGTGTCCTTGTGATACTATAAATAAGCAGCAGCAGTTCATTGGAGTACAAAACAGCTATAAAGATCTTCATCAGCTTTCTGAGTGGCTTGTAAATCTTAACAAAGCCAGTGAATAGCACGTTACCTACCACACCTCTGCAGTGAGTTCTTCAAGCGATGCAATGGAGAGAAAGCAACAGTGGGACATAAGTTCATTCACTTCCCACAAAGTGACCCAGATCCAAGCCCAGCTGCCTCTGCAATTTCCTTAAATAGGAACATTCCACCTGCAGAAGGCAGAAACACCAGCACCCCATTAGGCACAGGTCATTGCGTATCGTGAGGGTGGAAAAACCTCTCTAGTACTAAAATCACAAGCTATGCCGTACAGGTGGGAGTGAGAACTAGCTCCTGGTTAATGATTTATGTACTAAGAAACCAGTTCAGTCTAAATTAGATCGTATTAGCACTGCTTGTTATGAAGACTAGCTTATTCTACAGAACTAAGCCAAGTTCTGCCCACAGCCACCTGTTGGGCCTTGTCATGAACAAACCCGGTGGGAAAAGACGGTCAAACACGTGAGCACCCCTGACTATGGACAAGCTTACAAGAACATTAAAGCTACGAAAGAAAACTAACATCTTCCAATCTCTAAAGAATTAATTTTAATTTTGCTTTTGAGTTTACTGCACTAATGCATAAGTTATATCATTTAAGACCAATATATATAATAATATTACTGATGGTCATTAAACTTGCTTTGCAAAGGGTTATATGATTTTGGCATGAATGCCTGCAATGATGCTCTGATCACTACTAAACCAGACAATAGTCAAAACAGGCTACAGTTCAATTATAATTTTTGTTGGCAATATGCTTTTTATTTTTAAAAAACTTTACAATAATCCTTTCTGGCATAGTCTATGTAAATTGTTCACAATTTCCAAATTGCACAAGTATTAAAAATCGATTTTCTGCTATAAATGAAGTAACGGTTGTGGGTTAAAGAGGCAGGATGAGGAGCACTGAAAACATCCATTTTAAATTGTAGTATCTCCCTTCTGGTAAGAACTAAGAAGACAAAATATAGCATGTTTAGCAATCCAGACAGCCTGCAAATAAGGATTAGGGAATGACTATTTAAACGGAAGCAGGAGGTCTGTGGAGCATCTGTCAAGTCAGGCAGTGAATCCTTGCACCTACATCTGGACTGGTTACATGAGAAACTCACAGTATAGGGTGGGGTAAAAGAAAATGCCACATTGAATAATACTGAACATGGGCCACCCAGTATCTAACAAACACGTCTGCCTGGGTAACAGGTTGGTCAGGGCAGTGGGATAAGCACGACTTTTGGGGGGAAATGATGCTGAATTCCAATGCATAATTGCTGTCCCCCGCCCTTTATTTTTTTACTGAAGTGGCTGCTAGCACTTTTCTGTGTTTCCAAGCAAAGCTAAAGCTCCTGCACACTGGGAACATTCCCCAAGGGCTTTACAGTGTCTTTGTGGGTCCTTCCCCGTGGCCGTGCCGGCGGCTCCTTGGCCCTTCTGCCCACACTGCCGTGCGGTTCCGCTGTGCTTAGCCCTACCAGTGCAAGACAAGGATGTCGGGACGTCCAGGAGTTCATCTTCCCATTCCAGACTCTGTGTGGGATGGCTTCATTCCAGAGCTATTTATAGCTACATGGACATTTATCTTTTTAAGGAGATAATCTCCTTTTTAATAGTCTATGTTTCTGGTTGATTATTTTTGGCAATAGCGATGACATTGTAACAAAAGCACTGAAGATTAATTAAATACCAAGGTGTCTTTATTTACGTTCTGGTTCAGCTGCAATTTTTATCTCTCAGAAATTTGCTCCTTTAGTCTATGGCACTGACTCTGGGGACAGCACGCACTTTGGGGTGGTAAGGCACCCAGCGCAGAGTGCATGCGCCTGAGCCCAGACCTGGTGAGAGGCAGAGCGATGTGCTGTGCTGGGCAGGTACTACTGCACATGGTAGGTAACAGAATGGCCCAGCCATTTACAATTGTCCATATATGTATAAACACATCAGGAAATATTATACACGTTATGAGGAAAATCCGCATTTGGCCTCATTAAGAAGTCAGTGAAGATCTGTGTCCTGCCGCTGAAGCCCTGGCCCCAGGAGGCTCCTAAAAGCAAGGGGCAGCCTTGGGCTGAGGGCTCTGCCCGACAGCAGCAGGAGCCCGGGGCATTCTGCAGAGCAGAACTGTTTTCAAAGCTGCCAGTTTTTCTGTCCCTCTTCTTTACCTGAATAGCATGGGCTGTCAAAGCCCAAAGGAACATTTTTAAATGATGACCTAGAGTTTTTTGGGTATATTGATTTGAATAACAAATCTATGTAGTCCTGGCAGTGTTCTGCCTCTTTGTTTGCATTTCACACTACAAAATGAGCGTATTGGCCGGAATATTTCTCAAAAACAGCTATTTCATATGAATACTGGAGAACTCTAGAGCTGGGCATTTGAATTGTGTTTGCATGACATATAGCCAGCCAGGACACACATACCACCATCTGTTTTGAGGATTTTTGTCAAAATAATCCCTGTAGCTATGCTTTCACATTTTGAATACAAAACATTTGCAGCAAGGTGCTGGTGAGGTCTCCAGACACATGCACATGCATTACTTTGAACACTGTGGAGTCCTCAGGAAGTCAACATGATTCCTTGTGTATTCTAGTGATAACTCAAGGAACAGTTTCTATGATCGGTGCGTGAGCCATGGCTATGGAGAAGCTTGGATATGGTCTGAACTTCTTACAGTGTCTGTGTTTGAAGAACAAGGGCAAGGAATAATTCATGGAAACACACCAGTGAATAGTCTGGAATATCTGAGAAAATCTTAAAAATACTGAAGTACCCAAAGATATTTTCCACAGAGAAAGAGATGCTGCAATTGTACTATTGTTTATTGCTAGAAAGTATCTTTCAGTTCTATGGCAAAAATAATACACGTCTGCTTACATTTACATCACTGACACGGGCATTCAAATCCAGATCTGATGTAAGGTGATTAGCAACCTCACGGACTTCAGCACAGTTGAAAGAGAGTGAAGCCTCCAAGGGACATAATTTAATGTTACCATTAGAGAAAGAGGGGAAGATAAGTACTGGGCATATTCGGTAGCTGAGATTAAGTGTTCCCTAAAGATCCTCTGATACTCAGCTAGGTTCCCCCACACTTTCATCAATGTTACTGTGTCACTATTCACTCATCTGCCCAAACTCTCCTTTCATGTCATCTCACCGATATTAGTTAAGTTACACAGGGGATCAGTTTGGCCAGAGAAATGAGGGATCTCATTACCCACATAAACATGTGCAGAAATTCAAACTAATGAAATCCAAAATAGGTGTGACTTCTCCCTGGGCTATAAGCACTTACATATATCACATGCAGCCAACACAAAATCATATGAGGAAATAGACAGCCGCTGGATCAGGGATGCTGCAGTGCACATGTCTTGGACCATTGCGTTCCCCAAGACACTGCCCGCTCAGCACAGGTCCCTTTGCTGGGTAGGTTTCCTACAGCATCCTAGAAACCCGGATATGACCATCAGCCTGAACTTTCAAGCAGTTCACAAACTGTTTGGCGCCTGCTTTTTTGTTGAACCAATCCAAATTTCTTCAAAAATATAAAAGAGCAAAATGTAAAGCATTTAAATTACATTTATGCTCTTATGTCAGATGAGGAAAGACGACTTATTCATGTCGCATCACCTACAACTCTTTAGCTTCCAAACACACAGCAATAAAACCACAACTAGCTTTAGTGCCTGTAAATTCTCCTGCTGTACCACTGCATGTACAGTGCCACACAAGCATCCCAAAGATCCTCAATACGCTTCTTGTCTTTCCATTAAAGAGCAGTGGAGTCATGATAATTAACATCAGCTGAGGGTATGTCCATCCAGGATGGAGATTTACTTGCCCTTTTACAATGGTGCCTGTCATGGTCAAACAACATACGGTAATACTTCTTTTTCTTTTTTTCTTTTTTTTAGCACCCCTGTACTATTCATTTTTCACTAGGTTCTATTACAACTACCTGCTATAGAAAAGATTTAATAACATGTTTTGTGAACATGTTGGATTGGAGAACTTGAGGAACCACAAAATTTATTGATTCTATTGGCTCTGGTTGTTCTGGTCAGAGAAAAATGAGGAACTTCTGCTGATGCTAATACTGTGCTCATGATGTGAATCTCATGCAGTCTGGGATGAGGATTCATGGGTAGAAGACTAAATTTTGTAACGGTTGAGGCAATAAAATATACGTTTAAGGGCAGGCTTCCTATTTGAAAAGGAAACAGCTCCACTTCAAATACTAAATGCATACTACACTTTGGGCGACAGGGAGTCACCAGACCCTCAGAGAAGTTTAGTTATTCCACCGAAGTTGTTGTTGAGAAGCACAGGTTGAAAAATTATTCTACGGAATCCAACAAACTCTCATGGAAATAAGCGAAGTTTTTGTTGAGAAGCACAGGTTTTATTCTATGGAATCCAACAAACTCTCATGGAAATAACATTATGTATTTGTATTAAAAAAAAAGAGTTGATTCCCTGAAAATATTTCAAAATCAAATAATCCAGGACAGGATCCATTCAAATCTACAGCACTGGATCGCTCATCTGTTGCCACAGATGTGCCATAGATCTGCCTGTGCCCCCTA